>CM060971.1:109837717-110432717 GCA_030765045.1 Tenodera sinensis | reverse complement strand
GTGAGAGAAAGATAAGACTACCCGCAGTTACAGCAATAACGCGGGCGGAACATGGGATTATTCCAGTTAAAGCTAGGATATGAGAGAAACTTTCTCACACCCGTTAGCATTATACATTGATTACTGCGGAGCACGCATGTATTTGGAAGTTCACAGGCCGAATTTCGTCGAAATTGGTCGAATTTCCAAGTTAAGGAACACATTTGAAAATGTTGTTAAATTGTTGTTTATTGTAGAAGATAGAAAATACCATAGTGAGTGAACTGCACAATACAGATCTGCGTTTGCATATCAGTATGGTATTTGCACATCTACATTTCCGGAGTAAATACAGGTGGAAGGGAAGTCATTACATTAATTTAAACCAGTGTTAGATCTCGGTATTTTGAGCACATTTTGTATCTTACGTTTTTATCTCACACCATTTCCTACGGAGATATTTTAGTTCTGTTGAAAACAAGCTGGCAACACTGCAGATTCTGTGGGTGCCATTTTCCCTAGCTCAGTACATAAACAAACACCGTAACGGTTTTGAGGGATAATCAAATCTTTTAAAGCTTTGAAATTCTATTCTCTTTACACGGCTAACATAAAAAATGAACATCGATGTTGCATTTGACGAAAGTTTGTTTTCCAAAACAGATACAAAAACAAGGAATTCTCCGAAACAGTTCACTCTACCAAAAAATATCTACATTTTTTGTATGGTAAGATTTGGTCCATCTCTTATGGTTTACCAGTTATGGAGAAGTCATCCAGAGTAAACAGGACTATTAGGCTATAGCCAGAAAATCCAAATATACATTTAATTTGTCATAAAAGTATCAGTACTGAGAAATGCAATGCCATAGCCGGAATGTGAACCACGGATCTTCCGCTTATCGAGTGACTATTCTAACCTCATGGCCAACTTGCCAGCAAGACATTAAATTCCCCAACTGATTCGTACATAATTAATATTGCAAGTCGCCCTTGGGGTATTTATCTGTGATGTGAGATTTCCTTGTGGTCTAATCTATTCCCTTTCTGTAGTCCATTGCATACTGGCAATAAAAGGCGACTATGAACTACGAGTGAAAACTGTTTCAAAACAAATGCCTCCCAGTTTTTTTTTTCTTTTAGGAGGTCGTGTACACATCCAGAATGACTGCGGCAGATGCCAAGGTCGAATGGAAATTAGGTCAAGGATGGGTTGAAAAATCCGACAGATTTCCTCCTTTGTCCATTGCGAGTTTGGCATTGCACATATAATATAATTGCCCTAACGACTTTACACATAAATATACTGGAGTTTTTCTATAGCATGACATTCTGAATTAAAATTGATACTGAACTTAAATATGTTTTACTTTCTCTACTATCTATACTAAGTAGGGGAAGCATTATATTCCACCCAAAATTTCGATATCGAGATTTCACCAAAAATATGTATGTTTTGAGGCTCCCTGAGTAACAGAAAAGCGGTCTTAGAAAAAGCTCCGCTCACGTGTGTGTGCTTGTGGGTGTGGGTGGGGCTGTGTGTGAACAGCATAGTTCAAAAACGAAAACTCCATTAAAAAGCAAAGTTGGTATTTAAGTTTCACATCTTTTAAGGATGCGACACGAGGGTTTTGAAGAAAATTCCTTCACCTTAAACTTCCCTTTGCATGGAAAATTTTTCGAAAATTTTTATTTTCTTAAAAATAGCTCTAACGATTTTGATTAAAATTACATTTGTTTAATATATTTTTATGACAATTATGACAAATGAAATGTATTGACTTTTCTGCCCATAGTCCATAGTGTTGTTTATTCTTAAATACTTTTGCATAACTGGTAAATCTAAGAGATAGACCAAATTTTTCTGTAGAAAAAATGTAAAACACAATTTATGTCCAAATGCATTTTTTGTGGAGTGAACCATTTTGGGGGTATTCCTTGTTTGTGTGAGTTTTACAATATTTATTTTTCTGAAATGGAAGGTCGTTATTCACTTTATTTCTTGCCGGTGCAAAGAGAACGGAATTTCAAACCTTTCGGTATCGACCAGCTTTAAAGGATTTGACTATCGCTCAAAGTCTACTGTATTCTAATATTCCCCTTGTACCTACAAGGAAATAAGCAATAAGGTAATTTCTGCAAATGTTTATCTGGACTAACATGAAGAAGATAGAGGAATAAGAGTTTATAGGAATGGTTAGTACAAGAGTAGAGAAAGTTATGTGAGTGTAGCACATAAGATTTTATGAGTTTTCTAGGAACTGTCTCAAAAACTCGATATCAAAATTCCATTAATTTTGAAGCCTGTGTGTGTATGACTGGAAGGGAGAGCAGCAAAACCTAAACCAACCTGATCCTATTTAAGCCTAACATACCGAGTGGGATGCCTCAGGTATTAGCGTTGTGGCCCGCATTCGTGGGTTCAATTCCCGTGGCCGACCTTACCGACCTGTGGGTTTTTCAGGTGTCGCTGGGCAAATGCTGCAAAGGATAATTGCATCCCTCGAAGTTCCTGTCCCTCATTTAAAGTCACTTCGTATTTTACTCAAATATCACCCTGGCTGACTGTTTCAGGGTTGTACGTGTGTTGGCAGGCGATTTGACATAGCATGATAGGGAATTTGCTCGTCCTCTGGATCGGGGGAGGTCTTTGTTTTCGCTGGGGGAGGAGAGTTTGAATCTGCAGCTTTTAGGGACCCTGCCCTTTGCTGTCGTCTCTCCTAAGCTTCGGCCACCCTTAGTGTTTTCTCACCTCACCCCTCCCTCACAGGGCCGCCTGTCAGGAACACAGGTACAAAAGATCTTCCACAGATTCAGGTGGTAGCCCCCCCCCCCCCCTTGGATCCTTGTCATAGAATCATAGAGTGAGGCTAGCACCTTTCAAGAATGCCGTGCAAAGGTTTTACGATACTCTCCCCACCTCAAGCTATCCTATATGTGGAATTGTTTTACAATACCATCTGATAATGACATTTGCATGAGCTGTGTTGAATTTTCATTGAATCGTCTGTCAAGTGTATTCGTTTGGAGCTAATTGTGACAGAAAGGAAAGTCTTACTTAACGAAAAATGCTAAGTTTCAGCAGCTCTGGTTGATTCATTGTGTTAATAAGCTATACAGCATTCTTCTCTGCCTTTCTTCATTTCCTTCTCGCTCTCTATCTCTCGTTTACTCTTCCTTCATCCATATCCCTATTTATTCAGTTTTCTCTTCGTCTTGGACTCTCGTGGTCAGAGAGGGCAGCCATCCGGAATCCAATCCGTGACATCTGGCTCGGCACTCAACAAAGGACGAAGGGGTCAAGCTACTTTACATGCCATGCCGGCGAGCAGGCAAAGCCGTTTAGGGCAGGGCTGCCTCGCGCGGCTGCTGTGTGTACGTGACTGTGAATAAGTTCTAACTGCGTCATTTCCCATGCGTGTCTGTGTGTGTGGGATCGAGAAAGGTTCGTGTGACGTCATCCCCGTGTTGGTACGTGCTGAGTGATTGTAACTCCGTAATAAGGGTGTGAGAGACAGAGGAAGTGACGAAAGACACTAAAAAGACTGAGCAAGTTTATCAGAAGTAAAACTGATTTGTGATTGCACGAAGGACTGTAGACAGTTTTAACGAGGAGAAGAAAACTGTATATTTATGGTACAATTTTAGAAGAGAATAAAGTGATAGAAAAGTAACCGGACGGATTTTGTCGTCTTTGTCACATTATTATTCGTCTGTATAGTATAGTTGTAATAGTGACCATAAAATTGTTGAGTTCTGTCACAATTGATCCGTAATTTTGTAAGCGCGTAAATAAAATAAATACTTTACTGGTTAACGTATCTGCCAATTACCAGGATCATATCGCCGCCGCCTGGTGACGGAATGTTTACCTGCCAGTGAATCTACTGACAGGGGCTGTTGCTTTTAAGCACACTTAAAACCATTGATCTGCGCTGGGTTTGAACCCGTGACCTTGGAATGAGTAGGCCAGCGCAGCGCCATCCAGACCAAGGAAGTGCGTATGTGCAGAGGGACATGGGGTTTAAAAGACCATTACAATACACGTGCTTCTGTCTGACCCATATTCCTTACTGACATTGTTTAGAGTTTTGGCTGCGTCATCCAACATGATTCAAGGCCTTGAGCGTAGCGCAGTTGCTATCAGAGATGACTGACTTTACTTGCAGGATACACGTTGGCAGCACTGCTTCTACCTGCAGATCAGTTTATGACGCCACTCAACACTGCAAACTAAGTGTATATTAATACGAAATGGTTTACCCGGCGTTTCACGGATGAGTTTTTAAATATAGAGTGCCGAGTTAACTTCAATTACGTACTCAATGAAATCATACACACCGTTACTGTCATTTCACCTCGTTATATCATGATGTGCATAATTATGCTTCATGTGACAGATGTGTGTAATTATTTATGCAGTACATTGTTTATAGTAATAATTGCAGTCTTTTTATTCTGATTTTGCTACGTTGAAACTTCTACAATGGGTATGAAAATTAGATGATCCCGTAGCAGTTGGTAGAGCAGCTACCTGCTGTGCAAGGGCTCCCGGGTTCGATTCCCGGTAGGGGAATCCTTCCCTGAGTCTGGAAGTATAATGTGATTGAGTGGTTAGGGGTGGGGTTTCTCCGGTTTCCTCCGCATAAAAACGAATAACGACTTTTCATTATTTTAAATATCTGGAAAATAGTTCAATCCATAAAAAAAAAAAAAAAAAAACATTCACAGAAAATTCAAGATATACATTTTATTTGTCATAAAAATGTCTTAGAAATGTTTTTTAGATCAAAATCAGATATTTTTAAGAGAATGGAAATTTTCGGACAGTACTTCTTGTGAAGAATAGTCTTTTTTTTTTATTAAATGTTAATGTTGCATCCTTTAAGAAAATACATTAACTTTTGATTTTAACTGACTTTTCATTTTTGAGTTGTACTGTACTCAGATGCGCACACAAACATACACAAATACATACGCACAGAGGGGAACCCTTTTTCCGAAACTGCCTTTTTTATTCAGTCTTAAAATGTGTTTCTGGTGGTGAAACCTCGGTGCCCATTTTTGAGTGGAATACAATAGTTGCCCTACTTACTATACGTAGTAGAGATACTGAAAAATGCACATTGAAAGATAACTTTATAGCGTATGCTGCAACACATGAATGGTAAAGCCGCCACTGCTGCACATTTGCCAGCAATAGTGAATAAGCTATCGAGGCAACTCAATTTATCTTACAGACAGGCAAGATTTACCGTAGTGTGTTCCTGTCACGTTTGAATAAACTTGTCTTGTACATATAACATGTCATAGGGTAATGCAATTACTGTAATGCACGTGCTAACACGTGTCACAGCTCGCAAATGTCAGCTTTCTTAACAAATATTGCGATACGACCGTGCCAAGTGCATTATTACATAATCGACGGTTCGTCCCACCTTTTATCTTTCCGGTGTTCACTTATGCATTTCACATACAATATATTTGTTCCATCCTGTTTTGCTATTTTGAATAAATAATAAAAAAATCTGATGTGCTGCACACACATGACCTTTTCTATTCTTACAAACTCGTATTCCTTTATCTACTTCATTTTAATCGAAAATAAACATTTGTACAAATTATCTTATTATTTCCTTGTAGGTGCAAGGGGAATATGGGAATACAGTAGGCTTTGACTGGTAGTAAAATATTTTAAAGCTGGCCGTTGTATGAAGGCTTTGAAATTCTTTTATCTTTACACGGCCAAGAGAAAAATGAATAACGACCTTCCATTTGAGAAAACTCTTTGTCACACTGGTGTCAGGAGTGGGATTTATCATTGTCAATTCGTTACAATATTCTTACACCTACGTTTCCTTGCTCATTTTGAATCCTATAAGTGCTGGTCCACTTCTCTAACTCTATATTCTGCTATGTATCTTGTTTCCAAATATGCCAAATGTTCCCAATTCAGTCAAAGGAACATTGCCCCCTTCTCGCCCGTACTAAATCTTCCCTTTCCTGTCTGCTACTTGAGTCAACATAAGCTTCTCTCCTCCGGTGTCTCTTAATCGTTCTATATAAATTATAATATTATAAATCTTATGACAATTATTGCTGTGTCACAGTGAGGATAGACGGAAGTTCGGCGAACTGAGGAGAGACGACAGCAAAGGGCAGGGTCTCTAACAACTATAGATTTGAACTCTCCGGTGGTGACTCGTGCTCCAACTCCATCCCCTCTGCAGGCTCTAGGTCTCCTGGGGGAGCCGGGACTCGGAGGACGAGAATTTACAAATGGCAAGCATATGTCATGAACGCCGAAACTCCCGCCGACACTTGGAATCGTAAAACAGCCAATCAGGATGAAAGGTAAACTGGAATGAGAAGTGAAATGAAATGGAGGGACAAGAAATTTGGGGATTGCAATTATGTATCCTTCCCGGCATTTGCCTAACGACCCGGGAAAACTCGAAAAAACCCATGGGTCAGGAAGGTTGGTCACGGGAATCGAAACCGCGACCTCCCGATGTTATTGTAGAACCATCTTGCTCAATTGGGTATCACAGTTAAAGCAAACACAACTACACCCCAGCGCAACAGCTCATGAAGGGCCAATTCTTGTCGCCCAGCTGCTACGTCCCCCACCTCTGCCCACTACAGGTGTCATTGGTGGGGTGCAGTACTGGAGGGTGGTGCGTGGTCACCGTCCCGAGTCCTCCCAGCCAGTATTGAGGTCTTCTCGACCTGGGACCGCTACTTCTCCATCAAGTAGCTCCTCAATTGACCTCCCCGGGACCTAACGAGGCTGAGTGCACCCCGTGCCAGACCTCCCAGTGGGGAAAACATCCTCATGCTGGTACCGGGGATCGAACCACAGTTAAAGTGTGGCTGAAATACAGTGCAATAACAGAAGTTTGAGACCATTACTTATTTAACTTAGAAAATTCTTGGTCTTGTAATTTTGTTATAAATATTACAGTGATTTTTTAAAAAATAAATTCGTCTCTTCTATTTACGTATGTAAAGAACATTGTGTTGAGACATTTAATTTTCGTACGTTTTAGTACGGTGAACAAATTCCCCAAAGTTCTATCATTTTACAGTTATTTTTTATGCTTTTTGAAAATGGAAAAATAACTTGACCAAACATGCAAGGCTTTCGTACCCGACCAAGCTGTCGTGATCAAACATGCAGCAATCATGCTTCAACTTTTATTCAGCAGATGGACATACGATTATTTTTTTTCTTACTGCGTCTCTTGATATACAAATAGGTTTATTGTATCTGGGGAAGCAGGAACTCTTTATTGAGAAATAAAGTAACAATAGGTCGGCGGAAGTATTGAAATCTTTAAATTGGCAGATTATTGTAATGTAAAGGTGGAATAAATCTCACTGGGTGTCAGTAAAACACATGCGACAAACACAATACAAATATTTGAAGAAGCTGCAGTAAGTCACGCTGCAAACGGCCCAGGGCTAGTTGCAAAGACCGGCCAAGGCAATGCACACGCCCTAAATCAAGCACAACAATGGGTTGGTTCTCAGAAAAAGGAATTTCATTGTTTCCACGGCCAGCTAGGAGCAAAGATCTTAATCCTCTGGAACGTCATCGTCCTCTGGTAGCTGCCCGCCAGCCAAAAAACATCCAGGAACTGCGTAAGAAGATCTGGCAAGTTACGCCCATGACTGGTTCAGTCTGTGAATGCGGAAACGTGTCCGAATGTACATAAAGGAGAAGACCCTATATATTATTAAAGAAACAAACCACTGTATGTATGTCTTCTCTTGTTTTACTTTCTCTACTGGTAAGTAGGGAAGTATTGTATTCCACCAAAAATTCGATGTCGAGATTTCAATGTGAATATGTTTTGAGACCCCCTGAATCCAAAATAAGAATTTTTAGAAAAAGGTGTGTGTGTGTGTGTGTGTGTGTGTGTGTGTGTGTGTGTGTGTGTGTGTGTGTGTGTGTGTGTGTGTGTGTGTGTGTGTGTGTGTGTGTGTCTCAGTCTGTGGACAGCATAACTCAGAAACGAAAACTAGGTTAAAAACCAAAGTTGGTATTTAAGTTTAATGTCTTTCAAGGATGCGACACGAAGATTTTGAAGAAAATAGCCCCACCCTAAACTACCTTTACATGGAAAAATTTTATTTTCTTGAAAATGGCTGAAACGATTTTGATTAAAATGTCATATGTTTAAGATATTTTGATGACAAATGAAGTGTATATCTTGAATTTTCTGGCTATAGCCCCTGTAGTCGTATTTACTCTGGACGACTTTTCAATAAATGGTAAACCGTTAGAGATAGACCAAATCATACTATACAAAAATGTAGATCTTGCTAAAATACATAATTCATATCTAAATAAATTTTCTTGCAGAGTGAACCATTTCGGAGTTATTCCTTTTTATGTGTGAGAGTTTCGGAAAACTTAAAACTTTACTGAAATGGAACACCGTTTATTTTTTTGTTAAGTGTGCAAAGAGAACGGAATCTCAAAGCTTTCAAAGATTTGACTGTCGCACAAAGCCTACTGTATTCTAATATTCCCCTTGTATCTACAAGGAAATAAGCAATAAGATAATTTGTACAAATGTTTATCTTAACTAACACGAAGAAGATATAGGAATAAGAGTTTGTGAGAATGGTTAGTACAAGAGTAGAGAAAGTCATGTGAGTGCAACACATCAGATTTTTTGTTTTTTTGTTTTTGTTTAGTTATCGCTGGGCATATTTCTCAGTTTGTTCATTTCATTTAATGCGTCATTGTTGCACGGTCTGTTAATTTAGTACAGTGTAGTTCTTTAACACATTTAGCCATTCATTTTTATTTATATAGAAGATTATGTTGAAGAGCAAGTAAAGCACTTGTGAATGTTACGTTAAAGGTAGTAGAGAAAATCATGTAAATGTAATATGTTGCATTTGTATTGTAATTATATAGAAAGCTGTATATATTGTGTTGAAGAGCGAGTAGAAAAGAACATATGAATGTGTTGGGTAACACAAACATGAGTACAGAAACTCCTGCGAACGTATTACTTACATTCCTATTTCAAACATAAAGAACATTTTATTAATTGTTTGTAGTAATGGCAGTATAGAAAGAAATATGTTTGTGTTTCATAAAAGAAAAGAAAAGAGTAGAGAAAACCGCGTGAATCTAATACATTGCATTTCTATTTGAAACATGCAGAAAGTTTTATGAATTGTTTCTGGAAGGAGCAGAGAAAGAAGTGTAATTGTTTTGCAAAAGAAAAATGAGTAGAGAAAACCATGTGAATGTACGAGTGATAGAATGGCGTCAAATAGTTAGGCATACATTGTCATCCAAACTAAACGTGTGTGCAAAATTTCAGCTCAATCAATTGGGGATAACTATTCTAAAATTCAGTTGCAAGATTTGACCCGAACATACAAACATTGCAAGTTAAATAAAAGCTTAAAATTGGTAGATGAAAATTGTTTATTTATGCCAACAAACTTAATGCTGGTGTTTTTAAACACAGAAGCCGTGTGTGGGAAATGTTTACGAGGTGGATTCAGGGCTGAAAAATTCAATGTGAAACTTTAATGTGAATATAACTAATTAATAAAAAGAATTAAAAAGATTGGGCCGGCCCCGTAGCGCAGTTGGTAGAGCACATGCCTGCTGTGCAATGGATCCCGGGTTCGATAAGTATGTTAGACCACAAGGGAATTAATTAACATCTAAAGGGTACTTAAGCCCGGGACATAAAGTACTTACTACTTTTAAGTTGCCCTTGGGGTTCTGATGTGAGATTCCCTTGTGGTCTACCGGGAAAATACGAATCTGTTGGGAAATTTAATGTCGTACTGTTAAGTTGGCCATGGTGGCTTAGTGGCTAAAGCAGCAATTGGATAAGCGGAAGATCCGTGGTTCAAAGCCTGGCTATGGCGTTAAATTTTTCAGCCCTGATACCATCTCTTAAATGGTACATGAAATTTTTTAAAATTAAAAACAGCTTCATATTTCAAGATCCTCTTAAAGTTTTGTTACGCGGTTTTGAAATCATCTTTTCCGATACACCCACACACACACATATATGGGCTCATTTGAGCATTGGTTTAATACATTATATACCCACATACATTTCATACATGAACGGGTGTTAAACCTAACTAATAAATAACTAAGCACGTATTCATTTGAGGACGTTTGCATGCTGTTTCTACCGCCGCTGTTGGTACGTGAAATATATATATTTAACCTTTGAGTTATTACCTGCACAAGTTGCGGAACTTATTTACAGTAGGTAATTTATTTTCATCTGCAGCAACTATCTCGACAAAGGGAACAGAAGTTAAAGTTGTAAATATTTTACGGTGGTTAAGCTGAAACACAGAAGTGTTTATGGGAAGCGCAGCTGGAAAGATAACTTGAAGTTGGCAAGTCGCAGTTTAAGTTTGCATAGAACGCCCAGAGGTAGATTTATGATCGAAACTAAGATTCTGCCGCACCCACGATGTGCTTAAAAGTTAAGAACGGGGCCGCTGTAAAGGCAGTATTTATTTAGTTTTATGGGGTATAATGAGAGAGAAACCGAGGGGGTGGCTCAAGCGGTAGCGTCTGTGGTCTGCATTCGGGAGGTTGTGGGTTCGATTCCCGTGGCCGACCTCCCTGTCCTATGGGTTTTTTCAAGGCTTTCCCCGGGTCGCCCGAGGACTACTGGACAGAGTGCCCTTTCCACTTCTTTCTGGATATACCGACATCTCTCGTTCGTCTTTGATTGGTACTGGAATGTAATCTTAGGCAGTCTTGTTTCGAATATTATTTGTGTATATATATATTGTATCCATTCCTGTTGATATCCTGTTTATTGAGTCTATTGTGTTCTTTTCCTGTCTTCATTTTTTACTTTCTCTACTGGTAAGTAGGGGAAGTATTGTATTGCACCCAAAAATTCGATGTCGAGGTTTCACCGGAAATATATGTTTTGAGACCACCTGAATTCAAAAAAAGCATTTTTAGAAAAAGTCTGTCTCCGGGAAACCGGAGAAAACCCACCCCGATGCCGCTTCGTCTACCATAAATACCACATGTGGGTACCTGGGATCGAATCCAGGCCACGTTGGTGATAAACGAGCGTTCTAACCACTCGGCTATGACGCTACTTCTTATAGGAGTATCCTGAGGGAAAATGGCTCTTTGCGTCAAAACTAAAACAGTAGTATAATAGTAATTGGCTATTTATTAATTTCCAAGGCTCCCCCTTGCTCCCTCCCCCCACCCCTCGTGACGCCAATGTTTCGAGCCGCGACCTTGGGAACTAGGGCACGGGGGAGAACAGGGGGAGGGGGGGGGAGCGGATTTATGAGCCGCCATCGCGAAGTCTAAAGTTGTAGTCATTAGGGATCTTGCCCTCTGCTGTCATCCCTTCTCAGTCCGACCAATCTTAGCATCCTCTGATCTCACCCCTCCCTCCTGGGGTGGGGCCCCGTCAGGGGCATAGGCACAAAAGATTTCATTGGTCGAGGTGTAAACTCCCTCCTCCAAACATTGTCATAGTCAAATGAGAGAAAGAGATAAAATAAAGAAAACTAATAAAAACCAACATTACAAGAATATTGTTCTTTCTTAACAATTATCTTTATTTGTACGAGTAAATCAATTTGTTCTAAGCTGTACTCTTTATTTTGAGGGAGAACGACAGCTGTTTTGTTTGAGTAGGATAAATAGGACACGGTATTTCCTTGTAACAAAGCATTTGATCACCGTAACTGGAAGTAACAAGTAAATAAATGGTGGCCTGTTGCAGGGGCAATGAGCCCCTTAGGGACAATAAATAACCTGTGATGTATGGTCTCCTGTGCTAAGATTAGTCATCCGTCCCACACTTAGGTACCTACTGCTCTAAGTAATTTGTCGCTGCTAAGGTCCTTTTACACGTATTAACATATTGATCCTGTAGTTTATAAGACTTAATGCAGCGTGGCTTGGATTGGATTGGATTTGGTTTAAGGGCGCTCAACTTCTAGGTCATCAGCGCCCTTAACAGACTCATGGCAATAGCCAGATATAAATTTCACTCAAAAAATAAAAATACTAGCAATAAGGAAAGTTTAAAAAGGTAAAAACCAGTGGCAATAGCCAGATATGAAACAAGGTGAAGCGTGGCTAAACACGGGCTACATAGCAACTGTGCGCACTGCTACTCGGTATCAATCTCAAACAAGTTAGCTAAGGTCGTAATGCATCTGTGAAATCTGTACATCCACAGTATGGAAGTCGTCTTGCTGAAATTTACACAAATACTAGATGAAATATCTGGCGTTGTCTGTGGAGTGATAATATATCACTACAAATTAGGTTGCATTTTCCCAATAGCCTCCTTGTGTTTCTTTGGAGACATATATAAAATATTACTTGTAAATGTAAACCCCGCGCGACAGCCCACGAAGGGCCAAGGCCTACCGCCCAGCCGCTGCGTCCCCCACCTCTGCCCACTACAGGCGTCATTGGTGAGGTGCAGTACTGGAGGGTGGGACGTGGTCAGCGCCCCGAGCCCTCCCGGCCAGTTATGCGGTCTTCTCGACCTGGGGCCGCTACTTCTCCATCAAGTAGCTCCTCAATTGGTCCCCCCGGGACCTAACGAGGCTGAGTGCACCCCGTGCCAGACCTCCCAGAGGGGATAAAATCCCCATGCTGGTACCGGGGATCGAACCCGGGTCCTCCGCGCCACAGGCAAGCGCGCTGCCAGCTGCGCTACGGAGGCGGCCAAAATATTACTTAATACACTCAAATAAAGATTTAATTAAAACTTGTACGATACTGCAAAGAACAAAAGGTAAACAAAAGAAATGAACAAATAGAAACACTTTAACTCAGGGATGCTCAACTGCAGGCAAGTTAGGGGAGGTTGAAAGCACCTCCTTCCACGCGCTGGGACAGAATGACGCATTTATTCTTACGTACAGGAAATCAAAGGTGTACATATTCATATTCTACTCCTAATTAACTCACAATGTCTCTTAGGACACTTTTCTGGCACGATTTACGTTTCAGAACACTTTCAATATTTGGTGCAAAAGATGAAGTGCACAGTCTCAAAAGATAAGCAAGATGACTTTCACTTATCTTGCTGCAATATCTACTCTCTTTTGATGTAGTTCAGTTTTGAAAATGTTTTTTCACAGATATAAGTGGAGCCAAAGACTGTCATTAAACTAGATGCAAACAAACGTAATCTCACAGCAGGGCAGAGACCTAAATAATTCCCACCCTTCGTTTTTTAAACATTTTACGGTCGTGGAATTCTGCAACGCAAGTAATTTCATATTTTGTAGCTCATGTGGACCTCACTACATGGAAACTTCAAAAGTGCGAAATAATTGTATTTTGGTTTCAAATGTTCTAGGTCTTCAAATTCTGGGGAGAATGTGTCATACTGTGGAGAGAATGTGTTGTACAGTTGCTTCAAACGTTCGTTGTATTTTCCAGGAGAATAACGTTTATGGTGAACATGGAATGTAAGCAAGGGAGATGATATAAATCTGTAACTGCCAATCTTACAAATCAAGCACTTAACTTCATCGTCTTCATCTCGAAAACAAAAATATTTGTCCTCCCATTCAATTGTATGTACGACTACTCCGCAACATCCGCCCCTGACTAGCAGGTGTGGTTCTGCTTGCTTTGGTCAGTGGAGTGTGGAAAATAACATCTCACTTATTGAGCACCCCTGCGTTTTGACCATGGTGATAATGGATGTGTTAACTGGTGCATTGTCTTGAAGAAACAAAACGTCGCTAATTGCGGCCATTTTTGTTTTATTTCATCACTCAAACGCCGCAACAGAATCGCTTAGCACTAGTCATTGATTGCTTTTCCTTTTTGGAGATAATCAATGAAAATTATTGCACGTGCATCCCAAAAAAACTGACGTCATGATCTTTACAGTAGATGGAATTGTCTGCGTCTTCTTTGAAGCTGATTCTCCCCTTTCAATTCACTGTTTCAACTGTTCCTTCATCTCAGTGATTGACCCATATTTCATCTATGGTTATGAACTGACGCAAAACCTCAGCTTTATTGCGGGCCAAACACTTGAAACATTCTCACGACGCTGTTTTTGTTTCACTGTGAGCCAACGCGGCACCCATCTTGCGCACAGCTTTCTCATGTTCAAATTTTCAATCAGTGTGCGATGTACAGCATTTTTTGAAGTGTCTGCAACATCTGCTAGTTAGCGCACTTTCGGTCGACGGTCATCCAATGCCACTTTATGGATTTTCCTTACAATTTTTGGCGTGATCACCTCATGCTATGTTTGTCTTAGCAGCTCGTACGGCCTTACTTTAATTCTGCCATGAATCAAATTTGGTCTATGTCGGAGAGCAGATCAATGAATATTATATCTTTGTTCCTTTGTTATCTCGTGAGGCCGTCAAAACGTACCTATAATCTATTTGTTAGAACAAAGTAACGTATTTCTTCGCGTTCCACACTGAGCTCCACCTCTAGTACGCTATTGGTTAACGTATTTGCACGTGCGCATGTGCTCCGCTCATTCCATTATCACGCTTTATCAGATCTTTATAGCCACGGTAGGATACTTCACCGAATTCTTATTGAATATATTAAATATAATAATATTTTCACCGTTCCTTAAAGACTTTCCTCGCAGATGTTGAACAAAACCATTTCTACCAATCTTGTTTCCATTTTGCACACCAAGATGGCGCTGAGGCAACAGGCAAACCCTACGGATGATGACTGCTATTCAAAACTTGAGACCTGAATGTTCTGCTTATTGGCGTTAAGGTATATAGTGTACTATTGCAGTATATTACATTACAACGGTATTTTCTATACTATAACAACAATTTAAGTGGTTTATTGAACGCAAGTAAAGCAAGAAGCTAAATAGGCCTTGGAACTATGTTGTGGAAGAATACGGGAGTATTTAGATGCACCAGCCAATGAGGTTCACTTCCGCCACGTGCTTCTGCTTACATCTACTTTATCTTTACAGTAAACCAATTATAATTATTCTTATGTTGGCCGTAGACAAACTGTTTCGTAAACAAGTTTGCAAAATGATGTTTCGAAACAACCCTTCTGGGCTAAATAATATGATAGGAGTTTTATATGGGGAAGGTGTGTGTAATAGGTTTCGTTCACTGAATGTCGGAAATCACAGTTGCAATGTTAGAACTTTCGCCAGGAAACTGATTCCGCGCGTTATTTGCCTTACAGTGATGGCAACTGTACAGTGTAGCCACATCCGAAATGAGTTATGATACAAATTACTAGCTGGCAGCACAGGTTGACGACCCGTGACGTCACTCCCAATTAATAGGTTCTTGAAAACCTCTTCCAGAGCAAGTTACCATGCGTCACATGGAGACACTTTGTGCATATTATATAAAGCCACTTTGCATGGAAATCGAAGAACTTTAATGTTTAACCTGAGCTAATAAATTAAAATGTCTGGAGGAAAAATGCCTCTGCAGGTGGTCTGAGACAACGCCTCGTGTTCAGACAATAGAGGACCGCTGTATCCCCTGCTGACTTCATAACTTCTTGTTATTCTTCTTATAACACCGCAAATCCATGTTTTTACATCAACTCAAAATGAGGTAAAGTTTCGAGATAAACGAGCTTTAAGGCGTGAAAGCCCCTTCCTAATAATTTAATATTTAGTTAGTGTTACTAATGTTTCACTGGAACACAGTATTTAAAGCAGCTTAGAAGAACGAACTTGCTGCACTTTTCACATCAAAGCTGATATCTGTAGACTATTTTCTGACTAAACTATTTAAAACATATGGGAGGATTATTAGAAAAATCTGATGTGTTATACTCGCATGACTTTCTCTACTCTTGTACTAACTATGCTTACAAACTCTTATTCCTATATCTTCTTCGTGTTAGTTGAGATAAATATTTGCAGAAATTATCTTATTGCTTATTTCCTTGTAGGTACAAGAGGAATATTAGAATACAGTAGGCTTTGAGCGATAGTCAAATCCGTTCTCTTTGCACGCTTAACATATAAAAAATGAACAACGAAGTTGCATTTACCAAAAGTTTGTTTTCCGAAACTGTCACAAATAACAAAGAATATCTCTGAAGTGGTTCCTCTACAGAAACATTTATTTGGGCATAAATTGTGTCTTAGCAAGATCTACATTTTTTGTATAGTAAGATTTTGTCTATTTCTTACGATTTACCAGATATTCAAAAGTCCTCCAGAGTAAACAGGACTATGTTGGCTATAGCCAGAAAATTCAAAACGTACATTTCATTTGTCATAAAAATATCTTAAACATATCATTTTAATCAAAATCGTTAAGAGCCATTTACAAGTAAATCAAAAGTTTTGAAAATTTTCCATGTAAAGGGTAATTTAAGGTGGGGCTATTTTCTTCAAAATCTTCATGTCGCATCCTTGAAAGATATTAAACTTAAATACCAACTTTGTTTCTTAACCAACTTTTCGTTTTTGAGTTATGCTGTACACACACACACACACACACACACACACACACACACACACACACACACACACACACACACACACACACACACACACACGGACATTTTTCTAAAAATGCCTTTTTTGGATTCAGGGGGCCCACAAAACATATTTCCGGTGAAATCTCCACATCGAATTTTTGGGTGGAATACAATACTTGTCTAGTCATGTGACTAACACATCATGTGACTAATTTCATTTCACATTTCCTTGTAGGTACAAGCTGGATAGAGGAGATTGGATCCCTATATGCCTTCTTTCGCTTTAATGGGCCTCAAGACAGATTTCGGGTAAAATCGTGACATCAAAGTCTTAGGTGGAGTACAATATTGCTTGCTAGTACTACAGTGCGTTCGTAGATCGGCCGGACCGTCCCCTGGCGGCACTAGACTGGGCGAACACTGGCGCGTTCTCCGCCAGAGTTACACGTAAAGGACCGGCACAGGCGAAGAACACTAACCACTGTACTAACTTACATTAGGTTTACCTGTATCATAACAGATGTTGAAATTGATGACCTTCGAGACGAACATATTCCCTATAACTCCGAATACAACTTTGGTTTAGCAAAAATTCCTATGTTATTCATGAAGTTCTTCACCACGTTGTAAAAGTTGGTGCGCAGTGAGTGTGCGTAGAATTATTGGTCTTATATTTTACGACACAACAGTTGATTCACGCGTTTATGTTAATTCTATTTTAAGTAACTGTTTCCCGCATCTAACAAGAAATGACGTCTTGTGTGACTGGTTTCAGCTACAGCGCGCACTGCTGCGAATTCTATGCGTGAATTTCAAAGTGTGTATGATGATAGAATAAATTAGTAGAGGAATCTCCACCTCATTCCCCTGATCTATCCCCATTATTTTATTATTTATGGGGAATCTTAAAGAATAAAGCGTAACCATCAACTTGGTGCACGTTACAAGAATTGAAGGACAAAATCACGAGAGAAATACAGGCAATCAGTCAGCATGAACTCTGGCGAGTAAACTAGAATTGTTTTTCGACACTGGAAACTCCTCTAAATAGTAAAAGCAGCCTTTTGCTTCAGCCGCTAGCTTACATGGAAAAACAATTGCGGAAACTACAATTCATGACCTTCTATGGTATAATTTAAAGTGCGACTGCGTAAAAGACATGAAAAGTCCCAACGCCATCTAAGAGAGAGTGCGAGTAGTGCACATACATTTGGATATTTTTCTAAAATGCGATTTTTAGATGACCTCAAAATGTATATTTCTTGTGAAATCTGTGCATATAAATTATAATTATTGTGTGAAGTGCGAGTCTACTGCAGGTATACGTACAGAAAGAGAATCGAACCCAAATGCGAACCACAAGAGTCACCTTGCTCTGTCACATGGTTCGATTACATCTCCCAATTATCCCTATAAATTGCTACCGTTACAAAACGTGGTGAAGAATTTGTAATCCCTTTATTATAGCGCTGATTCAACTGCTGGTTGTTTATTACGCAGTTTGGGAGGCCTTTTCACACGAAGTTGTGTTACCACTTTTTACCTGTCATCTGTTTCGTAACATTTAAATGATGTGATATCCCTTTCCTCTCTCCAGTTTAAAATGCCAGTCGTTTCCAATTATACTAAATATCTACAACGCTAACGCGCGCTTCTCAGAGTCAATTTCAGCGTCACAAATGCAAACGTCTTATTCTGACCTAAAATGTTAACGTCTTCATTAAAGCTAATGCTTTGTTTCCAGTTAGTTATTTTATGGCAGCCTTTAGGCTACTATAGGGAGTGTCGGAAATATGTCACACAGAATAGGAGTAGGCTCGCCAAGACCGGACCGGACCGGACTGGACCGGACCATCCCATCCCATCCCATCCCATCCAACTCAGCATAGCCCAGTCAACAGGATTCGACCCGACGCAGCCCAGCCCAGCCCAGCCCAGCCCAGCCCAGCCCACCCCAGCGCAGCCCGACCCAGCCCAGCCCAGCCCAGCCCAGCCCAGCCCAGCCCAGCGCAGCGCAGCCCAGCGCAGCCCAGCCCAGCCCAGCCGAACCCAGACCAGACCAGACCAGGCCAGCCCAGCGCAGCGCAGCCCAGCCCAGCCCAGCCCAGCGCAGCCCAGCCCAGCCCAGACCAGGCCAGACCAGGCCAGACCAGCCCAGCCCAGCCCAGCCCAGCCCAGCCCAGCCCAGCCCAGCCCAGCCCAGCCCAGCCCATATATGATAAGGGTGATCAGACCTGAAGAGACATGACAACAGATGGTAGGGGTCCCGAACAGCTACAGATTGAAGCTCCCCTCCCTGAGGGTTTGCACATCCCCTGGATTGCCCGGGACTTGAAGACCTCCCCCGATCCAGAGGACCAGTATTTATAGAGAAAAAATTCCCTGCCATGGAAAGCCGAAACATTCACCAACGCTTGGAACCTTGAAAGAGTCAACCAGGATAAAAAATGAACTGAGATGAGAAGTGAGGTGAAATGGAGGGTCATGCAATTCGGGGAATGTAATTATCCTTCCCAGCATTCGCCTAGCGACCGGGGAAACCCCCGAAAAAACTATGAATCAGAAAAGTTGGCCACGGGTATCGAACCCATGATCTGAATGCCAGCCACAGATGTTACCACCGGAACCATCCCGTTAGGTCACACACACACACACACACACACACACACACACACACACACACACACACACACACACACACACACACACACACACACACACACACACACACACACACACACACACACACACAGACACACACACAGACACACACACAGGCACATATACATAGCTGTTTCTTCTATCTACGAAAAAGTAAGCAACGAATAAAGTCAAACAACTTGTTTC
This sequence comes from Tenodera sinensis, assembly GCA_030765045.1. Lineage (NCBI taxonomy): Eukaryota > Metazoa > Arthropoda > Insecta > Mantodea > Mantidae > Tenodera > Tenodera sinensis. The sequence continues at coordinate 110,413,420 of CM060971.1, read as the reverse complement.
TATGCATTAATTTGTGTACGCCGTGTTGCCGTTATATCAAGTGATATTTTTGGAATGAAATTAATTTAGCCCACAGAGTTGAACAAATATGAGCGTTCTTCCCATCACATGCGAGCTATTTATTAACACCATGATGTGCAGAGTGAAGCTGAACTTCTGCCGCAGTACATTGCTCACCTTTTCTCGCTGTTGTGTAATGAATAAATAAATAAGCATGAACGGTGGGAAACGAAATTAGCCCAGTGAGCTTATGCCTTGGCAAGGTCGGTCGCTGATTAAAGCAGCAGCATCGAATAAATCAATAATAACCAACCATAAAAGCTATTTACACCACTGGTAGGCAGTACTTCACTGCACAGATGATCAAATTAGAGCACGAATATCGGCTGACTAAAATCTAACTTTACACACGAGTCCTAGCTTCGATTCCTGTGGCCGAGCGTTCTGACCCATGGATTTTCTCCAGTTAATACCTGAATGCTGTGAAACGCAATTACCTATATCCCTGATTTTCCTAACCCTCCATTTCACTTCACCCTTCATCTGTTTGGTTATGTCTGGGTTGTAAGTGTCTGCAAGGGTCTCGGCTTTGTTCACAGTGAAAAAACTATGTTCTCTGTAAACCCTGTCCTCGAGCCCCTCAGTGACATGCGCAGATGGGTACTCGGTTGTACTAGACCAGGCATGGGCACGATAGGAGAGGTAGCGATTGAACTTGTCTTACTCATCCCACATTCTCTTGCCGAGTGACGAAGGTTGTTTTGATACAACAGGCGCAGTGGTGGCTTGGTTGCACCTGTGCGGAAGTAGTAATTTCTACGCTGGTATTAGCTATTTTGTTTATATTAAGCACATTATTACAGCCACCTACTGTAGTTAGTCAAATTACATAATCTTCAAGTTTATAACCTTTCTTTATCTTATACACGTAATATTCTTACGCTGCCTTATTAACTTACTAAATTGTTTCTCTTTCACAATAAATAAAGCAGTAAAGTTCCATTGCTATTTAACCTTAAAATATTTTGAAATTACTTTATCAACATAATAAATTGTTTGGTTTTGAACTCAATGTTTGTTCTTACTTTTAAACACGAAATATAGTAGTTGATATTAAATAAAATAATAAGAAACTAAACCCCTAAGAAGTGGAATTATATCATCCCTTTTATACGTTTACAAATATGAGTATTCAGAAAGTACCTTTTAAAAGTGTAAATAAATACCCGTGAGTTCAACAAGGTTTGATTAATACTTCTGATCAAAATTGCAATTAATATTGTAACGCTTTATATTTACAAATTGAAATCCGCATATTAAACAGTAAACTGCTCTATGTTTGCTAATTAAAAAGTATATCTACCACTCTTCACGAAACAGATGTCCTGACGAAGCCATGCGCGTCATTAAATGAAGCAAAGGTGAAGCTGGACAGCAGTGGAGGAGAACGATGGGCGGTGGAGTGAGGCAAGAGCGTGTTTCAGTGGAGTGGGCCTTTTGAACCGATTTTACCCATGGCTGTACTAGACGCTGAGGGAAATTTAAACTGGAAATCAGAGGGGTCCTGCCTTCTGCTTTTTCGTAACTCCTGATTCGGCCGCACAGCAGTAAAGCGGAACCATCTTTTATCACGTATAGAATAGAATATACTAGGCTTTAAATAATAGTTAAGTACTTTAAAGTTGGTCGCTATTTAGTGACTTTGAAATTCCGTTCTCTTTCTATGACCAAGAGATAAAAAAGAAAAAAAGAAATTATTTATATTTTAGAAAGGTATAAGTATTGGAAAATTCGGTCAAATAACAAGGAACATTTCCAAAATGGTTAATTCCATCAAAAAATGAATTTGACATAAATAGTGTTTTAGCAAGATCTACGTTTTTGTGGAGTAAGATTTTGTCTATATCTTACGGTTTACCAGTTATGCAAAAGTCAGTCAGAAGAGGACTTCTGAGGATATTTCCAGATTATTCATGATACACATCTCATTTGTCATGAAAATGTCTTAAGCATACAGTATTTTAATCAATATTGTTCAGAGGCACTTTTGAGAAAATCAAAATTTTCAAAAAATGTTTCATTCCTTTTTACTTTCTCTACTACGTATAGTAAGTAGATGAGGTATTGTATTCCATGCAAAAATTAAATATCGAGATTTCACCGGAAATATGTTTTGAGGACCCCTGAATCCAAATAAAAAAGCATTTTTAGAAAAAGGTCCCTGTGTGTGGCTGTGTCTGTCAGTCTGTAGAAAGCATAACTCCAAAACAAAAAGTCGGTTAAAAACTAAAGTTGGTATGTTAGTTTAACATCTTTTAAGGATGCGACAAGAAGATTTGAAGAAAATTCCTTCAACCTAAACTACCCTTTACATGGAACATTTTTCAAAAATTTTGATTTTCTCGAAAATGGCTAACTTTTTGATTAAAATGCATTGTACTTAATATATTTTCATGGAAAATGAAATGTATATTTTGAATTTTCTGACTATAGCCTATGTAGTCCTGTTTACTCTCGATAACCTTTGCATAACTGGTAAACCATAAGAGATACATAAAATCTTATACAAAAAATGCAGTTCTTCCTAATATACATTATGTCCAAATTAATTTTTTGTAAAGTGAACCATTTCTGAGATATTCCTTGTTATTTGCAAGTGGCTGGTGGTCTAACCACTCGGCCAGGCGCGTATGTTATAAATTTATAATACATAAACGGCAATTATAATTTAAATGAGTGGAAAAACTCATGATTTTGTTGCACCAACATTTGTGTATCGTTACAGAATTTGGGCAACACAGCTACTTTGCAGGTAAATTAAACCACTTGCCAGGGATGTAATTAAGTTAGTAATCTTCAACAGGTAGATGGTAGTCGCTGTTCGCACCTTTCATATACAGAACACCACTGACTCAGTCTCCTGGGAAATTAAGGAGCCCATACTATTCCGGAAGATAAAGCTATATGAAAGGATATCGGATTTTGGAGGATCATCTTCTATTTCCAACGCTGTCAGGAAGAAGTTCTATTCAGTGTTCTGGGAAATGCGTGCAGGAAGTATGTGCATGTTTCCCAGAGTTAGCTATATAAATTACTACACAGGAATTCCATTTTCCCTTCGCCTTTGTAAACGTTCCACCCCTTTCTTATTCATTTTATTGCAGCGTTGCTTGCTCTCGAGTCGCCAAACGAAGAAGTTGCGATACAAGTGCGATAAGTGCATTATTGGAGATCGAGAAAGGATTTGAAACAGTGGCGTATCCTCAAAGTGTTGGAAAGGCGTGCAAACTGAAACAGACATTATACAGGATGCTTAAAAAAGCGTACGATATTGGAACAGGAGTTTTGATTGGTCAAAACTAGAATAAGTGTTCCTTTAACATATGTCCGGAAACATATTTGTTGAGACACCAATGTCTTTAAATGTCCCCATAGCCAGAAACCTAATGAAAGAGGTCCGGCGAACGGGTGGCCATGCTACTGGACCTCCACGACCAATCCATCGTTCATTAAATGTTTGGTTTAAGTATTGTCGCACGATGCGTACAAAAAGGGCTGCTGCCCCGTCATACACAAACCACACGCATAACTCCTCCAAAAGTACGGGTAACTCATCGCATAGGAATCGATGATACACAGCACCTGTTAATCTGCTAGGTAACATGTATGGTCCTAGGAGTCTGTCACCCACAATTCCTGCCCACGCATTGAGACTAAAGCGATCCTGATACTTAAACAAAACATTTAATGGACGATGGATTGGTCGAGGAGATCCAGTGGCTTGGCCTCCGCGTTCGCCAAGTATGTGGTATGTGGGAAATACGATAAGCTAAGGTAACAATAAGCTATTTTGAAAGTCGGTCACTTTCTGATGTATTTATATACACACACCTTTTTTTTTGGGGGGGGGGGACTTTAGTCATTAAGGATCAATTAGCCTTCGCGATATCAAATTTCTATTAAATTCAGACACATATTCACTCTCTTACTCGTATTTCCAGACTGTAAGGAGGGTGGGGAATAATCCTTGCAAAGGAAAACATCATCCTTCAGTCGGGAACCGAACCAGGGACCTCTTGGTATGAAAGCTAGTATACTAAGGTTAACCACCAGATCAGAGGCAGTCATATGACGGTGGGAAAAATAAAAAACAAGAGCAACTTGCAGTTGAGAAAAATATAAAGCATCTGAAAAGTCAAACCAATAACAAAAAATCTGATGTGTTGCACTCGCATGACTTTCTCCACTCTTATTGGAAACTGATCCCTATGAGTTCTTCGTGTTAGTTGAGATAAACATTTGCAGAAATTATCTTATTGCTAATTTTCTTGTAGGTGCAAAGGAAATATGGGAATACAGGAGGCTTTAAGCGATAGTCAAATCTTTAAATCTTTCAAATTCCGTTCTCTTTGCACGGCTAACATAAAAAGATTAATAACGATATTCCATTTAACGAAAGTGTAAGTATCCAAAAAGTCACACAAATAACAAAGGAATAACTGCGAAATGGTTCACTCTACAAAAATATTCATTTGGACATAAATTGTGTGTCTTAGCAAGATCTACATTTTTTGTACAGTAAAATTTGGTCTATCTCTTAACGGTTTACCAGTTATGCAAAAGTCATCCAGAGTAAACAGGAGTACATAGGCTATAGCCAGAAAATTCAAAATTTACTTGGTATTTAATTTGTAGTAAAATATCTTAAACATTTGGCATTTTAATCAAAATCGTTTGAGCCATTTTCGAAAAATGTTCCATGTAAAGGGTAGCTTAGGGTGGAGGAACTCGTGTCGCATTCTTGAAAGACATAAAACTTAAATACCAACCTTAGTTTGTAACCGACTTTTCGTTTTTGAGTTATGCTGTCCACAGACGCTCGCGAGCGCGCAAACGGACCTTTTTCTAAAAATGCTTTTTTTTTGTAATCTGGGGGCCTTAAAACGTGTATTTTTGACAAAATCTTGACATCAAATGTTCGGGTGCAGTACTATAAGCATGAAACAAGGTAAAAATGAGCATGACAGCACTGATAGGAATGCAGAGAAGAGTTACGCTGTCAGATACTTTCAACACTTAACCAAACAAATTCTATTCAACCTTCAGTGTTAGTGAAGTATTCCTGCAAACGTCAGCAAATATGAAACAAACCTCTCACTATTATCCACTCCACTTTTTGCTTTTCATCCTCTTCTCTTATTTTTTTCTTCTTCCCTTTATTATATCTGTCCTCCTGCACATTGTCAGAATCAGCAGTTAGCCAACAACTTTGGAGATATTTCGTTGAAAAATTGTTTGAGCGCACTAGGAGAGCAGAACATTTCTAAGTTTCACGTCGTGTTACAGCGCGGTTTACACAAGTTGATATTTCCAACATGCAGCTGAGTTTATTGCTAGTCTCTTGCATATGTTATCGTCTGTCGGAAACACAAATAGCTGTGTCTTGAATCACCACTCGCATTTGTATTTGTTCCTGACAAAGAAAGGGGCGGTGTAGCAAACTGCCTCACTCTTCTGCTTATAAAAACAAATGCCTTCAAGTCCTGGATGGTGCTTGTTACTTTCATGTTGGCATCTGTGACGTCAGAATACACTATGGTGCTATTCTCAGTGAGAATTGGAAACTGAGGTAAATGATGGACTAGAAGAGGAGACAACAACATTTGTCAAAGGTGTACTAGTGTACCAACGGATGCGGCGCAAAACAAAGGATTGTAGGGGTCTGGCTACTTCACGCCACATGCCGGGCCGGCGAGCAAGATAAGACGTTCAACGACAGACTGCCTCGCATGTTTGTTTTTGTGCACGTAACTAACAACAATAGAAGCGGCTACACAAATAGGGGCGCTTCTTCTCAGCCTTCGAGAAAGATCCAGCTGGGTGACTGGCTGCGCGTTTGTGGAGATCGAGAAAGGTTCGCTATATAAAGAGGCGAGAAAGCAGCGGTGATTGAGTTTTACGGTTACAGATATGAGTTAGTGTGTCGGTGAGTGCGAGACAGCTGTGGGTATGTGTCATCGCGAAAGATACGTAGGTCGTCGTGAAGAAGATTCTAATGGGCGCCGAGTGATTGCATCAGAAGGTGAAGGAAGACACTGAAAGGAGTGAGGAAGGTTACGGAAGTAAATGTTGTGAGTTGTGATAGTACGAAAGACTATAGACTGTGTTAACGACGAGTGTCAAACCGTTGAATTATATTTATCTGAACTATTTCATAAATAAAACATGAATTTAAATACTAAATCGCAAAGATTTTGCCTGAAAATGTTAAATTCCATAAAAATAACCTAAAATGTATTCATTTCGATTCGCGTATTCGACTTACTCAGCACTGTTATCCGAGGAAAACAAAACCCAAGAATTACTTGTATTTTGACCTCTTGTTATGACAGAAAACCAATTTATAATCTCGAAGAAACCTCCCTTTATTTTTAACACCAATAAATGACCTCTCTTCTGTAAAAATAAATTATTAAATGAAGAATTGTTTAAAACATGGTTGTCAAATTGAAATGGCGTTCTATTTGATTGGCAATCGATTGTAACGTATATTGTTTTTGAGCGATTTATGGGATACAGTTGGTGACTCCGGCTAAACAAAAGAATGACCAGGTGATATAATTCGTATATGATAATTTAACGAAATAGTCTTGCTAATCTAGCGGATTTTACTTCTCATTTGGGTTGGGAATTCCCATCGCGCATGTGCATGACTTTGTTGTCGTTCCGCTATAATTTTGCTACAAATGTAAACTTCCTAAAAGGGCGAGTGTGTGGGTTGGTTGTAGACTCCGCAGAGAGAACATCGACTCAAAGCAACACTCCTAAGGTAATTTGATCACTTTCATATTTATCACAGTTTCAACTCCGTCTCTAGTTCAGCCGCTAACTACATACAATGAATTAAATGACAATGGGATATTTAAATAGCACCCCATAGAACAGCTAGTGTTACATAACCTAGTTACAATGCCTATCAACATGATTGGGAAAGCTATTGAAAACACGATCGCGCAAAAATTAACAAATACGTGACTCACAAAAAGCGAACAGCAGCTCGTCTCGAATATCTGGCAACAATAATCGGACTCGAGCATTGTGTCCCACAATTTGAACAGTAATCCGACACGACCGACGGTTTCGCCATCCACAAGAAGTGTATGATGTTTAGAGCCAATTGCACATTGTTTACCGCAGTCAATTAATGTGGCCACAAGGTAAACGGGTTCTGACAACTCTTCTAATTGGACTTTACACTCACTCGCGACGGCAAAATAAATAAATGAATGAATACAAACTCTCCTTGAATCGGCTTGGCGCCGAGGCTGGCGCGCCAACAACTCCCAAAGATTTATTGCAGATTTCCATTCATATCTCCACTAACAGTTTTTGTAATGGATAGCCAAGGTAATCTAAATTGCATGTTTTGCCTACTTTGGACTAAAACTCGCACTTGTTAAAACGGTAAATATATTCTAGCATTACTAATAGATATTTGTTACATTCACACGAGTTTCTTTACTCACTTTTCTACACACTACTATTACAAAACCTTATTATTCTATTCACATCAAAATAACACATCATTATACAAGGTGGCCCATATAGTGTTACAGGTGATTATCTCTTAAACGAAAAAAAAAAAAAAAAAAAAAAAAAGAGAGAAAAATACAACCAAATGCCAAGAATTCCAAATCTTATAGGAGCAAGAGTTGTTCCAAATTGTGATATAGAAAATATTTTCATGGGGCCTAACCTCAAAATTTTAAATCGCACCATGATAATGTTTATATATTCCGGTTGTCCACAATAAACTAAGCAACTTTTATTAAAACATTTGCTTTCTAAAATTAATTGAGTGGTTAAAGGATGTCTTCACTGAAAACATCTTCCACATAAACTCGGGAGGGGGGGGGGGGGGAGGCGTGGCGTGGAAATAAAATATAAATTGAAAGAACAGGGTATTCGGGATTCAAAGGGTCCTCAACTTCCAAAATACACTATGTAGTTAGCCATGTTGATTATTTACTGTGACTCTTCAAAATTAAAAAAAAAAAAAAAAAAAAAAAAAAAAAAAAAAAAAAACCGATGTGATGCAGTCACGTGAGTTTCTCTACTCTTGCACTAACTATTCTACAAAGTCTTATTTCTATATCTGCTTCATGTTAGTTGAGATAAACATCTACAGAAATTATCTTATGGCTGGTTTTCTTACAAGGGAAATATGGGAATACAGTAGGCTTTGAGCGACAGTCAAATCTTTTAAATCTTTCGAATTCCGTTCACTTTGCTCGGCTAAGATATAAAAAAATTAATATTTATTTTGTGGAAATTTTCTCAGAAGTGCTCTACATTTTGGGTGACCTTTGCATAACTGATAAACCCTAAGGGATAGACCAAATGTTACAGTACAAAAAATATAGGCCTCTTTAAAACATACAAGTCAAGTACATTTTTGGTGGGTGAACCATTTTGGAGATATTATTTATCTGAACTTTACAATACATGTGTATATATTTCTCAAATGGGACGTCGTTATTCACTTTTATCTCTTGGCCATACAAAGAGAACGGAATTTCAAAGAGATCATACAGCGATCATGTAAAAGCTTCACTATTACGTAAAGCTTACTATATTCCCATATTCCTCTTACATCTAAAAGAAAATTAGCAATAAGTTAATTTCTAGAGAGGTTTATGTGGATTAACATGAGGTAAATAGAGAAATGAGCGCTTTTACTTCCTCCACTGGTAAGTAGAGGTATTGTATTCCACCCAAAAATTCGATGTCAAGATTTCACCGGAAATATATGTTTTGAGGCCCCCTGAATGCAGAAAAAAAACCCAACACGTTTTTAAAATCCGTATGTGTATGTCTGTCTGTCTGTGGACAGCATAACTCAAAAATGAAAAGTCGGTTAAAAACGAAGTTAGTATTTAAGTTAATGTCTTTCAAGGATGTGACACGAAGATTTTGAACAAAATAGCCCCACCCTAAACTACACTTTACATGGAAACTTTTTCGAAAATTTTGGTTTTCTTGAAGATGGCACTAATTATTTTGATTAAAATGTCATATGTTTAAGATATTTGTATGACAAATGAAATGTATATTTTGAATTTTCTGGCTATAGCCCATGTATTCCTGTTTACTCTGGATAACTTTTGAATAACTGGTAAACCGTAAGAGATAAGACAAAATTTTACTATACAAAAATGTGGATCTTGTTAAAACACAATTTATGTGTGAATAAATGTTTGTTTCTAGAGTGAATCATTTCGGAGATATTCTTTGTTATTTGTGTCAGTTTTGGAAACAAGCTTTCGTTAAATGCAACATCTTATTCATTTTTTATGTTAAGTGTGCAAAGAGAACGAATTATCAAAGCTTTAAAAGATTTGACTATCGTTCAGTCTACCATATTCCCATGTTCCCATTGTACTTACAAGGAAATAATAAGATAATTTCTGTAAATATGTATCTGTATTAACACGAAGAAGATATCGGAATAACAGTTTGTCAGAATAGTTAGTACAAGAGTAGAGAAAGTTATGTGGGTGCAACACATCAGAATTTTAAGAATATTTTGTACAAGAGTGAGTGGAAAAGGTCATTAGAATGCATATACCAGATTGTTTTTATAAATATAATATCTTGAAAATGTGTAAATAGTTCTGTTACGTATATACGGATAGTTTTTCCACCACCTGTGCTGCTGCAGGTGCAATAACATCGTTATAAGACTCGAAGTGGATGTTTGGTCAAGAAGGGTTGTAATCATTCTCGCTTTAGGGTTTTCCTCCTTAATTATAAGAGGTTGTTTTGCTTCCTTACGCCCACCAGCTGCTCCTTTGAACCTTGTTGACCCCTGCGCTCCTACCTCAAATGTATCTCCATTATCCATAAGCAAGGTTACGGTCGACACTATCCACTTTATAGTCATTTTGTTCGTGTCTAGGCTAAGTTAACCCTTAGCCTATATAACACCCCTTTTGCTACTCCATTTACAAGGTGAAAAACAAGGAAGAGAGAAAAAATCTGATGTTGCACTCACATGACTTTCTCTACTCTTTTACTTACCATTTTTACAAACGCTTATTCCTCTATCTTCGTGTTAGTTGAGATAAACGTTTGTAAAAATATCTTATTTTCTTATAGGTACAAGGGGAATATGGGAATGCAGTAGACTTTGAGCGATAGTCAAATGTTTTGAAGCTGGTCGTTACATGGAGGAGTTGAAATTCCGTTCTCTTTGCACGGCCAAGAGATCACAAAAATGAAGAACGACCTTCAATTTGAGAAAAATTTAAGTATTTCAAAACTCAGACAAATAACAAGGAATATCTCCGAAATGGTTGACTACACGCAAAAGAGTGCAATTGGATATGAGTTGTGTATTTTAACGATATTTATATTTTTGTATAGTAATATTTGGTCTATTAGTTTAATTAGCCTAATTATTCCACAAATCTCTCGAAAAACTGCAGTAGGAAAATTTAGTTTACTTACGGAACGTGATTATTTGGCCAAACACACAAAATAGGAATTTACACAAATGCAAATTGTCCTCTATGCAACGAAGAAGAAGAAGAAGAGGAGGAAGAAGAAGAAGAAGATCTACAAACCATGTGTTACATCCATATGGATTCTCCACCCATCTTAAAAACTAGTCTTATAAAACCTTATTCTTCTGTGTAATGTTAATAATAATTTGTAGAGGTGACGTCATTACATACTAGCTGAAATAGCCGGTGTTGTTCGTGGTTTGACAGTTTATCCCCACCACATTTAGCCTTGGGTTGCACTTGCTCAACACCCTTGTGTTTCTTTGGAGGCATTTAAAAATTATTAAGGTAGCAAATAAGCAATGAGTTAATTAAAACTGTCAGGGCAATATAGGGACAGTAATAAAATATAATAAAAATAATATGTAAAGAATCATATCACTGTGACGGACAGTGATTGGTGTGCGGTGCGCGATTGAAGAGAAGTCTTGTGTTCGACGCTCCAGCTAGTCAAAGTGGCTTCTTCACGCATGTTTCATTTTACCACTTCATGTCAGGAAAATTGAACTGAAAGTGCAAACTAATCATATTAGTGAAACAAAGGTTAAAAAAAAGAAGAAAAACAAACGGAACAAAGTTCTTAAACATGAATGAAATGTAAAGAATATTAATTTCCAGTGGTTTTGTATTTAGGGTTTTAATAACCATTACACGGTTGGTTTTTGGAAAATTAGAAATGTTGCACATTTTATTGTCTTTCTTTTACAGGAAAGATTTTAGGGTACACAGCATTTAATCTTTGTTTGCAAAGGACTATATTCGAGAAATTACATAAAAGTTCAAAATTTTCATCACGTTGAGCAGTTACACGAGGCAGTTTTATATTTCTAAAAGTACTTTCTTGTAAAGTTAGATAGGACAATGGAAATAAATATTTGTGCAACAATATTGTCTGGGTGATCATATTCTGACCGTGCTAATTTAAAATGGTTTCAAATTCGCGTATTTTCTTTTAATATGAATATATAAAAATAGTAATATAAATAAGTAATTACACATAATTGTATATTTGCTTCCAGATAATGAAATGGGAGGTTGTTGTGAAAGGTTTCCATGCTGAATATGAAATGTTCAAATCAAACTCTGCTTCGCATGGAGCATTTTATTCTGAGTGTTCATCACAATAAGGTAAGTGGTTAAATTGAGAGTCAAATTTATTGTTAGTATTATTGATAATAGACGACGTGATACTGAATGCGACACAGGACTGCTGCAAGCGCGGAATCCGAGATTACGGACCTGGGGCACACGAGGGAGAGAGGACTAAAACTATAGGTGTGTACAGAGTATATTTAACCTTGCTTGTCCGTAACTGTTCGGCAACAAGGAAAGCAACTGAACTTGCATATGCGCATACACGGCGAGACAGTGTATGTACACTCCGTTCAGATGCATTCATGTCGTCAGGACAGTAACGTCTCATGTATTGAAATCACATAAGTATTGCATTACTGACTGTATACCAAGTTAATATTGTAGTAGTTTACTATTCTAGTAAACAAGATAACGCAGTGCTCCACAACCAAGGTCAATACGCCTGGTCGCTTTGCCAGGTACTAACAAAGATATTAAGATGAAAAGAAAAAATCTTAGCCAAAATGTTTTAAGCAGAATATTCATTAAATTATTACACTAAATAGTTGAATAACAGAGGAAGTATGGCCAACATAAGGTTTAGAGTAATTGTGACTTACGTGTGAAATCGCGTTTTTTCAGGAATGACGCCTATATAAACTTAATAAGCAAAGCCCTGCCTGAATACAAAATTTGATCGAAATCGTTAGAGCCGTTTCCAAGTTGCGCGGAATATATATGCGTTTAAGATTGGGTCAAGTCCCCGTGATTTTGTAGACCCAAAATGAGGTTACAGTTAATACAGAGTTGTGAGACTCACAAACCTGGGAGGGAGCTGTAACTCAAACCTTCAGCAAAAACTTCTTAATACCCTTTACTAAAGCGCCGCCCTTGGGTGTGATTGCCATGACTGCATTTCGCGCAAGGAAATCCATTAGCGGAAATGTTTTGATGTAAACATGGTGTTCCTTAAGTGCTAAGTATCCAGATAATTAGACATACAAGCTAGCTCGTTACAGCCTTAAGCCCCTTGTACATGATCAAACTTGTTTTTCAATTTAAGACTTTACAAGAACAATTGCAAAGTATTGACAAATATTTGACAACTGGACAAGACTTGGCAAATTCATAAATGTGCATTTACACGCTCTCTTTCTTGCCAAAGGGGGTCCATTTGGAAAATATGCTAATTTACCACGTGCAAAGTGCGAGGGATGTCTTTTCAACTTCCGATATGACAAAATGAAAATCAATGTGAATAGAAAAATGGTTTTATTGACAAAAGTTGCTGCTTTTTCAGATACTCATGAACATTGGAACCTTTGTTATACATATATACCAGCTTTCCAATACCGCGGGTGCAAAAGCGGCGTAGGAGAGTTTGTTTTTGGGCATTAAACTCCTTAAGACACTTCCTTCGGAAGGGAAGTAAAGGCGATGGTCCCGGTACATAAAAGAACTTCAAACTTCATAAAGAGGCCTCTGAGGTCTTTCACATCCACTGTAGAACGGGACGCTGAGAACCACAACAGTTGGAAGAGTGTCCATTGTCAATAAATAAAACCTCAATTTAAATTGTAGAAATACATTATTATTTATTCATGCCAACAAACTTACTGTTGGCGTTTTTAAACACACAAGCGGTGTGTGGGCAATGTTTGAGAGGTAGAAATGGAATTAATTCACTGCCACAGCTGGGATTTGTACCAGGGACCCTCCGCTTACCAGGCGGGTGCTGTTTGACAAATACATTTACGCCAGGTCTCCAGGTGTACTGAAGATCATTGCACTAGAAATTGTCCTCCCCATAAAGTTTGTTTTTCATCTGTGGATAAACATGATACTAGGTCTGCGTATGATCACACATTTTGGTCTCTGAACATCTGTTCGATCATCTCTAAAATTCCTGCATTACAAATACGGCTCATCCTGTGACGGATTTGCACTACATTGTGTCCCTCTTCCTGTAGAAACATATGTTGCATTTGGCGGGGGAGCGTATTATAACAGTCATCTTCAAGTGCCCTGGTCAAGCATTAGCTGATCAGTTCATCTTGGCTGTGAAGTTGATAGCGACGAGAAGACAGCCAACCACAGTGTGTAAATCCTCCACCTTCTATCACCGCTTGTGCCAAGTTGATTCTTTGGATCCACGTAATAGGTAACTTTTCTTTCTCTCTCCTTCCCAGGAGTTCCGAATCCATTGAAATGAAACAGAGGGACGAGAAATTCGGGGGATGTAATTATCCTTACGAACACTCCGAGAAAACTCCCGAAAAAACTTGGAGTCAAGATTTTCTGAATCTCTCACGGTTTATCAGTTATACAAAAGTCACCCAGAATGAAGAGGAGGTGTCTGTGTGTTTGTGTGTGTGCGTGTGTGTGTGTGAAAACTATTTTATACGTAAACTATTTTCTGTGCCCACGCAGGAGTTTATCTCCCCATTTGATGCCCTGGCACTGCTGCTGTCTGCACGAGGAATGATCTAGGATTGTAAGAACTCCTCAGCAATTTTCCCAGTTTATACTGAGAAGTGGCGTGGTCATTTTCTGTAATTAGCAAACCAAGGCACAGGTTATTAAATGCAACAATTTATCGACAGTGTTAATTGAGAGAAGCACTGTCTATATAATACGTAGACTACACTAATTTACTGCGCATGCTTGCTGTTCGTGATATCCTGTAGTGCAACTTTTTGTGGGAATATGATGTTCTTTATGCATATCATTAGCAGAGTACTTTTACTTTACATAACGACCTTTCTTGCTCTGTTTTCATTCTTTCCTTTGCTGTTAATTATACCTAATGACTCATGAAATGTTCACTTACTGGACAAGGAGGAAAACACATCGAGCTTCATCAAATAATAAAACACAGCTATGCACAATGATGGTAACACAGGACGTTTCATAAATGTTTCACTTCTTTTCACTTGGATTAGTATGTTACTGTTTTTGAAATAGAAATATTCCAGGCATACATAAAAATGTAAAGGGAGGTTACAATGGTAAACAGATTCAGATCTTCTCAGAGAGGCAGCCTGCACTTCAGGCTCTAAGGTAACATTAAGTTGTCTGAGTATGGTCACAAGCCTGGCAGAAGAGAATGAGGTTCAACTCATCTGGGTATCAGGTCATAGTGGCATAGAGGGAAACAAAAAAAAAGCTGATGAACTTGCAAGACAAAGTACAGCTTCAAAATGTATTGTACCAGAGTCAACTCTAGGAAAATCTCAATGTTTGGCAAGAGAAATTATTGTCCAAAGTAGAACAGTATAAAATCTGACTCATGGTAAACTATTTGTTATAAAGCCTTGTAAGAAAAGAGCTGAAAGTTTACTTAAATGTACGATACTTCAGTTGAGAGCACTTACAGTAGTGTCCCGCCAATCCGAACGGGGTTCGGTCCTGATTAGTTCGGATTAATGCGACTCTCCTGTGAAACAGCATCTTCACACAATGGCAGTGTTTCAGGGTAACTTAGATTGCAGATTGTGCAAGAAAGAAACAAACAGCCCGGCATATTATCTCCTCCTGTGAGGCCTTGCCTTACGTTAATTAGGGGAAATGCTTTTAGAACCAGAAGAATTTGACATTATACCAGTTCTAAGATAGCAGGGATGACGTTACACGGAGGTTTCTCGACGTCCACAAACACGCCGGTGATTACTTAGCCAGATCTTTCTCGAAGGCTCTGTAAACCCTTTCTGTTGTCGCTAGATTGTTGCTAGCCACGTGTTCGCTCGCGTGAGTGCCATGAACCTTAGCTTGCTCGCCGGCCTGGTATGTGGTGTGAAGTAGCTTGGTCCCGACCGTCCTTTGTTGTACGCCGTTCCCGGTGTTCCAATATTATTTAAAAGCGTCAGCGGAATAATGATATAGAGCTTCTAGTAATGAAATACTGCGATAATAATTGTAACATTCTCGGAGTTTAGACATCGGTTACCAAAAAAGATGAATTATTTTGTGTTTCTTTATTTTCAAGCCCGGGCCTGGCACGAGCTCGACAAATATTTTTCACATTATGCCCGAACCCGACCTGCGGGCCAGGTTGAGCCTAAGCCCGAGAGCTTACCCCCACGATTCTCACTTTAGCGGATGTTGGGTTGTTACATTTTATTCCACGGCGTACCTTCTTCCCTTTCTCATTTCACTTCCCTTGTCATCTGTCAGGTCTGGTGGACAACACGATGGTGTGGGCAGTTGCGGGCAGATGGTGCAGTTACTTGTGCTCTGTAAACCTTTGTCTTCTGGGGTCAGAAGACCTGGGGTCTGTAATAACTGCGTGCCGCTGCCCGGCTTGTAAGGATCGCTTCGACGCCCTTAACCTTTTATGTATACTAATGTCCTCCAACGTAGCGTCATATCGGACGATGAATGAAATTAGTGAAATGGTGATCAAATAATCTGAAGATCCATAGAACTTAGTTACCCGACATTCATCTTCTCAGGATAAGGGAAAACCGCGGAAAACTCCTATCCGGATAACTCACCTGATCGGGATTCAAACTCCGGAACTTTTATGTGAGGTGTACACCCTACCTCCACACCATGGAGGTGGGAAACAATTCTTAGAAAGGGTTCTGCTAGTTTTAATGTTTTTATTGTTTCACCTCATCTTGCTCAACTTCGCACACGAAGGGTTTCTTGCCCGAAGTATTTAAATATTATCACGGTGCTTTAGTTCAGACACCCATGTTAAGTACCTCTGCGGCAGAGTGGTCAGCGTTCTGGCTTCAAAATATAGCGTTACCGGGTTTGATTCCTGGCTGGGGCTGTCAAGTTCTCTTTAACCACAATAATTTCCTGTCCTCCGCAGAGTATAATGTGGAAGCGAATATGAGTGTGTTTAATGGTAAAAAGGCCTACAGCGTTAAGAAATCCTAACACCACCATCAGCTCTGTGGTAACTCATGATGTACCTAGATAAAGCGGGTGTTAACTCTGCTTTGATAAAACTGACCTAACCTAATAACCTTCTGGCCTGCAGTGACGTGTGTAGATAAAACGGCGCTAAACACTGTCAAATAACTAACCTACCCTATAACCTCATAGTGTGGTAAAGTATGTATCAAGATAACCATTAACACTATTAAAACATGTGTGTTGCACTCACATTACTCCCTCTACTCTTATACACACTCTTCTTACAAACTCTTATTCCTATTTCTTCTTCATGTTACTTGAGATAAACATTTTCAGAAATTATCTTATTGCTTATTTCCTTGCAGGTGCAAGGCGAATATGGGAATGCAGTATCTACGCTTTCAGCGATGGTCAAATGCTTTAAACGTAGTCGCTGTGTGATGACTTTGAAATTGCATTCTCTTTATATGGCCAAGAGACAAAAAAAAATCAATGGCGGCCACACACACACACACACACACACACACACACACACACACACACACACACACACACACACACACACACACACACACACACACACACACACACACACGGGTGCGCGCGGACCTTTTTCTAAAAATGCCTTTTTGCTATTGCTGGTGAAATCTCGACATCGAGAAAGTAAAAATCGGTTGGCGGGCGTTAGTTTCGCAAAAAACTGGAAAATGGGTAACTTCCTTTTAGTTTTATTCACCTCAATACTGGGATAATTTAGAAAAGAAGAACATTAGGGAAATCCCAAATGAACTGAAAAATTGATATAATTGAAAAAATCGAAATTGGTTATTTTTTATGGGAATTGTCATTTAGGATTACTTTAAATATATGGCGTTTGTGGCGGACCTATCGTTTGACAACTACATCTATTAGATTTAAAATATTTTTTTCGTTAAAAAACGTGGTGGACTTTGAAAATAGACTTGATTAAAAGGAAATATACAACATAACATTCACATGGTGGTTACTTTTCTTTTATGTAATGCAGTTTTTTTTTTTTTATTTGGCGGAGAAAGTTTTCTTGCTATTCATTTTTCTGCACAACGTTGAATCACATGGTTTTTTACTCCTCACTTTTCTTTTACGTATTAAATTCACATATTCTTCCCTATTCGCACTTCAACATACAATTCATGCAATTTTCTACGACTGAGATAGAAATGCCACATATTACGTTCTCATGGTTTTCCCTACTCACTCCTTTTACGAAACGCAATCACACTTCTTTCTCTATTCCCCTTCAACGTACAATTTATACAATTATTTATGACCGAAATAGAAATGCAACGCATTGCATTCACACGATTTTCTCTATGATTGAAATAGAAATGCAACGTGTTATATTCACACACGTTTCTCTACTCACTTTGTTCAACGGCGCTTTTACATAATGTTTTCCCGGTGTTTTTATTCATTTATTTTGTTTATTTTGGGTTCTTCGTAGTATACAAAGTAAGTCTAAAACAGGCATGGGCACGAGAGGAGAGATAGCGATTGAACTTGCCTTAACCATCCCACATTCTCTTGCCGAGTGACGAAGGTTTTTGGATACAACACGTGCAGTGGTGGTTTCTTTCCACCTGCATGGCAGTAATAATTTCTACACTGTTACTTACTACTTTTGTTTATATTCAACATATTTTGCATGCAATGATTATTACTGTGGTTGGGCAAATTACATCATCTTGAAGTTTATGACCTTCCTTTATGTTATGCACGTAATATCCTTACACTACCTTATGATTAACATACTAAATTGTTTCTCTTTCACAATAAATAAAACAGTAAAGTTCCATTGGTATTTAGCCTTAAAATATTTTAAAACTATTTTTTCAACATAATAAATTGTTCGGTTTTAAGGTCAATATTATATTCAAACTTTAAAACGCGAAATACAATAGCTTATATTAAATAAACTAATGAGAAACTAACATATATCGTCCCTTTTATGTTTACAAATACAAGTATTCAGAAAGCACCTTTAGAAATCGCAAAAAAATATCTAAGTTTGATTTCTACTTCTGATCAAAGTGGCGTTTGTAACGCTTCATATTTGCAAATTGAAATCCGCATATTAAACAGCAAACTTTCCTGTTCTTGTAAGTTACAACAAATTCTCTGTACTATTGTTCATGAAACAGCCATACTCGCCACTGAATGAGGCGTGTCGGAGTGATGGGGAGGGATGGCAGGTGGATTGAGGCAAGAGCGTGTTTCAGTTTAGCCCATTTTGCCCATGGTCTAAAAGTTATAGAGATGAAATCGACAAACCACGAGGTGTTTAAGCCAGTAGGTTATAAATCGAATACGACGTGCAAGTGTCAAAGTGGCGGTTAAAGGCTGCTTGATCTTTGATTGCCAATCTTCTCTGTTGTTAATATGCATAAACTGTTGTGGTAGGCGCTTTCAATTGAATGTTGGGCTAAATGTGCCAGCTGTGTGTTCGGAGTTGGGTGTATTTGCCGATAAAGGTGCAGCTCCAAGAAGAGACATTAGTGCAGGTGGTGGGCGGGGGTGGCGCTGTTCTCGTACTGGTGCTGGAGCTGGCTGGATGCTGGGTTGGGAGATCAGTCGGCGGACGGCTACAGCGGGATTCACAAGTCAGTAGTCAGGCGAGAGGTGTGTGTCTGTGTGTCGTTCTCTCGCCAAGCATGACAGGTGTTTGATAAACTCGCTAACAGACGCAATGGCATTGTTGTGTGGTGGTGGTGTAGGGAGTCTGGTCCTCGTCGTGTTCCTGGCCGGGGTTCGAGCCGTCAACTTCCATGGCATGGACGACAATGCTCTACAGAACGTGCCCGCAGGAGGGTGAGTATTGCATTATTGCAAAATACGAGCATCACGTGTTTGCACCACGGAGCCCTTCATTTAATGCAAACACGATTTCTTCTTTTTTATCATTCATATCTTTGATTTGATTTTTCTACCCGTACCAATAGCAGGTAGAGAGAGTATGTTATTACACTCAGAAATTGGATATCGAGATTTCACTGGAAATACATGTTTTGAGGTCCCATAAATAAAACAAAGGTCTTCCGTGTCTGCATGCTTACTTTCTCATGCGCATTCTGTTTTCTCATCTACTTACAAGTAAAGGAAATGTTGTATTCCGTTCAAAAATTCGATATCGAAATTTCCGCGGGAATGCTTGTTTTGAAACTCCCTAAATTCCCAAAACATTTTTTGAAATCGCTCCATTAATGTGTGTGTGTGTATGTGTGTGTGCGTGTGTGTTAACAGCATCCCCAAAAAAACCAAAATGGATTAAATACCAAACTTAGTACTTAAGTTCAACATCCTCAAAGAATGCAACACGAAACTTTTCAAGAAAACTCCAACCCCAAACTACCCTTTACATGGAAAAATGCCTATTGCTTTTATTTTCTCAGAACTAGCTCTATTTTGATTAAAATACCATACGTTTAAGATATTTGCATGACAAATAAAATATGTGAACTGTAAAGTACTCATTTCTGATTGCCTTCTTTATAGCTGGTAAACCACAAGAGAGAAAATATTACTGCACAAAAAATTTGATCACAATATAATGAACTTTGTTGTTATTATTTGGGCGTCAAGCAATTCCGAGATAGACTTTGTCATTGGTTTGAGCTTACGAATATCTATATCTTTTTTCTATTGGTATATCGCTATTCGTTTTTTCTCAGGTCATTCAAATAACGTTTCAAAGTCATCACGTAAGCGACCAGCTTTATAAAAATTCGATTATCGATTTAGCCTAGTCATAGTGTGTTCATTTTAGTTAAACTTTCAAGGGGGAAAAAAATGCAAATGTGTTATGAAAGTTCATCTCGATTAGTAAGAGATAGATAGAAGATTAAGCTTTATAAGAAGACTGAGTAGAGAAGTCATTTGAATGCAATATTCAGGCTTGTTTTTGGCATTATCTCTTTCCGAAGTTTTCTTGGTAGGCGTTTGTTTTACCAGGGTAAAGTACATGCAGCGCAAAAACTGCCTTACATAATATATGAGAACGGTTGTTTTGTTTTCATATATTTTAATCTAACTCTATATTACGTAATTTAGGATTATTTCTAGGAAAAATGTATCACGAGAAACATAATGGGAATATAAAAATAAATTCTTGCGAGTGTTATAATACATAACGGTTTATTGAAGTAATAGTGGATGAAAAAGTGTGAACGTGGTGTATTAGGTCATTTTTCTCTCCTTGAATGTTCCCTAACTAGCCTACGGCAAGATGCATTTCGTACACTGAGAAACAGTCAGCTGTTTAAGAAGCAAGCTGATAAATTGTTTCAAAGCTAAAGCAGGCATGGAAAATGGAACTCTACGCCCAAGAATTTGGTTTCTAGTGAAACTCAACAAACGTACACACTTGGAGAATTTTCATAGTGTACCAAAAATTTATTGTCAACTTTACATTTAAATATCTATTGATCACCCATTTAGTGCTGTTTGGCCTGTTTATTTCCTGAAAAAGTGTCATTTAAAATATAGTCTGACAGAGTTATTACTTAATCTACTAGTAAGTGGAGGAAGTATTTGATGTCAAGATTTCACCGGAAATGTATGTTTTGAGACCCCTGAATAAAAAAAAGTATTTTTAGAAAAAGGTCACTGTGTGTGTCTGTCAGTCTGTCTATGGACAGCATAACTCAAAAACGAAAAGTCGGTTAAAAACCAAAGTGGGTATTTAAGTTTAATGCCTTTCTAGGATGAGACATGAAGATTTTGAAGATAATCACCCCACCCTAAACTACCCTTTACATAGAAAATTTTTCGAAAATTTTTATTTTCTTGAAAATGGCTCTAACAATTTTGATTAAAATGGTATATGTTTAAGATATTTGTATGACAAATGAAATGCATATTTTGAATTTCCTGGCTATAGCCTTAGAAGTCCTGTTTATTCTGGATGACTTTTGAATAAATCGTAAACCGTAAGAGATAGACAAAATCTTAATATACAAAAAATGTAGATCTGGCTAGAGCACACAAGTTATGTCTGAATAAATATTTTTGTAGAGCGAACCATTTCGGAGATATTCTTTGTTATTTATGTCAGTTTCGGAAAACTTAAAATTTTCGTGAAATGGAACATCGTTGTTTATATTTTATATGTTAAACGTGCAAAGAAAATGGAATCTCAAAGTTTTAAAACATTTGACTATCGCTCAAAGCCTGCTGTATTCTAATATTCCCCTTGTACCTACAAAGAAATAAGCAATAAGATAGTTTGTACAAATGTTTGTCTCAACTAACACGAAGAAGATATAGGAATAAGAGTTTGTAAGAATGGTTAGTACCAGAGTAGAGAAAGGCATGTGAGTGCAACACATCAGTTTTTTTTCTGGGATACTCTGTATTTGAATCTTGCCTCACAACAGAAATTTTAAGGCTAAATATGTTAATGTTTAATTAAATAAAAATTAAGCATAACGTCTAATACATAGTTTGAATGGTAGTGTTTAAGGTCAAGTGTTTCTAACATCTTAATATGTCTACATTTGTAATTTAATTAAAATATCTAACTTTAACAACCCTGAGTTGTTTTATGGACGCTGTTTAATCAGTTAATAGGGAGTACCAAGAGGTCAGTGTGCAGGAAGGTACGTAAAGAAACAATTTGAAAAGGTTATAAAGTCCTGGTGATTCCAGTCCTTATATACAGAGCGGAACGTGCAGTCATCAAGCTTGTTAACGAACGGATATAAATGGTTTATTTCGCTATCACGTAAACATTGTGTGAACAATGCTGTAATCTCTTTTTATTTGAACTCGAATCAACTTAATGTTAACGTGGCGTTGCCAAATCTCTCTTAGAGATAAACACTTACATGGCATTTTACCATTAAATTGAGACTAAATTAATTTAAAATCTAATTAATTCGAATTAAGGTATAAATGGGCCTTGATAGAATGGATTCGCATCTTAGTTCTCTCCAAGTGTTAAATTACTGTCGAACTGGTAGAAGTAGTTTAGGAAGACCCAGAGATCAGCTGTGTAGCCGGAACGCAACTTATACCCAAACCCTGTAGTTTATAGTGAACATTACTTCACAAACGTAGGTATAACAAACTATCTAGTGGTTATATTCTCTTAACTTACCTATCCAAAATCGTTTATCTCTCTCTCTTCTAAAAACCGTTGTTTCGAAAGCCTATTTTTATGTACTCTGTTAATCGAGATAAACGTTCAAAAATGCTTTCAAGAACATTTTACTGTAGAGGCATACAAGATACCATAGCAGTAACGTATCTCTATACGCCGGTCCTAAAATTCAATAGTTTCTCCTTGACATCGCGAGAAACAACTGTATAGCGACAACATTTAGAAATGTATTAAAAAATTGAAACCAAATAGCAAAGAATAATACAATTTCTACTTAATCTGGTGCAAAATATGTTTAGTAACTAGCAATAAAGTGTCACACCTTTGCTCGTAAAAATCTGAAGCTTACATTCACATACTTTTACTGGTAATTAATGACAGTGTAATGAACAATTACTTATTAAGAATTCTATGTTTTCAGGTTAATTAGTACCTCTAAATAGGCGTGGCACTAAAAGCATGCCGCAGAATGTGCCAGTCTTGTGATAACAAATGGTGTGCCGGAACAAAGTTCGAACACTTTCTTCAAGACCAATGACCTCACATTATCTAGGTAGTAGGTCGCGTATTGAGGTGTGAATCAAAAGGGATAGTCTATACGACAGGCGTTGTCCACTTCGCGACGCAGTTATGACGATGAAAAAAAAAAAAAAAAACATCAGGTAGTAAATTTTGATATTGATTTGTGAGAAAACTATTATATAAAGAGAAAAAAAAAGACAAGTAACCACCGAAGAGGGTTCATATAAAGGTAGCAAATATCAATGTCTGCCCTTATAGCCCTAACGGCCTGTATGTAGCTTCTACAAAGCATTTTTTTTTTTTTTTTTTTTTTTAAGCATTCTTATGCTGATGTCCCAAAATGACTAATCTTGAACAGATTAATGTCTTAAAAGATCTTGTTTATCTCTTATAGTTTACCAATTACAAAACACTCGTTTAAAATGAAGATGACTTTCCAGAAAATACAATTTGTCGTGTAAATATCTTAAATGCATATTTCTTCTCCCACATCACGTGAACTTCACTCCCATTCACTGGTAAAATTTTCGCAACATAAATGTTGCTGATTATTAAATATTTCTGTAACGTCCATATATAACTTTCTCCACAAATTTTGGATAGGTATACCTATGCGTTCCCATGAGAACTGATAAAGACATCAAGATAAGGTACGTTTCAAGAAAACCTTAGTTTTTGCCTTTAATCCGGGGTTCTGTTATAATGGACAACCCGCCAAGTTTTAAACGGTTACTTGGACGATAGACAGGCTCCGTGCTTCTATTGTGTATTTAGAGAATCTGCTTCCCGAACGAAGAAGCCTAACGTTATCAGTTAGACTTCCTTTTTAATCGATCTAGACAATATAAACAAGTGACCACAATTTAAATGATCTCAATTAGCATTCATTACCCTCGTTTAATATTTCTGGTTATTTGTGATGCTTTTGTAATGGTTTACTTTTCAGACCAGACTCTTAGATGTGTATTTCCACCCTAACAACATAAATAAAAGTGTTGGCCCTATGTACTGTGCCAAATGAGTAAAACCTACCTACTTTTTCTAATTTTCTCATTGTTGTAATAAAAACTGACTGCTGCATTTTTCATGTAATTTAGCAAAGGTTAATATTGCCAGCAAGTGTTATTCTGTATTTTGCAAATGATGATACTCTCGAAAGGAGGACCTGCACTGGTTAATAACTGTTAGCAAACAAAAGGCAACCCTCATAAACAGGGCGAGGCAATGTAGTCGTCTTGTGGTTCCTTTATATTTTCAAACCGCAAACCTTGTAAAACTCATACCTCTTTGGCGGCGGAGTGGGGAAGAGGTATCATGTTTTGGAAAAAACTATACTTTGATGAAGTCTGTTCTTTCTCCCCCCCCCCCCCTTCCCCAATATTTTATATTTTTACAAAGGCAATTTTCTTCTTCTTCTGCTTCACGGTTTATGCCGTTTTAGCCTGTTCCGGCTCCAAAATCGTGTTGTGTCCATATTTCCTTCAAACGTCCTGGTTTCTATATCCTTGGGGTCTATAATTAGGTATATGTTGCATGGGGTATCCTCTTTGCTCACATTCTTCCCAAGTGGTGTTTCCAATTGATTCTATATTCTGTCATTGTTTTGTTTCATTCTTCTATTTTTAACTGTGGTCTTATTCCATTGTTTGATTTTTTATCCAGTCTTGTGTATTCTGCTGTGACAGAAATTTCGTTTCAGCTGTCTATATTCTTCTTTTATTTTCCGCAGTCAATGTCCATGTTTCAGACCCGTAAGTTATAGCAGGTATGGCCATTGCTTTATACAGTTTTATTATTGAGTCTTTTCTAGTTTTATGTTTTAGAGCTCTCTTTATGGTTCCTGTTATGTAGCTATTTTTATGTAGTTTTTAATTAATGTCAAATTGAGACCTGTATGTTATTTCACATCCTAGGAAGTTAAAATTTGACACTTGTTCTATGTTTTTATTTCCTATGATTATTTTAGACCGGACCTTTAAATGTCATAACCTTACTTTTCTCGTTTGAAATGTCCATGTTATGTGTTTTTGATATTACGTTTAATTTGTGTGTCATCCTTTGAAGTTCACCTTCAATTTTCGCTATCAATATCTGGTCATCTGCAAATACCATTGTCTTTACTATTCTTGACCCCAAATTAATTCCTCCAACTGTTTGTTGCTTCCACGATCTGATCATGTTGTCGAAATATTAAAAATCTGATGTGCTGCACTCCATGATTTACTCTACTCTTGTACTAACCATTCCTACAAACTCTTATTGCTATAACTTCTTGTTGAGATAAACATTTGTGCAGATTTTGAACAAAATAGCCCCACCTTAAACTACCCTTCACATGGAAAATTTTTTGAAAATTTGGATATTCTTAAAAATGGCTGTAACGATTTTGATTAAAATGTCATATGTTTAAGAGATTTTTATGACAAATGAAATGTATATTTTGAACTTCCTGGCTATAGCCTATGTATACCTGTTTACTCTGGGTAATTTTTGAATAACTCGTAAAGCGTAAGAGATAGACAAAATCTTAATATACAAAAATGTAGATCTCGTTAAAACACACAAGTTCTGTCTGAATAAATATTTTTGTAGGCTGAACCATTTCGGAGATATACCTTGTTGCATGTATCAGTTTCGGAAAACAAAACTTTCGTGAAATGGAACATCGTTGTTAATTTTTTTATTTGTTAACTGTGCAAAGAGAGCAGAATTTGAACTTTTTTAAAGGATTTGACTATTGCACAAAGCCTTCTGTATTCTCATATTCCCCTTGCACCTACAAGGAAATGAACAATAAGATGATTTGTACAAATGTTTATCTCAACTAACACGAAGAAGATATAGGAATAAGAGTTTGTGATTAGTACAAGAGTAGAGAAAGTCATGTGAGTGTAGCACATCAGAGTTTTTTTTAATTATGCAGCCATAGGTAAGAAGTACAGTACATAAAATTCATTTTTGGTACAAGGACTTCAAAAGTTATATTTTCGATAAAACGTCAATAGCGAAGTAAAATATTTAATTTCCACTACCATAAATCTGCAGTAGTGTAAAGGAGTGTACTCTTTAGATTCAGAGGCCGTCAAAACGTGACATTTTCGATGAAACCTTGATAAAGAATGGAGCACTTGTGGAGTGAACAACGTACATTCTTTGAATTCAAGGGCCGTCAAAACGTGATTATTTCCGATAGCGAAGCTTTGGATCAAATGTAATCCCCTACCTTAGGCACCTAAGCGATAGAAAAGAGCTGTCAATGGCAAATATGGCATACCGAGCAAAGTATTCCATGTTTCCGATATCTGTATTTTTAATCCCATATTATTAGATAAAAGCAGTCATAAACTCGCTCTCAGAGTCGGAATTTAGCGGCGCGGTATGTTTTTCTTCGCTTTACCCCCATATAGAAACTCTCAGTAAGCAGGTTACTGCAGGCAGCAAATTAAATTTTCAGGAAAAGATAAAAGAATTTTTGCCAATACACTCAACTCTACCAGAGTCAAGTCCCAGTTGTTCATGGCGAATGTCAAAAGTAAATAAAGATAAAAGCATTCCGTGTTTTCTTTGCTGTTATTGAACGGAAGTACTTACTCCACTTTAAAAAGTTCTAGCAAAATTCTCGCTCCTTTCTCTACCGCTTACTTAGAGTAAGTAGAAGTATTGTATTCGACCCACAATTTCGATGTCGATACTTCACCGGAAATATATGTGAGACCCCTGGGGAAAAAAAACGTGTCTGTCTGTCTGTCTTTGTCTCTATCTGTCTCGCTCTGTCTGTCTCTATTTGTGAACGGCATAACTTAAAAACGAAAAGTCGGTTGAAACCAAAGTTGATATTTAAGTTCAATATCTTTTAAGGATGCGCCACGAAGATTTTGAAGAAAATTCCTCCATTCGAAACTAATCTTTACATAGAAAATTTGTGATTTTCTCAAAAGTGGCTCTAACGATTTTGATGAAAATGCCATATGTTTAAGATATTTTTGTGGCAAATCAAATGAATATCTTGACTTTTCTGGTAATGTCTTAAGGAGTTCTTTCCGTTCTGAATGAAGTTTGCATAACTGGTAAACCGTAAGAAAATACACAAAATCTTATCATTCCGGAGATATTCCTTGACATTGGTCTGAATTTCCCACAACTAACTCTGCGGCGCAACAACCCCTTATGGGCCAAGATCTACCACCCGATCACTACATACGTCATGAGTGGGGTGCAGTACTGGAGCGTGGAACATGATCAGTGCCCCAACCCCTCTCGAGTCTTTGCAGAATGTCCAAATAGTTTATCTCAAATGAGAATTCACTATTGATTTTTTATGTCTTGGCTATGCAAAGAGAAGGGAATTTCAAAGACCTCAGATAGGGACCAGCTCTTAAACGATTTGATATCGCTTAAAGCGTATTGTATTATTCATAAACCCAAAACTAAATGTGTAACGAAAGTTAATGAAGAAGGAGGTTGAACAATATTATTTTTCATGAATAGTTTGTAGAAGAGCGAGTAGAGAAGGTTATGTGAATACAGCACATCAATAGTTTAACACAAAACATTCACATTCATTCCCACATGCATACTTTCATTATCTCAGAGGGTAAGAACGATCATAATTAAACATTTCTTCATCCCAATCGGGAATTGAAACCGGAATATCTGAGTCGAGATGCCAGAACGCTGACCTAAGGTCATATCGGCAGCTTTGGAGCAATTGCTCAACAGTAATGCTGTTCACTCACAGTGGTTTTAATCTTTTGGTTTGTACACTGAAGTTGAACGCACACGCACACGCACACGCGCACGCACACGCACACGCACACGCACACACACACACTTCCAGACTAGGGAGGATGGGGAATAATACTGCCTGAAGTTAAATTGCCACCCTCCAACCTTGAATGGAACCCAGGACTTCTAACCTTTCATAGTTAACATGCTGACAACCAGACCAGCCCACAAAAATGTTGATTGAGCCTTTGGCGTTGGCAGCAATTCGAACTAATAAATTACGCATATTAGCTGTAGATGTTAACTGTTCTTTGCAGCTCGTCTTATAGCCTATAAGAGGAGATTATGCAAAGAACGAGCTTTGAGAAAATTATACGAGATGAGCGAGAAGGTTGCACATTCCTAAGAATTCTGGCATGGGTTTAGCAAGCTGAAATCAAAGACCCATATTTTATGTTCCTATGTTTGCCATAAATTTTATACTCAGGATAATTGTCGCATTAGCATTTCTTCAAGTACACAGTACCGTAATCTTGCTTTTTTTGGGAGGGGGGGGGGAATGTTTCACATTTAATTTCCATTTGGAGGAGTACATGGTCACGTTCCAGTCGCCACTTCATTCCTTTGTGAAGGGGAACAACTCCAGAAAGAAGAATAACGTTCTGTAAGCTGACAGGCTGTTTCTGCTGCTGTATTTTAATTTAAACTTATCGTGAATCAAGAAAGATTAAGCCGTGCAAAGAAAAGCAGAAGAACTGGAGTTTCAAGCACTAGTGACAGACGGGGCTGGAACGTGTTCCAAATTATTTAAACCTGTGAAATTAGTTTATACTGCTTGACCGTGATGAACTCCTAACTTGATGTGATGCCGCCTTTTACGAGTCAACGGACAACATTCTGTGACGTCATTCTCCTAGGTGTATTCTGAAAACAAACACACAATACTTTCTGTGATATTTTCTGAAAAAAATTTGTTGTGTTAAATTTTTACTTTCTCTACTGCATATTTGCAGCAAGTAGAGAAGTATTATATTTCACCTACATATATGATACTAACATGTAACGCAAACACATGTTTTGAGAGTCCCCAAATAAAAATATCTGATGTTCCATTCACACGACTTTCTCTACTCCTGTACTAACCATTCTTACACATTCTTATTTCTCCATCTTCGTGTTAATTGAGATAAACATTTGTACAAATTATCTTATTGCTTATTTCCTTGTAGGTACAAGGGGAACATTAGAATACAGTAGGCTTTGAGCGATAGTCAAATCTTTTAAAGCTTTGAGATTTGTTTTCCAAAACTCACGCAAATAACAAGGAATATCTCCGAAATGGTTCACTCTACAAAAATGTTACTCGGAGATAAATTATGTATTTTATCAAGATCTAAATCTTCTGTACAGTAAGATTTGGTCTATGTCTTACGGTTTAGCAGTTGTTCAAAAGTTATCCAGAGTAAACAGGACTACATAGGCTACAGCCAGAAAACTTAAAATATACATTTCATTTGTCACAAAAATAACTTAATTATATGGCATTTTAATCAAAATCATTGGAGACATTTACGAGAAAATCAAAATTTTCGAAAAATTATCCATTTAAAGAGTAGTTTAGTGTGGAGGAATTTTCTTCGAAGTCTTTGTGTGCCATCCTTAAAATATATTAAACTTCAACACAAAATTTGGTTTTTAATTGATTTTTCGTTTTTCAGTTATACTGTCCACAGACTGACCGACAGACACACGCACACACATATACACACACATACACACACACACCCATAAACACACACAGAACTTTCTCTAGAAATGCCTTTTTGGGATTCAGGGGGTCTCAAAACATTTCCGATGTAATCTCGACATCGTATTTTTGTGTGGAACACAATACTTCCTCTACCTACTATGCGTAGTAGATAAAATAAAAATATATTTTTAGAAAAAGGTCTGTGTGCATGAACAGTATAACTCAAAAACCAAAAGTCACTTAAACGCCAAACTTGGTATTTAAGTCTAGCATCTTCCAAGGATACGACACGAAGAATTTTCAGGGATAGCGCCACGCCCCATTATTCCCTCCCCCTCTCCCAGGGGTATTTAATGGCGTACTGGCAAGTTGGCCATGGTAGCTTAGTGGTTAAAGCAGCCGCTCGATAAGCGGACGATCCGTGGTTCAAATACCGGCTGTGGCATTGAATGTTTCAGTCCTGACTCCACCTCTTAAGTCATACAATGTTTTATATGACAAATATAAATGCAACCTTTTACGTTCGCACAGGTTTCTCTATTTGCTTTTGTTCGTCTGGTATTTGGGGTTATTCAACAGTGCTTTTGCATATTGTTTTCCCGGTGTTTTTATTTATTTTATTCTGTGTTCTTTGTAGTATCCGATCTAGGTCTACAACTTGTAGGAATAAAATCGTCCAACGACGGGCAACGCCGGGTATTTCAGCAAGCCTATATATAAAAATCAATTACCGTGCGTTAGCGTCGCAAAAATTCGAAAATGGCTCGACCGATATGAATAATTTTTTTGATCGCCACAATACTGGGATAGCTTAGAAAAAAAGAACATTAGCATAACCTCAAAGGAACAGTCGAAAAATCGGGTTACTCTATGGCGTTTGTGGCGGACCTAACGTTTGACAGCTGCATCTGTTACATTTAAAATAGTTTTTTTATATAAAAAAGTGGTGGATTTTGAGAATAAGTTTCGTTAAGTCGAATTCAGTTACATTTTGTGAACATCCATTTTGATCAGCCATTCTATTAAGGTAAAGTGACTTTGCAGGCTTAGAAATAATAATAAAAAAGATCATCCGATTTTGTTTTAGCGAGACTCGAGGAATTAGGGCAGGCTTAGACATAACCTCAAAATGTATTTTAGCGAAACTCAGGGGAAAAAATCGAGGCGACGACTATCAAGGGAAAGTACAAAGGAGAGTGTTTTGATTTCGCGCATCCAAGAGACTTGTCATTCAATTTCAAACGGCTGCAATTCCCCGTGGGTCTGGCCTTCACGATGGCATGAAGAAATGTCCACGATAACCATCAACAAATCACAGAGCAGTTGTTGGGTTTTCCGTGTTTTGCGCATCGGCATCTGTATGTCAAGTGTTCATATTTGTTTATTTACGCACAGGAAAAGAAAACAATAAACTTAGCCTACCAGAAAGCTTTGCATTGAATGTTAACTGCATTGATCGTTCATTAAAATAAGATTTTGAATTAACTTGAGTTAGAAACGAGTTTCATTTAATAATAATAATAATAATAATAATAATAATAATAATAATAATAATAATAATAATAATAATAATAATAATAATAATAATAATAAAAAAAAACATTCAACCCGTACACCGATGTGTCTAATATTATCGATCTCAATGCAGTGGAGTTGGAAGGTTCATTAGGATTGATAATCACTTATGAGGCGTTACAATCAAATCAAGTTTAGGTGGTACAAAGTTCACAGATCTCTAGTGTGATAGAAAACAATGAATGTCTACTTTGTAACAGGATTTTGGGCTGCAAATTCTTTTTGATTTAAAGTATTCTTCTGTCTCTGTCATGTCCTCGTATGCTAAAGTAATTTCTTGGTTTTAAACTGCACCTAAAAGCCTGTAATTTGCTTTTCTCTTGCTCAAGTTAGGAGGTAGTTAAATTACTTACTCCGTAGCGATGTGGTTCCGCAGTTAGAGAGGTTCTTGAGTGTAACATACAGCTAGCTGACAGCTCATTCTCAAAGCGTATGCCTCAGAGTTGAGAATATCGAACATTGCCCAAGGCCCTCTAAAGATCTTTACGGTTGTTCCACATCTCCCTCCCTTGTGGATTTCCACAATGCTTAACAGTTGGTTCGCATTTCACAAGTAAGCAGCTTTTCCTTATTACTACTTTCCCTACAAGTTGGGTACTTTCAGTAACTAAAGGAAGTTGTGTATTCCACCCTAAAATGAATGTCGTGATTTCACCAAACCACATGTTTTGAGATTCTGTAAATAAAGAGATTGTAACAATTTGACTGCTCAACAAATCCCACACCTGACACCAATGTAACAAAATGACAAAAGTCTAGTCCAGCTACCTTTTACTTTCTCCACTACGTATAGTAAGTAGGGGAAGTATTATATTCGATCACGTCGAGATTTCACCGGCAATATGTTTTGAGGGTCGTAAAAAAAAAAAAAAAAAAAAAAAAAATTTAGAAAAAGGTTTCCAAGTGTGTGTGCGTGCGTGCGTGTGAGCAAAGCTAAAAAACGTAAAGTCTGTTTAAAACCAAATTAGTATTTAAGTTTAATATCTTTCAAGGATGCCAGTAAACATAAAAGAAAGGGAACACCCCTGAAACAGTCATAGGGTGAAGTAAGCCCTGGGTGAGATAAACCCAAGGGCCAATCAGCCACAAAATCCCCTTAAAAAGGATGTGACACGAATATTTCGAAGAAAATTCCTCTATCCTAAACTACTCTTCACATGGAAAATTTTTATTTTCAGAATAATGGCTCTAACGATGCTAAAATGCCATGTTTGAGATATGTTTATGGCAAATGAAATGCATGTTTTCAATTTTCTGGTCATAGCCCATGTAGTTCTGTTCACTCTCGATGACTTTTACGTAACTGGTAAACATTAAGAGATAGACCAAATCTTACTATACCAAAAATGTACATCTCGTTAAAACACATGTTATGTCCAAATGATGCTTTGTAGAGTGAACCATTTCGGAGATATTGTTTGTTTTTGTGTTAGTTTTGCAATACTTTGTTCTCAAATGTAGATCGCTATTCACTTTATCTCTTGGCCTTTCTAAGAGAACGGATTTTCAAAGGCATCGTATAACAACCAGGCCTTTAAATATTTCATCAAAGCCTACGTTCCCGAACCTTGGTGGACCAAGGAATGCCGTTTGGCCATCAAAGCACGCAAGCGTGCTCTGCGTAGTTTCCACTTTCATCCCACGGAGACAAACTTTATTTCTTCTAAACGCTTTCATGCGAGGGCGCGTTTTGTACTTCGTAGTGCAAAACGTAGCTCCTGGGAATCTTACGTCGCTTCCATTTCCCGTCGCAGCTCTGCAACACAGGTTCGGCGTATGTACGGCAAGTGTCGCCGGACGACAATTCCCGGTATTGTCGTACAGGGCTGCACCAGCGAGCGGGATATCGCCGACGCCCTTGCAGACTCTTTCGCTGCTGATAGCCAAACCCAAAGCTACAATACCGCTTTTCTACCTATCAAGGAATCTGCGGAGCGGGTAGTCCTCAATTTTAAAAGTGACCCTAGTGAACCCTACAACGCTTGTTTTACGGGCGCGGAGCTGGCCCATGTTGACATCCTGATGACATCCACAGACAAATGCTCTGTCCTTCCTGCTGAACTTCTGCAACCGTAACTGGCTTAAGCAGATTTTCCCTTCCTCCTGGCGCGAGGGTATTGTCATCCCTATCTCTCGGCCCGGGAAGGAACGGACACTTCCCTCTAGCTACCGCCCTATTTGCCTGACGAGCGTCGTTTGTAACACCTTGGAAAGGGTGATTAACAGTCGCTTAGTGTGGTGGCTAGAGACGAATAACCTGCTGAGCAATGTGTCGACAATCGCTCTAGTGTCGACAACCTGACAGCCATGGAGGCTTACAACTACTGTCTCGCGGATACCAGTTTGTTTTGACGTGGATCCCAGGCCATGCGGGTATTCCGGGCAACAAGGCTGCGGCTGCGAAGTCAGCATGTCGCCTTCCACCCGTACGCTCCCCTATATAGATGTGCAGAAGTATTTTCGCCGCCATCTATTTGCACTCTGGCAGGAATCTTGGGAAGCGTTAACTGGCACTCAGTTACGAACAATCAAGGACACGGTACAACCCTGGCAGACCAGCTGCAGCGATACCAGGCGGGAAGAAGTGGTGTTAACACGTCTGAGGCTGCGTGGTGATCCAGAGCGTGTCTCTGAGACGTGCAAGGTTCCACTCTCCGTCGCACATGTGCTTCTTGACTGTCCACGATACACTCGTGAGCGACAATCCCTTGGCCTGGGTCTTACACTGTGCTCCGTTTTAGGCAACGACCCAGTAGCTGTAAATACAGTACTGTGGTTTGTTGCTAAGACTGATTTTGGCACGCAAGAGAATTTTAGGATGTTTTACTTGTGTTTTTACTTTACCAACTAAAATTTTGGTAAATTACGTTTTTACCCGTTTTAACTTTTACCGTTTTAACTCAAGTTTTAGTGCTTTGAACTTTAACTTTTTAGTTAATTTTAAGACTTTTTAACTTTTTAGGGGTGAGCTTTTAGTAGTAGTTGCTTGTTTTCATTTTTGGACTTCGAGCCCTAATGAGCTAGTTCTCGATGTGCCTTTAAACACAACTCACTCACTCAGGCACGCCATTGCATCACGATGCACAGCTGGGAGTTAAAGAGAACCAAAGTCAGTGTGAAGGTAAACCCAACCTTCCCTTTTTCGCTAATGTTGGACATCACTGGGATAAAAGAATAAGATTTTGTAAGCATCGTTTATTAAAGAGTGAGTAGGGAAAGTCACGTGAATGTAACACTTTGTGTGTTGAATTAGAGCAAATCTGTGGCAGCAGCAGTTTGACAGTAATTTATCACTCGTCCAGTTTTGTTGGTATCTACTACGAATGAATAATTGAACAATGAACGTCAGATTGGTTCTCAGAGCATGGTGATGAGGAAGAAGGCGTTGAACTGTGTCGGCCAGTTGCACAAGACTATGAATGATCGCGTTACAAAACCGCAGACAAATAATATGATTTAAACTGAAGGTTCTCCGTTCTAACCTCAGGACATATGTCGCAGTATTTTCAGCTGCTACTCTTAACTCACGTTGTAACATTCATGGTTTCACCAAGCTTCGTTAAGTGTAGGATAACCTGCCGTTAACTAACCAGTCTTTGAAATTGAAGGTATATGTGTAAAAACAGTCTAACTTCCACATTTTTAAAAGTGAGAAATTGGAATTTTGTAACACCAAATAAAAAAATCTGATGTGTTGCACTCGCATGACTTTCTCTACTCTTGTACTAACCATTCTTACAAATTCTTATTCCTATATCTTCGTATTAGTTGAAATAAACATTTGTACAAATTATCTTATTGCTTGTTTCCTTGTAGGTACAAGGGGAATATTAGAATACAGTACGCTTTGTGTGATAGTAAATCTTTTAAAGCTTTCATATTCCGTTCTCTTTGCACACTTAACATATAAAAAATAACAACGATGTTCCATTTCACGAAAGTTCTAAGTTTTCCGAAACTCACACACATAACAAGGAATATCTCCGAAATGGTTCACCCTACAAGAAAATTTATTGAGACATCAATTGTGTATTTTAGCAAGATCTACATTTTTTGTACAGTATGATTTGGTCTCTCTCTAACGGTTTACCAGTTATGCAAAAGTCGTCCAGAGTAAATACGACTAGAGGGCCTACAGCCAGAAAATTCAAAATATACATTTCATTTGTCATAAAAATATCTGGAACATATGACATTTTAATCAAAATCGTTAGAGCAATTTCCAAGAAAATAAATTTTTTTGAAAAATTTTCCATGTATAGGGTAGTTCAGTGTGAGGCTATTTTCTTCAAAATCTTCGTGCCGCATCTTGAAAGACATTAAACTTAAATACCAACTTTGGTTTATAACCGACTTTTTGTTTTTGAGTTATGCTGTCCACAAACACACACACGGACCTTTTTCTAAAAAATCTCTTTTTTTTTTTATTCAGGGGGTCTCAAAACGGTGAAATCTCGACATCGAATTTTTGGGTGGAATACAATACTTCCTCTACTTACCAGTAGAGAAACTAAAAAGGAAATATACGAGTAGAACACGTGGCATACTTTATCAAACTTAGGGTTAAAGCACTCATCTCAAAGTTACTTTATGTAGAGTATTTTAATTTATTTTTGTTGTATTTATGACGGAAAACAAAATATTAATATTTGCTGTTCTGAATTAACCATAACCGAGGTAACATTTTTACTTTCTCTACTGGTAAGTAGAAGTATTGTATTCCACCCAAAAATTCGATGTCAAGATTTCACTGGAAATATGTTTTGAGACCCCCTGAATAAAAAAAAAAAGGATTTTTAGAAAAAGGTATTTGTGTCTGTCAGGGTAGTTCAGTGTGAGGCTATTTTCTTCAAAATCTTCGTGCCGCATCTTGAAAGACATTAAACTTAAATACCAACTTTGGTTTATAACCGACTTTTTGTTTTTGAGTTATGCTGTCCACAAACACACACACGGACCTTTTTCTAAAAAATCTCTTTTTTTTTTATTCAGGGGGTCTCAAAACGGTGAAATCTCGACATCGAATTTTTGGGTGGAATACAATACTTCCTCTACTTACCAGTAGAGAAACTAAAAAGGAAATATACGAGTAGAACACGTGGCATACTTTATCAAACTTAGGGTTAAAGCACTCATCTCAAAGTTACTTTATGTAGAGTATTTTAATTTATTTTTGTTGTATTTATGACGGAAAACAAAATATTAATATTTGCTGTTCTGAATTAACCATAACCGAGGTAACATTTTTACTTTCTCTACTGGTAAGTAGAAGTATTGTATTCCACCCAAAAATTCGATGTCAAGATTTCACTGGAAATATGTTTTGAGACCCCCTGAATAAAAAAAAAAGGATTTTAAGAAAAAGGTATTTGTGTCTGTCTGTCTGTCTGTCTGTCTCTGTGTGTGTGTGTGTGTGTGTGTGTGTGTGTGTGTGTGTGTGTGTGTGTGTGTGTGTGTGTGTGTGTGTGTGTGTGTGTGTGTCAGTCTGTGGACAGCATAACTCAAAAACGAAAAACCAGTCTCTACTAGATGGACAGAATAGGGATAAGGAAGCTAGTTGCATTAATTTGTGAACATAGTTACTTACGAAAACCTTTAAAGTAGGATTCTACAAAGATGTAGATGTGCAAAGAGGATGAGGAAACTGCCGCTCATATCCTGTTGGATTGTCCTTTCCTGGCAAGAAGATTTATTATTTCGATAACAAGGGAAGACCGAGAGAAAGATGCCGATATTGGTTCCGAAATACTGCAACTTGTTCAGGGAACAGATTTTGTTAAACAATGAAAGGATCCCTCCCTTCCAATAGGGTTGCACCATAAGCCTTTTAAGCTGACGTGCGGGAGGTCGATAAACCCTCAAGAGCAACCCCCCCCCCCCTGTATATCTGTGTGTCTGTCTCTGGAAAGCCTTTTTGGACCAAGAGTTTTCATTGAGATGAAATCACAGAAGTAATACTAAAAATTTGATATGTTGCACAAAGATGACTTTCTCTACTCTTGTGCACACCTCTTACAAACTGTGCTGATTTCTTTGTAGGTGCAAGGGAAATACTCAAATATTTTAAAGCTGTATGAAGGCTCTGAAAATCCGTTCTCTTTGCACGGCTAAGATATAAAAACATGAGTAACGACATCCCATTTGAGAAAAGTTTTAAATATTCAAAAACTAACGGTTCACTCCAAAAAAAATAATTATTTGTACATAAGCTGTATGCTTTAACGAGATATAAATTTCTTGTGTAGTAAGATTTGGTCTATGTCTTACGGTCAACCAGTTATTCAAGTCATCTAGAGTAAACAGGACTATATGGGCTATAGCTAGAAAATTCCAAATATACATTTCGTTTGTCCAAAAAATATCTTCAACTTGTGGCATTTTAATCAAAATCGTTAGAGCCATTTTCGAAAAAATCAAAATTTTTTATGTAAAGGATAGTTTCGTGTGGAGGAATTTTCTTGAAAATCTTCGTGTCGCATGCTTCAAAGATATTAAACTTAAATACCAACTTTGGTTTTTAACCTACTTTTGGTTTTTGAGTTATGCTGTTCAGAGACTGACAGACACCCACACCCCCCCCCCCCCCACACATACTTGTCCATGCAGTGCTCCTGTTATTTTAAATATTGTACTTGCAACCCCAAGCTCCTAACCTCAAAATGCTTAGTTTGATGCTTGAGAAATTGTAAACTTGCAACCAAGTATACGTACAGAAATATTTCACACAAATTGAGTATTCTATTGATACTGAAAAAACAAAAATGTGACGAAAATATTGTATAAGTATGAAGTGAAATCTGATTTTGGGGTTCGGCACTGATGTTATATGAATTGATCTTACACCACTAGACATATTATTTATTTGTAATTTTAAAAACAACAAAACCTATACTAACTGTAAACACCATTCTCAGTAAAAAGTAAATAAATACTCACAAAGTACTTATAACCGTTTGACGACGATTATGTAAATTTTAGACTTAAGCTATAAGGTCATCTGCACCCTTGTAAAACAAAACATGACAAAAGCCACAGATAAAAATAAATACTTCTTTACCTGATTACCCTCCAATTGACAAAACAGTCAATTGACTATTTGTAGTAGAAAATTTTACTGTCGTCAGTAATATATTGTGAATAGAAAAAGTTAGTTTTTACATGATTACCGTAATATAATATATCTGTGTTTCCAGGGAGAAGAAAAGGTCATGAGAGTTCACACAAAATATGTCTGTTTAGCCTACATGCGCTGCAGTGGGCAACAGGTAAAACGAATAAATTCGCAATTATACACGGCAGCGAACGGTTCAAATTCAGAATTCCAGATTTGGTTGGTACACAGAATGAGATAAAAGAGTGTGTATAATTTAAACCGTGTTGTCATTGTGCTTTGTACAGCATAAACAGTGCTAATTTGGTGATTATATGAAACCTTTGGCTCTATCAACACGGATACAGCATAAAGAAAGTGCCTTGCATACCAAAAAGAAAGATTTATTTATCTATGAAGCATGCCCTGCACCTCTTCATGCAATATGCAACAGACATGTGTGTGTGTGTGTGTGTGTGTGTGTGTGTGTGTGTGTGTGTGTGTGTGTGTGTGTGTGTGTGTGTGTGTGAGGGAGCGAAATGCCATGTGAGGTTCACGCTTGCAACGATGGGAGGCTGTATGTGGTCATGTCACTCTTTCCAAGAGTGTTCAGTTGGCAGCAGGAAAAGTAGCTAATTCCAACCTCCTCTCTTTGGAGAACCTTACGCAGTGAGCAGCAATACCCCACAGTCGGAAGGAGAGAAAGTCAGTATCCGGTGACGGACACAAACAGGCGATTCTGTGGCAAATTCTAAGTCGTATTGAATTTTCTGGAAATGTCCCCCAAAGACCTCTTCATTCTGAATGATTTTTGCATAAATGGTAAACAGTAAGAGACAGACGAAAGCTTACTAAATAAAAAATTTGGATCTCATTAAAACACGCAATTTATGCTAAATACTTCTTTTTTCTTTTCAGTGAACTAATTCCGAGATTAATCAGGACTTCAGCTGTATCAAGTCGATGATGGCCATGGAGTTAACAATGGCCGAAAGCTCGACATTCATAAACATGACACGGCTGATCACCCGTGAAGCCTTGATTAATAACGCTCGCCGTGAAAGCTTCACATCTTTCTTAGTTGTTTGAATTTGCCAATACTTACACTTTTTCAAATATGAATGTTATTCGCTTTTATCTCTTGGCCTTGCAAAAAGAACGGGATTTGAAAGTCCTCGCATAGTAACCAGCTCTTAAAACATTTCACTATCACTTAAAGCCGACTGTATTCTTATATTCCCCTTGCACCTATAAGAAAATTATCAATAAAGTAACTTCTGAAAATGCTTATGTCGATTAAAATAAAGTGGATAGAGAAATAAACATTTTCAAGAATAGTGTGTATAAGAGTGACTATGGCTCTACATATATTTGTGAACAAAGTTCCTCCAAGTTGAACTATATTAAAAGTGTGTGTCTGAAGAAAGTTCTAGTTCAGTTCAGTTTTGAGCAGCATCAGAGTTGCTTGGCAACAAGTGGACGCCCGGATCATCGCTGTCCATTCCTGCACTTTATTCTCGTTTATGGCGCCTCAGCACACTTTGCCCCCTGAGTTTTCTGAATGCGTAAAACTGTAGGTCGGCACTTATTTTATAACTTTCATCTATCACTTGCAGAAATA
Source organism: Tenodera sinensis (assembly GCA_030765045.1). NCBI lineage: Eukaryota > Metazoa > Arthropoda > Insecta > Mantodea > Mantidae > Tenodera > Tenodera sinensis. Next base: position 110,373,496 of record CM060971.1, on the reverse strand, counting down.
TCAAGCGTTATAAATAATCAAGTTGATTTATATGCGTCTTAAGCAAGAATTATTGCTAACTTTCTTCCTTATAAGATTTTCAAGTCGGCAGCATCAAGCAGCTCGTGTTACATTACCTGTCTGTTGAGATTTTAACCGAGAGTTTATGAAGATCGTGTCTTAAGTCGGCACAGCATAACAGAATGAAGCACATTAACAGTTTTATGGAGTAATATCCACAGTGAGTTAAAACTCCATGAAACACGCCGCGCTAAGGACATCTACACGAGCTGTGCCTTTAAGTAGAACTTATTCCAACGTTATTATATCTAAAACTTATCATGAAGCACAGGAATTTCCAAGCATTAAAGCCAGAACGGACTACGAGCTCGAACTTGTTTCAACAAGTACCCGAGTTTCAAAATAATGTTGCCAAGACAAGTTGTGGTTACCATCGTATACTGTCATTTGTTAAGCGTCACCAAAGCAGATTCGGTACTGATTCATAGGTTAGGTTAGATTTGTCAGACATTTCAGTTAGTCGTTCAACCTGCTTCACTAAAACGCAAAAAAGTGTAGTATCGTTCAGTGATTCACTTTTTAACGTTTACTACTACATATAGTAAGTAAGAGGCATTTTGGGAAAATAAAAATTCTCGAAAAATGTTCTATGTAAAGAATAGTTCAGGGTGGAAGAGTTTTCTTCAAAACCTTAGTGTCACATCCCTGAATGATTTTAAACTTAAATACCAACTTTGGTTTTTAACCACCTTTTTTGAGTTATGCTGTTCACAGACTGACGGACACACACACACACACACACACACACACACACACACACACACACACACACACACACACACACACACACACACACACACACACACACACACACATCCGGACCTTTTTCTAATTTTTTTTTTTTTTTTTTGATTCAAGGTCCTCAAAACATTTCCGGGAAATCTCGACGTCGAATTTTTGGGTTAAATACAATTCTTCCCCTATTTACTACACGTAGTAGACAAAGTAAAAATTTAGAATTTAAAGTGCAAATGAGAAAAAGGAATTCGGAATTTGGATCCAAATGTTAATATACGGGAATTCCCGAAAAAATGGGATAGTAGCCTTAAATGTAAACGACAACCGTTATTTCCCACAGAAGTAATAAACACACACACACACACATCCGGACCTTTTTCTAATTTTTTTTTTTTTTTTTTTTTTTTTTGATTCAAGGTCCTCAAAACATTTCCGGGAAATCTCGACGTCGAATTTTTGGGTTAAATACAATTCTTCCCCTATTTACTACACGTAGTAGACAAAGTAAAAATTTAGAATTTAAAGTGCAAATGAGAAAAAGGAATTCGGAATTTGGATCCAAATGTTAATATACGGGAATTCCCGAAAAAATGGGATAGTAGCCTTAAATGTAAACGACAACCGTTATTTCCCACAGAAGTAATAAACTCATTGGCGTTTAGCGTTATTCGTTCCAGATATTTGTTTAAAGTGAGGAATATGCAGCTTCTTCCATAACTTCTGCTAGTTGTGCAAGAGCCTGTTAGCGCTTGCTGCCATCTGGTGACGAGTTTTGACAGATGTGTATCCGTTATACGAAAAGAGGCATAGGTTCTGCTCTTAGGGAGTAAAAGTTTAGTCTCTGCATTATTGTCTCAGCCACATGGATTTTTGGTTATTCTGTAAGCCAATCTTTTCGGTTCGGAAAATAAGCAAATTCATTTTTTCACTTTGTAAATTCTCAAAGTATACAGTCATGTCGTTGTTCGTAAGATACATTGATAAAAGCTGAAACTGGTAAGAGGAAGATAATCATTATATGCGAGGAGGAAATTGAACATAGTTTGGATTTCTCCGTGGTATAATAATTGCACCTGCAAGACAATTTTATTTGCGCCAACTTCCACAGCGTTAATCGTTTGGCATTTTACGAGACATTTACGCCGAAGAGCAAATGTTGGCATTTGCCACACCAGTTACTAAACATCCATTTATACGTTACAGTGTTGGGATTGTAATCTTACTGACTGCAAAATTAAACCTACTAGGAATGTCACACCTATAGGGCGTTTGGGAAGTTATGCACTCTACGACTTGGGGAGGAGGCGAGCGATGGAGAGCCTTTTCCTACTAGTGTGCAGTAGAGGTCAGAAATACCACGGTTTCGGATTTAACGCGGGGGAAATTGCCCCTCCCCCCCAAAAAAAAAAAAATTACACGTTTTGTTTATTTTTTATTTTTCAAAGTCGAGTTTAAAATTTTGCTCAAAGAGTGCTACTGGAACACAGTTCTTGCTATCCCTTGTGAGGACCTAGACCACTGCGGCCGCTGCATTCCTAGCGTTGACCTTGGCCACTGCATTGCTAAGAATTTAAAAAAATCGATCCATTCTCTTTGCATGACCAGAGAATAAATAAAAAAAAAAAAAAAAGGAAAAATATCTATATGTATTAAAATTCAAACAAATAACAAGAAACACCTTGAAAATAGTTATCTTCATAAGAGTTTTATTTAACTTAAATTGTGTGCTCTAGCGAAATCTAGGTTATTTTTTGTGCAGTAAAATTTTCTCTTACAGATTACCAGTTATGTAAAAGCCATTAAGAATGAATGAAGGAGACTTCTTAGGCATTCCCCGAAAATTCAGATTATAAATTTCATTTGTTATGAAAATGTCTTAAACACATGGTCTTCTAATCAATACCGTTAGAGACATTTTTGAGAAATTCAAAATTTCGAAAGTTTTCTAGGTCGCATCCTTGTAAGATACTCAAACTTAGATGCCAATATTGTGTGTTTTAACGAGATCTACATTTTTTGTATAGTAAGATTTGTCCTATATCTTATGGTTTACCAGTTATGCAAAAGTCATCCAGAGTAAACAGGACTACATGGGCTATAGCCAGAAAATTCAAAATATATATTTCATTTGCAGTAAAAATACGATTTTAATTAATAAAAATTAATCAAAGTGTTTAGAGGCATTTTCGAAACATTTCGAAAAAATGTCCATGTAAAGGATAGCTTAGGGTGGAGGAATTTTCTTCAAAATCTTCGTGTCGCATTTTGAAAGATGTTGAAGTTAAATACCAACTTTGGTTTTTACCCCACTTTTCGTTTTTGAGTTGTTCACAGGCGCGCGCGCGCGCGCGCGCGCACACACACACACACACACACACACACACACACAGAGAGAGAGAGATACGCGCACGCGGCCCTTTTAGTAAAGATGTCTTTTTTGATTCAGGGGGCCTCGAAACATATATTTCCGGTGAAACCTGGACATTGAATTTTTTTGGTGGAATACAACACTTCCTCTACTTACTATACGTAGCAGAGAAAGTAAAAATGACATTTTTTTTATTGATGGGGCTTCAAAACATATTTGCGACATCGAATTTTTGTTTTGATACAATATTTCACCCTCACTTATTCTACATAGAGCTGAAAGTAATATTTTTTGAATGAACAGTTTGTAAAGCACATAATAAGTAAAGTATGAGAATTTGTATTGGTGGAAGGGAGGGGTGATTAAAAATGGCAGAGAGTAAGTAAGACTCGCCGACGCTAAATCTGTGCTGCATGGCGTGTGCCGCGGTAGTTTATCTTAATTTGTATCTATGTATGCATTACACGACTGAGGCGTAATATGGATTTGTGGAATGTTGGCAGCCTGACTCGCTGCAAATTTATGCCATGACGCGACCGTGTAGGTTCCACTCGCTTAATACGCAAATTTATTTTACACTAGGTAATGGAGCTGTAAAGGCTTTCTGTGAATTGTTTTCCATTGTTGGCTGGAATTGAAAAACCAACATAAAGCATTACTTTGCATCCATTTGTTAATTTAAAATTGCTTAAGGCAATATTTCGCTGGCTTATTCACTAGTTATTCCACGATGTTTAGATAAATTAGGCTGTTAAATGTATATTGTGTTTGTTAACGCCGTTGTCAATAGCCAGGATCATATCGGCGCCGCCGGTATGCCGGAATTTCTTCCCGCAGTACTTATTTTACAGGTGGCGCCGTGGCCGAGCGGTTAGACCGTTTGCCTACCACCTAGGCGGCCCGCGTTCGATCCTAGGGACCAGTATGTGGTATTTGTGGGCACGATGCGGCGTGAGGGCGGATTTTGTCCGGGTTTTCCGGTTTCCCCCACCAATCATTCCGCCAATTGCTCCATTATCACCTTTCCAATCATCGATTTCACCTGCATCTCAATCACCCCCTTCCTCCCTCTCATACTGACCACCCGCTTCCAGGTCTTCACTCTGTCCGGTCCATAGGTTCGTCTGCTCCCCAACAGGTATCTGAACCTAGGTACTGGATTGTAGGTAAGTCCTAGGGGTGTCAGTCCCCCATGCGGGGAGTGTAATCAGATAAACAAGAAGAAAAATGCGTAGGGGCCATCAATTCAAAATGTATTTTGACTGTCTATGTTATGAATATCTATATGTATATAATATAGGATATGTAACATAGGAAAGCTCCAGAACAAAAGTGATTTTAATTTTTGAATTTGAGATTTTTGGAAATAAACTTTTTCATCTCATTCGCGTTTTCAAAATGTTCTACATGATGCAGTTTTCGTCTAATTCTACTGAATTTGTGATATTAATTTCCAAAACACCAGCGGTTAAATCGATCATTTGATGGGCCGTCAAGTATACAATATTAAGATATGAGTTTATATTTACTTACTTGTTATGTTATGTTACAATAACAGGCTACATCACAGTCCGTAACACCTACCCACTTGACTCCCAGAAAGGGAATGCATACAAATGACTGTCTTCCTTATTGCTTCGACACGCTAGGTAATAAATAAAATGCGGGTAGAATACGATTTCTTAAGGATATGACTTCGTTATTTACACTGAGATCATTATCACTAAAAGAATGAATGCATCAGCGTCCAAGTGTCAGTGGCAGATAGGTAATAAAACGTTCCAAAGTTAGTAAAAATCGATACAAAATTACATATACATTTTCACTTCTTATACTGAAGAATGCGCGAAGTTAAAACTTTATGCGCAAGAATGCGAGGAAAATTTTTCCACTCATATAGTTAGTGGACTCTTCTTAGTACATATTTAATTTTTCCTGCATGTAGCACTTGAATTCGCAATTTGGCCTTCTTTCTGTTCCAAACAGATAAACGAAAAGCACAAACTGTGAAAAGGGAATTGATGTGAACTGTTAGCTGAAACACCCGGTCAAAAAGAGCGAGGTAAGACCCTATCTGCAGTTTGTAATGACAAGCTGTATACCTTATTATGCGGTGACAAATCTGTTGCTTCATAACACACCGGTCTCTCCATTGTCGAGGCAAGATAAAAGAGCGGAAACTCTGGAGAGACATTATGCAAAACAGTCTGTTAGTCGCCCCATCAAAGGTAACTTGGAAATGAGCTACAAAATGGCCCTTAACCTCAAACCCGCGGCTCTTGCTTTATTGTTTCCTTTACCACTTAACCTATAGTAAGTGCGGGAAGTACCGATTTACGAGAAAAATATATATATATATATCACTGTAAATACATGTTTTGAGGTCCCAAGAATCCAGAAAAATCATCCGTGGACGCATGTGTGTCAACTGCATAACCCAAAAATGAAATTGTAGATAAATATTGTGCACGCGGCACACAGCAGAGGACGATCAAGGTCAAGCTGCCCCACACCGTGTGCCAGGAGATACATGCATAAAGACAGTCAGGCTGCCGCGCCACTGCTTGTGACTAACAACAATCGAGCGGCAACACAAAGGATTTTCCAGACTATTCGAGAAGTGTCCGGTAGCCGACTTATTTGTAGAAGTACGAGAAAGGACTGTGTGACGTCATCCTCGCTATATAAGAAGCTGAGGCAACGAGCAGGAGTGACAGATATGAGTCGGTCAGTGTGTCAGTGAGTGTGCTACTGTCGTCGTAAAACGTACTTGAGTCGAAGTGAGGAAGATTTAACCAGCTTCGAGTGATTGTTAGTGTATGGCAAACATGCAAAGTGAAGAAAGACACTGAAAGGAGTGAGTCAAGGTTACGAAAAGTAAACTATTCTGAGTTGTAATATCAATAAAGACTGTAGATCAGGGATGTCCAACCTTTTCTCTTTGGAGAAGCTTACATAATGAACGGCTATACCCCACTCCACACGTTCAGTCGGACGAACAGTCAGTATCCAGTGGCGGACACAAGCAGGCGATTCCACGGGATTCCATTCATACCTTAAATTTTCTGGGAATGTCCTCACTCTTCATTCTGGATGATTTTTGCACAAATGGTAAACAATAAGAGGCAGACGAAAGCTTATTAAATAAAAAAACGTGGATCTAGTTAAAACAAATGTCGAATACTCCGTTGTTGTCTTGAGTGAACTATTTCCGAGATAGTCTTTATTTGTTTGAATATGCCAATACCTATACTTTTTTTGAAATAGAAATATGTTATCCCCTTATCTTTTGCCTACCGCTTAAATAGTACTATAGGTACTCCCATATTCCACTTGCACCTACAAGAAAATGAGCAATACGATAATTTCTGAAAATGTTTATGCGGATTAAAATGTAGTGCATAGAGAAATAAGCATTTTTATATTTTTATATGGGTGGTAAAGCATAGGGGGTGTGTATACAAACACTTGTTTTGCGGATCAGTGTCGTAAGTGTATGCTCGTTGCAATTAATGATACAGATTCCGAAGGGCTTAAAGCAGTTATGACCACACGTATGTATAAGTATATCTCGGATACAGTCAGTTACACAAAAGTAGGACATTATGAGAGTGAGTCACACATTCCGTAGCATCTCCTCTGATTTTCCGCCCTCTGAGCGCGGTTGCTCAAGCAGCAAACTGACATTCATACCGTGACCCATCATATCATGTTTTATTTTTGGAAATGGCACGGCCAGCATTTGTGTTTTTATATTCCTAGAATGTTCTCCTTCCATCCATCATCGTTAAATATTGACAGAGGAACTTTGTAGCAGGCGTTCCAAAGGGTAGGGGGGTGTTCTGATGTGCAACATTCGATTATTGGTGTCTCCACATATAAACTTGATTTTTCCCTGCCCTATTCGCGTTGTTTACGTCACCTGCATATCTGTCTCTTGTCACGAACGAAGGCGGTGAATGACAGCCACATCAAGGGGAAACAGGAGTGATTGATTCATACCGGCGGAAATCTATATTCTTTTCTGTAGCAAGGCTTTGTGTATCGTTTATGGGCTACCAATTCATTGGAAGTCATTCAGAATGAAAAGGACTTCGAACATTCCTATAAAATTGAATATATACATTTCGTATGTCTTTTCATGAAAATATCTTAAACATATGGCATTTCGAGCAAAATCGTTACAGATATTTTTGAAAACATCGAACTTTTTTTAAAAAATGTTCCATGTAAAGGGTAGCCTGGGGGGGGGGGCAATTTTCTTGGAAATCTTTGCGTCGCATCCTTGAAATATCCTGAACTTAAGTACCAACTTTGCTTTTTAACCGACTTTTGGCTTTTGAGTTTTGCTGCTCAAGACACACTTACACATGGACCTTTTTTAAAAAAGGCTTAATTTGGATTCAGGGGCCTCAAAACATATTTCCGCTGAAATCTCGACATCGAAATTTTGGGTTGAATAGTACTATACTTCCCCTGCTTACTATGTGTAGTAGAAAAAGTAATAATAGTAAATAAAAAGTAAAAATAAATAAAAAGAAGTGGAGTGCGTCCAGGCAGCAATATTGTATGAAATGGTGAGAAGTGGTTCAAGTGTGTGAGTAAGTGCAGTATGGACTATGTATGTTGTTTGACTATAAGTGACCCGTGCAAGTGCTGAAGTAAGAGATGTGAACTTTTATCACGACCAACAAGCAGTGGACGATGTACTGAGCTGATAAAGCTTGCGAACGTTTCCGCATTTTATATAAAAATGCCGGCCGGCTGTGGTCAAAGCCCAGAGATAACACATCTTAAGTCAAAGGTCTGGAAGAGCAGAGATTTGTGGAGCAAAACTGCAAGCATGCGCACAACACACCTCATCTCCAACATTCACGGGACCACTTCTACTTGCTTTAGCATTCTTGAATCTGAATGTACTAACTGCGTTTGGTCACATAAACATTACACATCTTGTTACATCCTAGTTATGTCCCAGTTTATGTTAACAATTTCCCATTCTACAATATTAATTTGTGAACGCTTGCTTCCTACTTTCCGCTAATCCTGTGCTGCTCCCATTCTCCCCTTTCATTTATTTCATCTCCCATCTTTATTCCCTTTCCCTCTTACTTTTCTTCCTTCTTCCTTGTTTCTTTTTCTTTCTTTCTTTCTTTCTTTCTTTCTTTCTTTCTTTCTTTCTTTCTTTCTTTCTTTCTTTCTTTCTTTCTTTCTTTCTTTCTTTCTTTCTTTCTTTCTTTCTTTCTTTCTTTCTTTCTTTCTTTCTTTCTTTCTTTCTTTCTTTCTTTCTCTCTTTCTTTCTCTCTTCTACGTAGTTCTCCCTTTCCACCCTCTTCCTCTTTGATCTTTCACCCGTCACTTTTCTATAGCTATTATTATTATTATTATTATTATTATTATTATTATTATTATTATTATTATTATTATTATTATTATTATTATTATTATTATTATTATTATTTTTATTATTATTTTTATTATTATTTTTATTATTATTTTTATTATTTTTATTATTATTATTATTATTATTATTATTATTATTATTATTATTATTATTATTATTATTATTATTATTATTATCTTCTTCTTCCTCTTTCCCTTCTACCTTTACAGCGTAGGGGTGGCTCCGTAAATCCATCTTCTCATTATTATTATTATTATTATTATTATTATTATTATTATTATTATTATTATTATTATTATTATTGAGTTCACTCTTCTCTTCGCTCGTATAGTAAGGGAAGTGTTACAATGCGCCCAAAATTTAATACCGAGACTTCACTGAAAATACACGTTTTGAGACACCCGAATAAAAAAAAAGGATTTTTAGAAAAAGGTGTGTGTGTGTGTGTTTATGAAGAACTTAATTAAAAAACAAGAGGTCGGTTAAATACCAAACTTGATATTTAAGTTCAGCATCTTCCAAGGATGCTGCACGAAGCTTTCCAAGAAAACTCCCCCCACCCCAACCCTAGACTTCCCCTTAAATATTCGAAAAGTTTGCTTTTCTTAAAAATGGCTCTGACGATTTTGATTAAAATAGTATATGTTTATCATATTTTTGTCATGATATCTATATATTGAATTTCCTGGGAGCATCCTCAGAAGTTATCTTTGTTCTAGATGGCATTGGCATAACTGTTAAACTTTAAGGGATAGCAAAATCTTACTACACAAAAGCATGTAGATGTTAAAAGATCATTTATGTGTAATACTTTTCTTTAGATCGAACCATTTCCAAGATATTTCTCGTTTGAATGTCGATCTGACTCTTCATGTGTGGCGCACAAAAAGCGCTAAGTGCCTCGAGACTAGAGCTGATATTTCATACACAACACTGGTTCATAGATTTCCAGGGCTCCTATTGATGCTCGGACGTGCAGGAATGTTCTGGAGTTAATATATTACGCGGTATAACAGCTCAGCACACAAGATCACTATAAAAGACATAAATAAAGCGAAAAACAACATGATACTTATAAAAAGTGTCCGTGTGGAGGGTAGACAGAAATGTTTAATGAAAGTAGAGATAACATTTTTAATTATTACGTTTTTACACAGGCAGGCGGCAGTTTACGAGCGATTATCGCGTGTAGAGGACAACCAGGCATGCGGCGTCGGGGGCGACAAAAAATGTGGAAGTTATAAATAGTTTGCGAAACGGAAGATGAGGAGGAATTCCAGGAAGTGGTCCCCTTGCTCGCCGCAGTTTAAAATAAACTGCACCACCACCCTCCACCACAAACATTATTTTGCACCCAGCAGCAGCATTTCCCTTCTTTTGTCCCTTGCGGCTGGCTGCAAAAGAATTTGTAGGCTGCCTGCCTTACCACTGCCTAAGACAGACTTCTCTGGAAGCCTTCAGTTGCTGTACCGGGAACGGGAAGGGGAAAACGTATTTAAATATGTGCCTTAGGGGACTTGAATATTATTAAACTATTTTGGCAGAATTAAGTACAACAGATTTAGAATCTATAAATATGGTTAATGATCATAGATCACCGTATATGCTCCTATGTCCGAACCAAAAAAAAAAAAATCTGATGTGTTGCACTCACATGACTTTCTCTACTCGTGTACTAACCATTCTTACAAACTCATTCCTATATCTTCTTCGTGTTAGTTAAGATAAACATTTGTACAAATTATCTTATTGCTTATTTCCTTTTAGGTACAAGGTGAATAATAGAATACAGTAGGCTTTGTGCGAGTCAAATGTTTTAAAGCTTTGAGGTTCCGTTCTCTTTGCAAGCTTAACATATAAAAAATGAACAACGATGTTCCATTTCACAAAAGTTTCAAGTTTTCCAAAACTGACACAAATAGCAAGGAATTTTTCCGAAATGGTTCACTCTACAAAAAAAGTTGAGACATAAATTGTGCGTTTTAGCGAGACCTACATTTTCTGTAGAGTAAGATTTTGTCTATCTCTTACGGTTTACGAAGAAAATAAGAATTTTCGAAAAATTTTCCATGTAAAGGGTAGTTTAGGATGGGGCTATTTTCCTCAAAATCTTCGTGTCGCATCTTTGAAAGATATTAAACTTAAATACCAACTTTGGTTTTTAACCGACTTTTCGTTTTTCAGTTATGCTGTCCACAGACTGACAGATACACACGGACCTTTTTCTAAAAATCTGATGCGTTGCACTCACATGACTTTCTCTAATCTTGTACGAACTATTCTTACAAACTCTTATTCCTATAGTTGAGATAAACATTTGTACAACTTATCTTATTGCTTATTTCCTTGTAGGTGCAAGGGGAATATTAGAATACAGTAGGCTTTGGCAATAGTCAGATCGTTTAAAGAGATTCCGTTCTCTTTTCACACTTAACATATAAACAAATGGACAATGATGTTCCATTTCAGTAAAGTTTTAAGTTTTCCGAAAGTCAGATACATAACAGAATATCTCCGAAATGGTTCAACCTACAAGAAAATTTATTCGGACATAAATTGTGTACAGAAATTGTACAGAAGTAGAGAAAGTCATGTGAGTGCAATATATCCGATTTTTTGTTCAAATCTTGGACAAATTTCGGCGTTGGGCATCCTTAAGGACTTGTGTAAGGTTGTCATGGGAAGGGAACGTTCTTCATGTCCTTATGTTTAGTAACTTTGCTGATGTGATCAGCAGCATTTCAAAATATCTAATTAAATAATTCCATTAGTGGTATCGCTGCCGGAACGAGATGATAACACAGAGCTGCGAACTAATTTAAATACTTCACTTCATCTTGTGGACGCTGTCAGCTCATTAAGCTGTAGGTGCCCTCGAGCTGCAACACACACAAAAAAAAATACTAGTAGTAGCAAAGCTAAACCGGTAGAAGACGGTGACGTCACATTCAGCGGCTAGGGTGCTAATTATTCCAGACGAATGACGATAAAATTCTCACCATAGATAGGTAATATATATTGGTTGCGTCAACATGAAAAACATGCTCCACACATTGACTCACATAACAGAATTACCAACACACTTAGGAGCCTGTTTGCAAACATTTCCACTTCAATCGGCTAAAGTTGCACCAACTTGCTCGGAATTGTGTTACCTATACATTTTTTAAAATATTGAGAGTAAACAAAGTGTTAAGCGCTTTAGAATGACTTTCTAAAAGTTCGCTCACATTCGGAAGATCTAGGTCTCGATTCCCATGGCTGCCATTCTTGTTCTCATTGGCTGTTTCGTGGTTTCTCCGGGTCGCTGGACGAATGAGTGAAGGATAATTACATCGCCCCAATTTCACTTCACTTGATCTTAATCCTGCTTGGCTGTTTTAGGGTTATGTGTCGGTGGGAGTCTCTGCTTTGCACGGTAGGGAAAAATAATGTTCAACATATGTATGTCCTATGTCCTCCGATCTCAAAGTCCCGAGCCCCTCCCCCCCCCCCCCCTGGGGATGTTAAGACCGAAGAGGTGGAGGAAGCCGGTTGTAGAAGTTGCCACCGGGAAGTATCTGTGTAAAATCTAGGGACCCTGCTCTCTGCTATGGTGTGTCCCAGGTGCGGCCTCTGTCTCCTCTCACCTAACCTCTCCCTCCCGGAGAGCGTCTTGTGTTGTCTATCACGGAGGGGATTCCGGCACATCAGTCGATCACTTATTGTATGTTAGAACCTGGGAGGAAGGATGAGAAGAAAGTACCCTACAGGCGGCCAGAACGCATCACAGGCAGAACTACCAGGTGCAGGCAAGTTCATCCCGACGGAGCTCCTGGTCGCCATAGAGAGCCCGCTACCAGCCAGCTCCGGCTGATAAATCAGTCCCCCTGGAAAGGCGGCAAGCCGATCACAGCGCCTCCCCTCAACTGAGCACCGTATTTCTGGAGCACACGCCACCGGTGACTTTTCTGACTCTTACAACCTGGAAAGACCGGATAGTGAGAATGAAATGAAAGGGAGTAAAACGGGGGATGTACGGTAAATATCCTCGCCTTAGTGGTCTGGAGAAGACCCCGAAAAACTCAAGATCAGGTAGGTCGGCAGCCAGAACCAAACCCGCCACCTCCCGAATGCGGGGCACAGACGTTACCACCTGAGCCAACACGCTCGGTAAAAGGGCAAGTAATGTAAGGGACATTCAATATTGTAATTTGTGAAAAAATAATGATTCTAGATGACATTCGTTTATTCTATTTGTTTCTATACATACAATGGTACGCGCGACGACGTTGAGGTGATTCCGTACACTTAGATTAAAGTGTGCTGGAGCTCATGTCGGCCATTTTAGCAGCTGTGTAGTGGTATGTGTCGTACTGCTGTCAAAACGTTACTGTACAGGAAACTACACATGTAACGCAGTAGGATGCGCACCAAGGACTTTGGAGGAATTTAGCGCATGCGCAGGAATGTTATTATGCTCAGGTCGTTTACCCCAGTACACAATGGCTAAAGGGTTACATAGCTTCCGTATTAAGGTACCAAATTGAACGTAAACAAAGTATAACAACTGTTCATTCTCAAACTTGGACGCTCTACAGCGTCCAAACACATTTCCGCACAGATGTTCCTATTTGAAAACCCATCAGTTTGCCATCCTGTACAACGTACTAAGTGTTGTCGGTGGTTGTTGTTTTTTTTTTTTTGGGGGGGACACCCAATATAACACTAAGAATGTAAAGGCACGAAAGTGGTAAATAAGTTTCAAAGATTAAGGAAATAACAAAATAATCAGCTAAAATTGAAAAAAATGCCTTAAAACAGAAAGTGGCATAAAACGAGGTAATAAACAGTTTAAGCTGATACCCATGATAATGTTTATGTAGGAGTGGCTATGATGCAAAAGTGAAACGTTGAGATATCTATTACGATCATGACTTGCTGCCCTGTTGTTTGCTGTTGAAGCATAGCAGAAAAAAAGAGGTCGAAACCAGCTGCAGATATTACCTAGGTCAGCGGTTTTAATATCCTAATGCAGTAATCAAATTTAAAATCGCCTACCGCAGCATCAAGTTGCATTTTTTAATAAAGCCATGGTTGCTGTTTTTCCCTTCCATAACGTAATCAGCAAAATAACCTGACCTTTTACGAGCTTCAGGCAAAATTACGGTTATACAGCAAGGACCGCGCTGGGTCAAAATATCGCCTTTATCCGCGACCATAGGGCCAGGATTTTGATGATCTACAGAATGTCAAGAATTGGCCTTAAAATAATCGCTTGGTGAGCTTAAAATGTATAAAAATGACCAAAGGAACAAAGAATGGCTTGAAAGTACGTGTATTTGTTGATCTCTTTGCGCATCTCGCTAATAAATTGAATACTGAATTTCAATTCGTTACAAGCAACTTCTGTAAGTTTTCAAATTTGAAGTGCTACTGCGAACTTACAATATAGGGCCTAAATACTTCGAGGTGCCCTCAAACTTGGGAAACTTTTGGGACCTTTAGTCACTGCTTGTACCGTTAGTCTGGATTTGGCCGCCCGGTGTCTGCTATCACCTCATCCTTCCCCCCGGGGGTACCTTCCGTATCTCTTCTACTCACACACATTGAAAAACTTATTTCAACATCAACAGAACATACTGGGAGGTTTAAAGCAGCAAGTATTAAATGTTTCCAACCATTGTTCACTTAGGGAAGACTTCCTACCTAACAGTACGTCCGTCAGCAGTGTTGCACTGTTCTTGTTCAACAAATTTTCCACTTCAGCTTCTACAGAACTTACATTACTTGCAACTAATTTTTAGATTTTGAGATTCTGAAACTTGATTACTAATGTAAGAATTATGCAACCAAACCTGTGAAAGTGATAAAAAAAGCTAGATTTATTCTTAAAAAATCTGATGTGTTGCACTCAAATGACTTTCTCTACTCTTGTACTAACCATTCTTACACACTCTTATACTTTTATCTTCTTCGTGTTAGTTGAGATAAATCTGTGGGGCTATATAGTACAATAAAGGAGTGCGACAGAGAAACGTGTGGAAATCTGTAACAAACAAGGAAGAGGACGAAACATGGATGATATGAAGGAAAGTGAGAGGAGATAAAATAGGATAGTGCATTATATGTCGAACAAGGGAGAGTAAACAAGAATGGCAAAGATATCAGTATATTTTCTATATTTCTGATATCAGCACTCGGACCGTCATTAGCGCACCTCACTTCCTAGACTGCTTAGGCAACAGAAAGACGGTCATATTTCGAGTTAAACCTCACAATACTAACTCGTCGAGCTTAAAACACCACCATTGGGCCCAGTAATTACTAAGGTTTTACATTTTAACTTGTATCAGAATAACTATTAATTTGAGTGTGCAGAGGTGTGTTAAATGAGTTTCTTTATGAAATTAGCTCTTATACTTAGTTACAATGAAAGCCTTGACTGTTAGTGTCTAAAGGCCGGTTTCATTAAGCTTCTTAGATACACGCTAACGATGCATTAATTAACGCGTCGTTAAACATTAAAGGCATCGTGAAAATTATTTATTTCTCTTAGATATGACTTGATTATGTGCAGAAATGTTCATTAATGAAGCGTTTATGATCATATATTGTTACACCAACGTGTTTCATATTCTAAATGGAAAGTCTGAAATATGTGTGCAATCTAATGCGCAATTAAAACCAGGGAATCAAAGTGTCATAGAATACTAGTAGTTAGGTTAAGACAGAGCTGGAACAGACCCAAATGCGCAAGATGGCCGCCACGCGTAATCTAAGGATTACTAGGTAAGGTGGTAGGGGAAGCAGGACGTTGTAGATGTTTGAAGGAATCTCTAGGGATAACTTTTGAAGCCTATAGCAGTGTATGTATGTTTGTGAGCATTCATGGTAGTTGAATATGCCGTTCACTATATTGATGTACGCCACCTAACACAGGAGCTTTCTGATTTGATTGAATATATTACCCCAACATAATGTTACCTCCCCCCCCCCACATAGCCACGCTAACCTAACCTACCCTAGCCTAAGCCTCCATACTTCTACTCGTCTAACCTATCCTAACCTAATCTAACCTAGCCTAAGCCTCCATACTTCTACTCGTCTAACCTATCCTAACCTAATCTAACCTAGTCTAAGCCCCATACTTCTACTCGTCTAACCTATCCTACCCTAACCTAAGCCCCCATACTTCTACTCGTCTAACCTATCCTAACCTAATCTAACCTAGCCTAAGCCCCCATACTTCTACTCGTCTAAGCTATCCTAACCTAACCTAGCCTCACCTAAGCCCCATAGTCCTAACCTAACCTAACCTAGCTCCCACTCTTTTTTACTTTGAACTTTCATAATTTAACATAACCTAAGCCCCATACTTCTACTCATCTAACCTATCCTAACCTAACCTAACCTATCCTAATCTAACATGGCCTAGCCTAACCTAAGATAGATCCTCTTATTATTATTTATTCTATTCTACTAACATGATACGTTTCTAGACATTCATTCTATCCTCTTATCATCTATCCTATTCCCTCCTCTGCTTATCTATTCTATCCTGTCATACGCTACCCTGATCTCCCTCTAGGAATTTCATAAACATTTTGATACTATTTTGAGTCCTCTGATAGATCTTTTTAAGCACTTTTAGCATATTCTTGATGCTTTTACAACATTTTTAAGACGTTTCACCCCATTTTGCTGCAATTTTGCACCCTCTGTTAGATCTTTTAGACGCTTTTAGTATATTCAGGGCGCTTTTACAACATATTTAACATCTTTTCAGACAATTTTCAGAGTTATTCAGTCATTTTCATACATTTTCAGCGTGTATTGAGACCCGTTTAGACTCGTTGATAGATATTTCAGCCTGTTTCCAGATATTCTGAAGACTTTTACGTCCAGTTTAAACATTTTTCAGAGTATTTTAGACGAATTTGACATTATTTAAGGCAATCCGAGAGTTATTCTGGACGCCCCTGTCCATTATTGTTTGCTTTAAGCACTTGAAGGGTAATGGAAGATAATTTTCACGATATTAGGAATACTGAACCGTCTATTTCAAGGCTGGTAGACGTATCTCTACCAGTTAAATATCGTTTCAGCCATTTAAGAGACATTTTAAGCACTATAGGGATATTTTAGACTTTGTCACCAACATTTTGATTGGTTTTCAGAATCCTTTGAAACACTTTTATAGGCGTTAGACGCTTTTAATGGTATTTTTCGAGCGCTAATTAAGACATTTCAGCTCCTTCACAGTTATTTTGAGGATTTTCAGGGCATCTTAAACTCGTGAGAAGCATTTTTTTCAACAGTTTGAAGATGTTTTAAGGCACTGAAGCAGGTATTTTTGAAGTTGCTAGGGGTATTTTACTAAGCTTTCTTCAGTAATAGCTTTGTTTTATAGTAGTTGAAGAGCAGTCTAACCTATTCAGTCATTTATGGCATTTCATCATCATCAATTACTCTATCTTATAGTCCATCTAACCTATCCTAACCTAACCTGACCTAATGAGGAAATAGGAATGTTAAGGCAAGCAATGAAATAAAACAAGAATAATCGCAATGAGATAATTTTTATTCAATTTATAGAGATACATACACTAGCATTAACATTTAGAAAACAAGTATACACTGCTGAAAGACGATAGCGCCCTCCTCAGTTCTTCTTCTTATTATTCGCATTATCATTCTTCTTTATTGGTTAGATGTGCCATTGGCGCACGAAGTTCATAGTTCAACAATCTTCATTTTTTTTCTACAGACAAGCTTTAAGTATCCATGTCTAGGCACTATTCTCGACACTGTAATGCCCGTACGCATACGTTGATATTCATTCCTCTGCAATTACTCTCTTGTCATCATGAGGTGATAAGGCTATTTTATTAGCTTCAACCGTAGAAATATTATGATGTCGGGATAGGATTAAATTCATAGGAGTTCTAACAATTTTCAAAGTTTTAAGGCACTCTACATAGCTATTGAAGTTGATGTATTGCTTAATGGCGCTACGTTTTATACCTTTAACTTTTTTTATCACAGAACCATCAATATCGATAGCATACATTTTGGGCCTAAGACCAACGAACCGATGAATGATTTTTCCACAGGCTTCATCTTTAAACTTTCCCAACACTTTTTTGTTGTGTGTAGAATAGCATATATGGTTAGCAGGGTAATCAGATGTATCCAGATGTTCAAGCATGTGTAATTTATCCTGGTATATATCAGCTGTAGTCACTCGATGGACGAAAGAATCTGTATCTGTATACAACAGTTTAAGATTTTCAGCTCCATAATATGGAAGTAACACATCGTATTGATACGAATACATTAGCGTCTTGGAGATGTCTAGTACACTCATACCAATGTATATAGGCTTGTTGAATTCTATTTTACGAGAAGCCATATGTACACCAACAAGATTAGGGCCATATATGGTTCGATCAATGAATGTAGGTTTGGCTATGAGTTTTTCTAACGTTTTGCTGTTTGTCACAAGCCGTATATCCATGCGATTACGAATATTTTCCATAGTTTTTCCAAACATAGCATTATTGAATAGTTTATAAAGGTCCTTCTCAAAATCATTTCTAGCTTGTTGTCGTAGTCGGTTATTAAACTCGACGTAAGGTTTTAGCCAACACGACTGATGAAACTGAAGTGCTCGATGAATCTTTGTTAATAGTAGACCGTGACTAAGAGCTTGTTTCAAGGCCATGTAGTGTACCACATACTTCTTTCGGCACCCAAGATGAGCAATTAACTTCTCTGAAGACGATTTCCCCGGTTTCAGACTCTCAGGCAGGAAGGGCAAATCATTATGAAGATCGTGGAGCTCGACGGGATATTCGACATCGACTTCTAAGATGTATCCAAGGGGGTCATCTTCCTTCAATAAATCCAGGTCTATGTCTTCAGGAGAAACCCATTTAAACCCTCCATAAGGAAGGGCCTTACACATAGCCCAGCCATATTCGTTGTTTGCATCTTCGTATGTAATAAACTGGGAAGGTTTATGAGGATCATACTGTTCCATATATATATTATTAGCTTCAGCATACCGATGAGAAACCTGGCATAACCCTCCTCTTATACCAGATTCAACCATGAGCAGCTGATCGTAGTCCAGCAGCAATTGCAGCTCAATTCCTGTGTACAGTAGCATAGCATCCCACGTAAGTCCTGGAGAAGTGAAATAATGCGCAGGATCCACTTTGTGTGTTTTCAGAGTTTGGTCTCTGAACGTTTCAAAGACATCCGCTAGGAGAAGAACATCAGAGGTCAAGTAAATATCACTGTATTCACCTAAGTTTTCCACATTAAACTGCTTCCATTCATTTCTAGCATGCTCATAGTCATCGCCGGTAATTTCTTCTTCATTTAATTTATTGTAGAATGCTTCTCTTGGAGGCAGCTGAGTCTCATTCAAAACATCCCATGAAGTAAGGTAATCGTAGGGGAACACTCCCTTACGAGTCATCAAGCCAATCTTCTCTTCTCCAAAGTACTTCTCTGTTTCGGGATGCGTCGTGAGGTTTTTCACTAACTTGTCCAAGCTTGTACTCAGGAAACGGAAGGTATCCACAAACCTGAGTTTAATATCTCCAACATATTTTGAGAATGAGATATAGCTTTCTTCAGAGCTTGGTATTACCTCCACTCTCTCGCTTGTGCAACCTAACTCCTTAACAATGAAATGAGAGTCATACCCACTCAGATTATGCATGAAGACAGGTATATAATTAGGTGTTTTACAAGTCAGGTTACATTTATTGTGTAAAGACCCTCTATACATCCCGGAAACATGATCGTGATCGCGAACCTTCCAATTATCTTCTGTAAATTCACGCCCGCACAGGTAGCATATAGTAGAAGCATCGAACGATTCTTGTTCTTCAGCTGTAAGTTTAAGAGGCTTAGCAGATTTATATAAGTCACCAATTTTCTTCGCAAGGGAAGTTAGATACTCTAGGAACTTCTCAGCAGCATCATGACCTCGATACACGTAGGGATGTGTAGGAAGATCGGTTTCTACTTTGTCAACGCTGGATGATGGTTTGACGTAAACAGCAAAGCTCATTGGAGAATGACTTTGATAGGGTGTTGTATAGGAGGTTTCAGGATTAGAGGCGCAGGTATGGTAAGGTGTGAGAATGCTCTCAAAATCAGCGTATATAACATAAGGAAGTTTCAACATTCTTTCCACGTTTTTGAATCTGACGATAGAGTTTTCTTTTGTAGGCATAACGCATCTAGCAATAGCATGTTGCATGCACATTTCTCTATGCTCCGCCAATTTTTTCATTCCACTTGGTCCATGTTGATCATCAAAATGGCTGAAGCAACGTTTACACGTATATATTTTTCCATCATGTTTAGTTTTCTGCTGACGAATAAGTCTCTCAAAATCCTTTATATACACATAGTGATGTCTGGCAGTAGCATCACTTAACAGAAGGAGATCGCGATGATCATCTAATTCTTCATCAATCACCTTTATCGGAAACACTTCATGTTTTTCATCCACTCCAAACACATTTATGGATATATTATTGAGCTTTTCAAATTTAGAGATTTCACCCAAGCTCGTAGGAAATGAGACGCAAGAGAAATCGTATTTTTCTTGGCGATCCTTATACTTGCTAACACGATGAGCATTCTTTTGAATGAATTTTGCAAGAACCGCATATATAAAGCATTTCTCGTCACTATAATTTTGAGGGTTTATACAGGCTTTTCTCGCTTCCACAGATGCAGGTAGAGGAATATAGCTGCTCCCTCGAAGGGCATTGTACTTGTTAATTCGGAGTCGAACTCCATCAACAGCCAGTAGAGCCCAATTACTGCCTTTCAACTTACTTTCCTCCATTTCAACACGAAGCTTCTCGAATTTTTTTTCCAAGATGGCGTTCATATCAGTTTCTAAAAACACAGGTTGGTTACGTGTTTTAAATGTTCTGTCACATGTCTCTCCATGAACATTCACAAATTGACAGTCGACCATGATGTTAATTTTCACACTTTTATGTATCGACAGTTCTTTCTTTATAGCTTGAATTATACGAGGTTTTGACTCCTGTAGGTAAGTTTTCATATCCTTGAAGGTGTCACAACGTATATAATATGATTTGAGTCGTCCTTCAAATGATGTTTCATACTCGATCATATCACACTCATCAGTCATTGTCAATAGATGATGCTTGCTAGGTTCAAACTTGATTTTCTTGCGAGATACAGTTTTTTCACATCTTTCTTCATGTACGTCTCTTCTATGCTCAGTATTGCAAACATCACCACAATGTTTACAGCTGTAGACTCGACCGCATACCAACTCATGCCTCTTCTTATCATAGTTGCGTAGAAAACGCTTATCACATTTGCTACAGCTATAGTCTGGCATAGCATTCAGAACCGATTCCATCACTCGTCCACTCCACATCTTTATAATATGTAGTGGCAACACTTGTAAATTATATAAATCAATAAATGCTTATAGCGCACTACGCTAGTTCACCTTGATAACTTATCAAAGCTATTGAACGACAATCTCACTAAGAGAAACTCGTCTACTCAACTCGAAGCAAAACCACACAATGAAAGTTCAAGATAGATCTAGGTATATTTATTCCACTAGCACGTACCTTATAAACTACTACGCGAATCAAGATTAAGTTTATATTTAAAAATAGATATATCATTAACTACGTGAGTCAAGGATCAACTTGTTACATTTTTATTTGCCAGTTCAACGTTAACATGCATTTCCCCTCATTTTTAAAGTTTAAACAAGGTAAATTATATTTCAACCACTGTATTTATAGAAATAAATGTTTATAATTTTAATACCTTCATGCCGAACACACACACACACACACACACACACACACACACACACACACACACACACACATTCACATACGCACAAAGATGCATAGCACACATACATACACACAGGCATGCACGATAATTCAAGATCACGATTGCAGCAACTCATAGCGGCTTCAATCAGTACTAAAACGCACATTCGATCGATTTTATACTCTTTATGACGGTAAATTATATATTAGCCCTCAAATTATAATTATTTTTATGGTTTTCCACCGTTTTTTACGTACTTTGCGACGAATCCGACAGAAACATTAAGATGCGAAACGGCGTTTATGTATCTTTAAGTAACATTTTTTTATCGATATCGGATGACAGTAATGAAACCATCTAAACATTATTTAAACGCTTAAAGAAACAAATACCCCGTATTTTTATAATTCTTTCTCCATTTTTATTCACTTTAAGACGAATCAAGCGTCATATTAAAACATAAAACGATGATCATGTTTCTAAGTACCATCATTTCAACAACAAAGACATTAATTTTAACTATCACCACGAAATAAACCTATTTACACGCGTCTTAACACGCTAACATACTATATGTTACAATCTCTCAACTGAACCCACCTTATAAACGACTACGCATTCAAGATTAAGTTTTGTATTTAAATGTATATAATCAGGAAACTACGTGAGTCAAGATTAACTTGCTTCGTTTTTATTTGATAGTTCAACGTTAACATGCATTTCCCCCACATTTTTTAAAGTTTAAACAAGGTAAATGTTTATAATTTTAATACTTTCACGCAGACACTCACATACGCAGACACACACAGACACACACACAGACACACACCCATACACACAGACACACAAACACACACAGATACACAGACACAGACACACACACATACACACACATAAAACACACATACACAAACACACACACACACACACAAACACAGACACACGCATGCGCAGACACACACATACACAGACGCACACATACGCAGACACGTACATACGCAGACACATACAGACACACACACATACACGCACACACCCACACACATACGCAAACAGACATACACACATACACGCAAACACACACGCGCATGTACATACACGCACGCTCACACGCACACTCATACACATACATGCACACACGCAAACACATACACATGCAAACACACACACGCGCATAAAGATGCATAGCACACACATACACAGACACACATGCACGCACACACACGCAAACACACTCAGGCACACACACGCACACAGATGTATAGCACACCCACAGACACATATACACCCGCAAACACGCACACACACGCCCGTAAACACACACACACATACACAAACAGACACACATGCACGTACACACACCCCAACCCACAGACACATACACACCCACACATGCAAACCTACACCTTCACACATGCACGCAAACACACACACACACACAAATTTTTAGCAAACACACCTACACTCACACACACATTTAGACATACACACACATACACACATTCACACACACACAAATTTTCAGCAAACACACATACACGCACACACGCACACGTGGACCTTGTTTCTAAAAATACTTTTTAGGGATTCAGGGGGTCTCAAAACATATATTTCGGGTGAAATCACGACATCGATTTTTTGGGTGGAATACAATACTTTCCCTACTTACAATTCGTAATAGAGAAATCGTTTGTCTCATATAAACGTCTTTATTAGAAAGAACATGAAAAGTTTCGAGAACACAAAAATGCATTTTAAATTCTCACAAGTATATAAATTAATTCAATAATACTTTTTCCATACGTTTATCACAGTCAGTTTGAGCAATATTAACACGATAAGTTTTACCGCGTACAGGGTTCGTTCTGCAAACCTACGGACAAAGTAAAACACATCGTAATAACTCATACATAGAGAAAACGGGGTTCTTTCCACATTCCAAGAAGTTATTTGGCGTAACAGTAAACTCATTTAAAGATGTGTTCCTTAACCCGCTCTTGCATTAAATGGAGTAGTGATATATTGTATGTTTTGGCTCAAGAAGTGGCATAAGTGACATGTATGTTCTGGCTCAATTAGCATAACAATACACCCCCCCCTCCCCCCTCCCCCTCCACCCCCCACCTCCCCCTCCCCCTCTGACTGTTGACAGATTCTCAAGACCAGCGCAGGTGGTCTTCGCCCTCTCCCACCAAATTCTGAAGGTCAGTGGGGGGTGGTCTGTCGCGAATAGGATGACAAAGGAAGGATAATTAATGACCCCCCCGTCCCCCCCTGACCCTCCTATTCTAGTGTCTGCAGGTGTTTTTCGAAAGAAGAACGCGAGGGTAAGAAACCCTACAATGAATGGATCCTTTGAGAAACTGACATATTTATGTGACAGTTGGAAATGTTCCCTCTACCAGTATTGAAAAAAGAACATACACTATATCACTACTCCATTTAATGCAAGAGCGGGTTAAGGAACACATCTTTAAATGAGTTTACTGTTACGCCAAATAACTTCTTGGAATGTGGAAAGAACCCCGTTTTCTCTATGTATGAGTTATTACGATGTGTTTTACTTTGTCCGTAGGTTTGCAGAACGAACCCTGTACGCGGTAAAACTTATCGTGTTAATATTGCTCAAACTGACTGTGATAAACGTATGGAAAAAGTATTATTGAATTAATTTATATACTTGTGAGAATTTAAAATGCATTTTTGTGTTCTCGAAACTTTTCATGTTCTTTCTAATAAAGACGTTTATATGAGACAAACGATTTCTCTATTACGAATTGTAAGTAGGGAAAGTATTGTATTCCACCCAAAAAATCGATGTCGTGATTTCACCCGAAATATATGTTTTGAGACCCCCTGAATCCCTAAAAAGTATTTTTAGAAACAAGGTCCACGTGTGCGTGTGTGCGTGTATGTGTGTTTGCTGAAAATTTGTGTGTGTGTGAATGTGTGTATGTGTGTGTATGTCTAAATGTGTGTGTGAGTGTAGGTGTGTTTGCTAAAAATTTGTGTGTGTGTGTGTGTTTGCGTGCATGTGTGAAGGTGTAGGTTTGCATGTGTGGGTGTGTATGTGTCTGTGGGTTGGGGTGTGTGTACGTGCATGTGTGTCTGTTTGTGTATGTGTGTGTGTGTTTACGGGCGTGTGTGTGCGTGTTTGCGGGTGTATATGTGTCTGTGGGTGTGCTATACATCTGTGTGCGTGTGTGTGCCTGAGTGTGTTTGCGTGTGTGTGCGTGCATGTGTGTCTGTGTATGTGTGTGCTATGCATCTTTATGCGCGTGTGTGTGTTTGCATGTGTATGTGTTTGCGTGTGTGCATGTATGTGTATGAGTGTGCGTGTGAGCGTGCGTGTATGTACATGCGCGTGTGTGTTTGCGTGTATGTGTGTATGTCTGTTTGCGTATGTGTGTGGGTGTGTGCGTGTATGTGTGTGTGTCTGTATGTGTCTGCGTATGTACGTGTCTGCGTATGTGTGCGTCTGTGTATGTGTGTGTCTGCGCATGCGTGTGTCTGTGTTTGTGTGTGTGTGTGTGTTTGTGTATGTGTGTTTTATGTGTGTGTATGTGTGTGTGTCTGTGTCTGTGTATCTGTGTGTGTTTGTGTGTCTGTGTGTATGGGTGTGTGTCTGTGTGTGTGTCTGTGTGTGTCTGCGTATGTGAGTGTCTGCGTGAAAGTATTAAAATTATAAACATTTACCTTGTTTAAACTTTAAAAAATGTGGGGGAAATGCATGTTAACGTTGAACTATCAAATAAAAACGAAGCAAGTTAATCTTGACTCACGTAGTTTCCTGATTATATACATTTAAATACAAAACTTAATCTTGAATGCGTAGTCGTTTATAAGGTGGGTTCAGTTGAGAGATTGTAACATATAGTATGTTAGCGTGTTAAGACGCGTGTAAATAGGTTTATTTCGTGGTGATAGTTAAAATTAATGTCTTTGTTGTTGAAATGATGGTACTTAGAAACATGATCATCGTTTTATGTTTTAATATGACGCTTGATTCGTCTTAAAGTGAATAAAAATGGAGAAAGAATTATAAAAATACGGGGTATTTGTTTCTTTAAGCGTTTAAATAATGTTTAGATGGTTTCATTACTGTCATCCGATATCGATAAAAAAATGTTACTTAAAGATACATAAACGCCGTTTCGCATCTTAATGTTTCTGTCGGATTCGTCGCAAAGTACGTAAAAAACGGTGGAAAACCATAAAAATAATTATAATTTGAGGGCTAATATATAATTTACCGTCATAAAGAGTATAAAATCGATCGAATGTGCGTTTTAGTACTGATTGAAGCCGCTATGAGTTGCTGCAATCGTGATCTTGAATTATCGTGCATGCCTGTGTGTATGTATGTGTGGTATGCATCTTTGTGCGTATGTGAATGTGTGTGTGTGTGTGTGTGTGTGTGTGTGTGTGTTCGGCATGAAGGTATTAAAATTATAAACATTTATTTCTATAAATACAGTGGTTGAAATATAATTTACCTTGTTTAAACTTTAAAAATGAGGGGAAATGCATGTTAACGTTGAACTGGCAAATAAAAATGTAACAAGTTGATCCTTGACTCACGTAGTTAATGATATATCTATTTTTAAATATAAACTTAATCTTGATTCGCGTAGTAGTTTATAAGGTACGTGCTAGTGGAATAAATATACCTAGATCTATCTTGAACTTTCATTGTGTGGTTTTGCTTCGAGTTGAGTAGACGAGTTTCTCTTAGTGAGATTGTCGTTCAATAGCTTTGATAAGTTATCAAGGTGAACTAGCGTAGTGCGCTATAAGCATTTATTGATTTATATAATTTACAAGTGTTGCCACTACATATTATAAAGATGTGGAGTGGACGAGTGATGGAATCGGTTCTGAATGCTATGCCAGACTATAGCTGTAGCAAATGTGATAAGCGTTTTCTACGCAACTATGATAAGAAGAGGCATGAGTTGGTATGCGGTCGAGTCTACAGCTGTAAACATTGTGGTGATGTTTGCAATACTGAGCATAGAAGAGACGTACATGAAGAAAGATGTGAAAAAACTGTATCTCGCAAGAAAATCAAGTTTGAACCTAGCAAGCATCATCTATTGACAATGACTGATGAGTGTGATATGATCGAGTATGAAACATCATTTGAAGGACGACTCAAATCATATTATATACGTTGTGACACCTTCAAGGATATGAAAACTTACCTACAGGAGTCAAAACCTCGTATAATTCAAGCTATAAAGAAAGAACTGTCGATACATAAAAGTGTGAAAATTAACATCATGGTCGACTGTCAATTTGTGAATGTTCATGGAGAGACATGTGACAGAACATTTAAAACACGTAACCAACCTGTGTTTTTAGAAACTGATATGAACGCCATCTTGGAAAAAAAATTCGAGAAGCTTCGTGTTGAAATGGAGGAAAGTAAGTTGAAAGGCAGTAATTGGGCTCTACTGGCTGTTGATGGAGTTCGACTCCGAATTAACAAGTACAATGCCCTTCGAGGGAGCAGCTATATTCCTCTACCTGCATCTGTGGAAGCGAGAAAAGCCTGTATAAACCCTCAAAATTATAGTGACGAGAAATGCTTTATATATGCGGTTCTTGCAAAATTCATTCAAAAGAATGCTCATCGTGTTAGCAAGTATAAGGATCGCCAAGAAAAATACGATTTCTCTTGCGTCTCATTTCCTACGAGCTTGGGTGAAATCTCTAAATTTGAAAAGCTCAATAATATATCCATAAATGTGTTTGGAGTGGATGAAAAACATGAAGTGTTTCCGATAAAGGTGATTGATGAAGAATTAGATGATCATCGCGATCTCCTTCTGTTAAGTGATGCTACTGCCAGACATCACTATGTGTATATAAAGGATTTTGAGAGACTTATTCGTCAGCAGAAAACTAAACATGATGGAAAAATATATACGTGTAAACGTTGCTTCAGCCATTTTGATGATCAACATGGACCAAGTGGAATGAAAAAATTGGCGGAGCATAGAGAAATGTGCATGCAACATGCTATTGCTAGATGCGTTATGCCTACAAAAGAAAACTCTATCGTCAGATTCAAAAACGTGGAAAGAATGTTGAAACTTCCTTATGTTATATACGCTGATTTTGAGAGCATTCTCACACCTTACCATACCTGCGCCTCTAATCCTGAAACCTCCTATACAACACCCTATCAAAGTCATTCTCCAATGAGCTTTGCTGTTTACGTCAAACCATCATCCAGCGTTGACAAAGTAGAAACCGATCTTCCTACACATCCCTACGTGTATCGAGGTCATGATGCTGCTGAGAAGTTCCTAGAGTATCTAACTTCCCTTGCGAAGAAAATTGGTGACTTATATAAATCTGCTAAGCCTCTTAAACTTACAGCTGAAGAACAAGAATCGTTCGATGCTTCTACTATATGCTACCTGTGCGGGCGTGAATTTACAGAAGATAATTGGAAGGTTCGCGATCACGATCATGTTTCCGGGATGTATAGAGGGTCTTTACACAATAAATGTAACCTGACTTGTAAAACACCTAATTATATACCTGTCTTCATGCATAATCTGAGTGGGTATGACTCTCATTTCATTGTTAAGGAGTTAGGTTGCACAAGCGAGAGAGTGGAGGTAATACCAAGCTCTGAAGAAAGCTATATCTCATTCTCAAAATATGTTGGAGATATTAAACTCAGGTTTGTGGATACCTT
Source organism: Tenodera sinensis (assembly GCA_030765045.1). Classification (NCBI taxonomy): domain Eukaryota; kingdom Metazoa; phylum Arthropoda; class Insecta; order Mantodea; family Mantidae; genus Tenodera; species Tenodera sinensis. Next base: position 110,345,368 of record CM060971.1, on the reverse strand, counting down.
CCGTTTCCTGAGTACAAGCTTGGACAAGTTAGTGAAAAACCTCACGACGCATCCCGAAACAGAGAAGTACTTTGGAGAAGAGAAGATTGGCTTGATGACTCGTAAGGGAGTGTTCCCCTACGATTACCTTACTTCATGGGATGTTTTGAATGAGACTCAGCTGCCTCCAAGAGAAGCATTCTACAATAAATTAAATGAAGAAGAAATTACCGGCGATGACTATGAGCATGCTAGAAATGAATGGAAGCAGTTTAATGTGGAAAACTTAGGTGAATACAGTGATATTTACTTGACCTCTGATGTTCTTCTCCTAGCGGATGTCTTTGAAACGTTCAGAGACCAAACTCTGAAAACACACAAAGTGGATCCTGCGCATTATTTCACTTCTCCAGGACTTACGTGGGATGCTATGCTACTGTACACAGGAATTGAGCTGCAATTGCTGCTGGACTACGATCAGCTGCTCATGGTTGAATCTGGTATAAGAGGAGGGTTATGCCAGGTTTCTCATCGGTATGCTGAAGCTAATAATATATATATATGGAACAGTATGATCCTCATAAACCTTCCCAGTTTATTACATACGAAGATGCAAACAACGAATATGGCTGGGCTATGTGTAAGGCCCTTCCTTATGGAGGGTTTAAATGGGTTTCTCCTGAAGACATAGACCTGGATTTATTGAAGGAAGATGACCCCCTTGGATACATCTTAGAAGTCGATGTCGAATATCCCGTCGAGCTCCACGATCTTCATAATGATTTGCCCTTCCTGCCTGAGAGTCTGAAACCGGGGAAATCGTCTTCAGAGAAGTTAATTGCTCATCTTGGGTGCCGAAAGAAGTATGTGGTACACTACATGGCCTTGAAACAAGCTCTTAGTCACGGTCTACTATTAACAAAGATTCATCGAGCACTTCAGTTTCATCAGTCGTGTTGGCTAAAACCTTACGTCGAGTTTAATAACCGACTACGACAACAAGCTAGAAATGATTTTGAGAAGGACCTTTATAAACTATTCAATAATGCTATGTTTGGAAAAACTATGGAAAATATTCGTAATCGCATGGATATACGGCTTGTGACAAACAGCAAAACGTTAGAAAAACTCATAGCCAAACCTACATTCATTGATCGAACCATATATGGCCCTAATCTTGTTGGTGTACATATGGCTTCTCGTAAAATAGAATTCAACAAGCCTATATACATTGGTATGAGTGTACTAGACATCTCCAAGACGCTAATGTATTCGTATCAATACGATGTGTTACTTCCATATTATGGAGCTGAAAATCTTAAACTGTTGTATACAGATACAGATTCTTTCGTCCATCGAGTGACTACAGCTGATATATACCAGGATAAATTACACATGCTTGAACATCTGGATACATCTGATTACCCTGCTAACCATATATGCTATTCTACACACAACAAAAAAGTGTTGGGAAAGTTTAAAGATGAAGCCTGTGGAAAAATCATTCATCGGTTCGTTGGTCTTAGGCCCAAAATGTATGCTATCGATATTGATGGTTCTGTGATAAAAAAAGTTAAAGGTATAAAACGTAGCGCCATTAAGCAATACATCAACTTCAATAGCTATGTAGAGTGCCTTAAAACTTTGAAAATTGTTAGAACTCCTATGAATTTAATCCTATCCCGACATCATAATATTTCTACGGTTGAAGCTAATAAAATAGCCTTATCACCTCATGATGACAAGAGAGTAATTGCAGAGGAATGAATATCAACGTATGCGTACGGGCATTACAGTGTCGAGAATAGTGCCTAGACATGGATACTTAAAGCTTGTCTGTAGAAAAAAAATGAAGATTGTTGAACTATGAACTTCGTGCGCCAATGGCACATCTAACCAATAAAGAAGAATGATAATGCGAATAATAAGAAGAAGAACTGAGGAGGGCGCTATCGTCTTTCAGCAGTGTATACTTGTTTTCTAAATGTTAATGCTAGTGTATGTATCTCTATAAATTGAATAAAAATTATCTCATTGCGATTATTCTTGTTTTATTTCATTGCTTGCCTTAACATTCCTATTTCCTCATTAGGTCAGGTTAGGTTAGGATAGGTTAGATGGACTATAAGATAGAGTAATTGATGATGATGAAATGCCATAAATGACTGAATAGGTTAGACTGCTCTTCAACTACTATAAAACAAAGCTATTACTGAAGAAAGCTTAGTAAAATACCCCTAGCAACTTCAAAAATACCTGCTTCAGTGCCTTAAAACATCTTCAAACTGTTGAAAAAAATGCTTCTCACGAGTTTAAGATGCCCTGAAAATCCTCAAAATAACTGTGAAGGAGCTGAAATGTCTTAATTAGCGCTCGAAAAATACCATTAAAAGCGTCTAACGCCTATAAAAGTGTTTCAAAGGATTCTGAAAACCAATCAAAATGTTGGTGACAAAGTCTAAAATATCCCTATAGTGCTTAAAATGTCTCTTAAATGGCTGAAACGATATTTAACTGGTAGAGATACGTCTACCAGCCTTGAAATAGACGGTTCAGTATTCCTAATATCGTGAAAATTATCTTCCATTACCCTTCAAGTGCTTAAAGCAAACAATAATGGACAGGGGCGTCCAGAATAACTCTCGGATTGCCTTAAATAATGTCAAATTCGTCTAAAATACTCTGAAAAATGTTTAAACTGGACGTAAAAGTCTTCAGAATATCTGGAAACAGGCTGAAATATCTATCAACGAGTCTAAACGGGTCTCAATACACGCTGAAAATGTATGAAAATGACTGAATAACTCTGAAAATTGTCTGAAAAGATGTTAAATATGTTGTAAAAGCGCCCTGAATATACTAAAAGCGTCTAAAAGATCTAACAGAGGGTGCAAAATTGCAGCAAAATGGGGTGAAACGTCTTAAAAATGTTGTAAAAGCATCAAGAATATGCTAAAAGTGCTTAAAAAGATCTATCAGAGGACTCAAAATAGTATCAAAATGTTTATGAAATTCCTAGAGGGAGATCAGGGTAGCGTATGACAGGATAGAATAGATAAGCAGAGGAGGGAATAGGATAGATGATAAGAGGATAGAATGAATGTCTAGAAACGTATCATGTTAGTAGAATAGAATAAATAATAATAAGAGGATCTATCTTAGGTTAGGCTAGGCCATGTTAGATTAGGATAGGTTAGGTTAGGTTAGGATAGGTTAGATGAGTAGAAGTATGGGGCTTAGGTTATGTTAAATTATGAAAGTTCAAAGTAAAAAAGAGTGGGAGCTAGGTTAGGTTAGGTTAGGACTATGGGGCTTAGGTGAGGCTAGGTTAGGTTAGGATAGCTTAGACGAGTAGAAGTATGGGGGCTTAGGCTAGGTTAGATTAGGTTAGGATAGGTTAGACGAGTAGAAGTATGGGGGCTTAGGTTAGGGTAGGATAGGTTAGACGAGTAGAAGTATGGGGCTTAGACTAGGTTAGATTAGGTTAGGATAGGTTAGACGAGTAGAAGTATGGAGGCTTAGGCTAGGTTAGATTAGGTTAGGATAGGTTAGACGAGTAGAAGTATGGAGGCTTAGGCTAGGGTAGGTTAGGTTAGCGTGGCTATGTGGGGGGGGGAGGTAACATTATGTTGGGGTAATATATTCAATCAAATCAGAAAGCTCCTGTGTTAGGTGGCGTACATCAATATAGTGAACGGCATATTCAACTACCATGAATGCTCACAAACATACATACACTGCTATAGGCTTCAAAAGTTATCCCTAGAGATTCCTTCAAACATCTACAACGTCCTGCTTCCCCTACCACCTTACCTAGTAATCCTTAGATTACGCGTGGCGGCCATCTTGCGCATTTGGGTCTGTTCCAGCTCTGTCTTAACCTAACTACTTACTGGATTACAGTTTCTGCTCATTAGTGGTAGTGCAACCTATAAATATGTACTGTGAGTTAGCGTCCCAGAGGTCACTAGTTCAAATACCGTGTACCGACCGATCATATTGCTTAGGTACGTTTTTACTTTCTCTGCTGCGTATACGAAATAGAACTATTGTATTCGATCCAAAAATTCGATGTCAGGATTTCACCGGAAATATGTTTTGAGGCCCCCCGGATTAAAACAAATCATTTTTAGGAACAAAAAACAAAGTTGGTATTTAAGCTTAATATCTTTTAATGATGCGACACAAAGATTTTGAGAAAATTCCTCCAGCCTAGACTACCCTTTACGGAAATTTTTTTAAAAATTTTGATTTTTCAAACATGACTCTTGAGATTTTGATAGCCACATGTTTAAGGTATTTTTTATGGCAAACGAAATGTATATTTTAAATTTTCTGGCTATAGCCCCTGTAGTCCTGTTTAATCTGGATGACTTTTGGATAACTTGTAAAGCGTAAGAAATGGACCGAATCTTACTGTACAAAAAATGTAGATCTCGCTAAAACACATAATTTATGTCTAAATAATTTTTTTTTTTTTAGAATGAACCATTTCGGAGATATTCCTTGTTATTTGTGTCAGTTTCGGAAAATTTCCAACTTTCCTGAAATGGAACATCGTTGTTAATTTTTTATATGTTAAGCGTGCAAAGAGAAGGGGATCTCAAAGCTTTAAAACATTTGGCTATCGCTCAAAGTCTACTGTATTATATTTGCCTTGTACCTACAAGGAAATAAGCAATAAGATAATTTGAACATTAAATGTCTCTAAAAGAAACACAAGGTTATGTGGCAAGGGCAATCAGGGATAAATGTTCAAACCACGGACAACTGCGAGTGTTTCTGCTAGTAAGCATATAAGAATCAGTTTCTCTAGAGAAAGAAGCTGAATGATCCAAGTTTACAAATCGCGTGAATGAATTTGGTGATCGAGGCAAATCCTTATCATTCAACACAAAGAGCATGACCTCAGTCCTGCAACTGGGTCACATTGACATTGATACGATATAAATGTTTATATTACAAAATAAGGCCACCTCAAAGCCTAGTTTCCAAATTTTAAGGACAAACTTAACTTTGTTTCGTGTGTGTAGTGTAAGATATAATATTATATTATTTACTTTAGGATTCTAAATGTGGCAACTTGAAAGTTAATTATTTTTAAAAGGCTACAAAACAAACACAAACTGTGGTGTTCATGACTTTTTGTGCATTGTCATTTATTTTCATATCCGTTTATAAATTATTCTTACAAAAGCGTGTTTTTGTGTTTGCGAGTGAGGTGTGGTGACTCGCATTTGGGAGACACCGGGTTCGATCCCCATCGCTCGCTGGAGATCGAACCCGCTGACATGGGTTTTTCCATGGTTTCTCTTTGTCACTTAAATCCTGGGATGCTCACTTTCATATCACGGTTGTCTTTCCATCATTTTCCTTCATTCCATTTCCTTATTTTTCAGGTATGCTTACAGGCACGTGGAGCTGCAATGCCGGACAGCTAGCGCGGATGCTTGCGCATTGTAACTATTGTTCTCGGTGTTAGGTGGCGTTGGGCGGTCGCTGTCTTGCGTGTGTGTGAACGCTTGTACGACCGCGGTGCTGGCTGCTCGGCGGGATGAAGAGACCTCAGCTCCTGTTAGGGACTTCCGCGCGTCTCCGTGGCCCGTCGGGCTACGGCCCTGCGGTTCCTTTACTTCATCCCTCCGTGCTAGGATGTTAGCGTGAGGTATTTCGTATTTGCCCTCTAATCGAGACCTCTTTGTGCTTTACCGGGAAATTGCGAGTCAGTTGGAGAATTTAAAGTTGTGTCGGCACGTTGGCCATGGTGGCTCAGTGGTTAGAGCAGCCGGACGGAGATCAGAAGATCCGTGGTTCAAGTCCCGGTTGTATTGAATTTTTTTTACAGAAATAATTAATTACAAATTTTAAAATTACAAGAGGGATACATAAAGAAGAAGGATGATAATTTACCGCTACAAAAACTGTTCGATGTAAAATTAAAAGTAATGAATATTTCATAAAAGGGGATAGAAGTTCTCCTAGATTTTCCCTGTAGATCCCCTTTCCAAATTTAGTACACACGCTTTGTGTGAAATAACAATCACTTCGGAAATAGTTAATACAAAAACAGAATAAAAATGCATCCGACACGCACATCTTCCTTGTGTCGAGGAAATTATTTTCCAGACAGCAATACATGAACTGATGAAGTAAACTTAAATGCTGCCAGAGGAATGCCAACTATCAATTATTAATATTGTATGAAATTTACCATTGTTGTAGTGCTGCTCTATTCAATTTTAACGGCCAATTGTAACATCGATTGCTATTAATACACAAAGAAAACCTGGCATTTGCATTCAAATGCTAGACAGGCCTGTGTTTTAGGTACCTAATTGATATAATAGGAATACTAAAGTAGAATGTTGAGCTGTGACATAACGCAGTAAAAGGTTTCAATATCTACATTGATCTACAAGACTAGTACACAAATTGAGCCAAAGAGAAGGAAAAGTCTACCAAGTACCTACGCTTGTTGTCGTGTTTGTGTTTGTGGCGTGGCGACAGTTTCAACTCCCTATGAAACATAAGACGTCTGCACTCGTAACTTACATATTGCATGAGGGTGTTTCATACATTTTAAAGTTTGTTTGTTGCAATGGCTACGACATGTGCGTATTGCTCTGTGAATAATACATCTAGTGGCGTATCCTGAAAATTTTACAAGGGCATGCAGTATAGAAATTATATATGTACATTACTAGCTGAAATATCCAGCGTTGCCCGTGGTTGACGATTTAATCCCAACAACTTAACCTGGTCCAATAGCCTTGTGTTTCTTGAACACATTTAAAAATATTAATTCATACGATTAAAAAAATCTTGCAGTTCAGTAATCAGTGCGTAATGTATCGCAGATAAAAGGGCGAACTTATTAAAAGTGACGAGCGAAACAATAATAATAATAATAATAATAATAATAATAATAATAATAATAATAATAATAATAATAATAATAACAATAACAATAACAATAATAATAACAATAATAATAACAATAATAATAACAATAACAATAATAATAACAACAATAATAATAACAATAACAACAACAACAACAATAATAATAATAATAATAATAATAATAATAATAATAATAATAATAATAATTAATCTGGTTATGAATGAAAGCGCCAATCACGGCGTCGGAACATATGTGAGAACGCGGATTCTCCTGTGTATTATTATTATTATTATTATTATTATTATTATTATTATTATTATTATTATTATTATTATTATTATTATTATTATTATTATTATTATTATTATTATTATTATTATTATTATTATTATTATTATTATTATTATTATTATTATTATTATTATTATTATTATTATTATTCTAAATCAGGCAAGGAAAAATCGGCTCAAAATGGCTACTCCACTGAGACGTATTCTTGCCTCACTCCACCAGCCGTCCTTCCTCTTCACTGCTGTAATGTTAAGTTCTATTAAAAATACTAAACTATAATAGTTTCGATTAGTGTAGTTTAACTTACTCAGCACTGCCAAATGAGGAAAACCAAACCCCAAAATTACATGTATTTCGATCTTCTCCTGTTATAACAGAAAATCAGTTTCTAATCTCAAATAAATCTTATTTTATTTTTAACAGTAACAAATAACCTTTCTTTTGGAGAAATACATTATTAAAGGAACAATTGTTAAAAAATACAGTTGTCAAATTGAAATGAAGTGCTATTTTATTGTTAATCGATTGCAATGTGTAATAAATTGTTTATCAGCTATTTAAGGAATACAGTTGGCGACACTGACTAAACAAAAGAATGACCTAGTGATACTGTATATATGTACATCCAGTGATGTTTTAAAATTAATACTGGAACATATATTAGCCATCAATATTATCTTGAATTCTTAGTTTAATTTCGTTCCAGAAACTGTTTCAGTGATGTCTGCAAATATTCCCAAAAGAAATGTTACACAGAATTTTGTTTATGGCATGTGGTGTACTAAGCTAATAGTACTAAGCTTAGACAGACTCTAATGCAAATTGGGACGATATCTGGGGAGCGTTAACCTTGCACCGGAATTTCTGGGGGCGTCTCCACTGCCAAGGTCGCCAGATTGTCATCATCAACCCAACAGGTTCGCTTCTTCACGTGACGTGGGGGAACGGGGAGTGGTTCTGGAGGGCGAGGGGGACCTCAGCAACTAGTGTTCATCTTATTACATTACCTTAAGTACATTATCAAATGTAGTTTATGTAGGTCACTGTTTCATCCTTCACTTGTTTGTATTGCTTCTGAAGCGGGGTGTCATTGCCGAACAACCGACTGTCTACACCTTGATCTCTGCTAGTAGACTCCAGCATACAATTTACAATGTATTTTTACCTATTTTTATACGCTTCCAAATCCGTCCTTTTGAAAACTGTGTCCCAAAGTTGACAGATTGGTTTTGCTGAAAGAAGAGGTTCAATAAGATACGTAACAAAAACTTTTAGTACACCGCAGCTAATAAAAAAAATCTGTGATGCACTCACATGACTTTCTCTACTCTTGTACAAATTCTTATTCCTATATCTTCTTCGTCTTAGTTGATATAAACATTTATACAAATTATCTTATTGCTTATTTCCTTGTAGGTACAAGGGGTATATTAGAATACAGAAGGCTTTGAGCGATAGTCACATCTTTTGAAGCTTTGAGATTCTCTTCTCTTTGCACACTTACCATATAAAAAATGAACAAGGATGCTCCATTTCACGAAAGTTTTAAGTTTTCCGAAACTCACACACATAACAAGGAATATCTCCGACATGGTTAACCCTATAAGAAAATTCATTGAGACATAAGTTGTGTATTTTAGCAAGATCTACATATTTTGTAAAGTAAGATTTTGTCTACCTCTTACGGTTTACGAGTTATTCAAGTCATCCAGAGTAAACAGAACTACATAGGCCATAGCTAGAAAATTCAAAATATACATTTCATTTCTCATAAAAATATCTTAAAGATATGACATTTTAATCAAAATCGTTAGAGCCATTTTCAAGGAAATCAAAATTTTCGAAAAATTTTCCACGTAAAGGGTAGATTAGGGTGGGGCTATTTTCTTCAAAATCTTCGTGTCGCATTCTTGAAAGACATTAAACTTAAATACCAACTTTGGTTTTTAACCGACTTTTCGTTTTTGAGTTATGCTGTCCACACACACACACACACACACACACACACACACACACACACACACACACACAGACCTTCTTCTAAAAATGCTATTTTTGGATACAGGGGGTAACAAAACATATATTTCCGGTGAAATTTCGACATTTAATTTTTGGGTGGAATACAATACTTTCTGTACTTACTAATAGAGACAGTAAAAATTCGCCGAAGTTATGGAAAAATGGAAAGCTGGGGAATGGAAAAAGAGTAGAAACTAGAGGGAGGAACGAGACAATAAAAACTAAATGGATATGAACCGTAAGAGGAAGGCTGAAATTTGAGCATTTCTAGACATCTTAGGTGCAGCATGCGCCCATAAATGTTTCATTTAACGATCTCGCTTCCAGCAATAAACGCAATGAAGGGCGTTTATGCGGAAACAGCCTGACATAAACGTCATTTGAAATGCACTGGAGTCACGAGCGCATGCACTTGTCCTAATGTGCACTCTGCAAGCCACACCAATCATTTTTCTGATGCGGCTATTCCCGTCCGTCCTTAAGTCATTAGCTCTTAGGATGGCTGTGCGAAATTAGAATAGTTAAACCTGCAGTAATCTTACTAGAGTTTAAATGAGCCATGTTGTTAGAAGCGGTTTTACTTTCTCTACTGGTAAGTAGGGGAAGTATTGTATTCCACCCAAAAATTCGATGTCGAGATTTCACCGGAAATTGTATATGTTTTGAGACCCCCTGAATCAAAAAAAAAAAAAAAAAAGCATTTTTAGAAAAAGGTCCGTGTGTGTGTGTCAGTCTGTGGACAGCATAACTCAAAAACGAAAAGTCGGTTAAAAACCAAAGTTGGTATTTGAGTTTAATATCTTTCAAGGATGCGACACGGAGATTTTGAAGAAAATAACCGCACCCTAAACTACCCTTCACATGGAAAAATTTTCGAAAATTTTGAAAATGGCTCTAATGATTTTGATCAAAATGACATATTTAAGATATTTTAATGACAAATGAAATGTATATTTTGAATTTTCTTGCTATAGCCTATGTAGTCCTGTTTACTCTGGAAGACTTGAATAACTCTTGAACCGTATGAGATAGACAAAATGTTACAACACAAAAAATGTAGATCTTGCTAGAACACACAATTTATGTCTGAATAAACGTTTTTGTAGAGTGAACCATTTCGGAGATATTCCTTGTCATTTGTGTCAGATTCAGAAAACAAATTTTCGTGAAATGGAATATCGTTGCTCGTTTTGTTTTATATGTTAAGCATGCAGAGAGAGCGGTATCTCAAAGCTTTAAAAGATTTGACTATCGCACAAAGACTACTGTATTCTGATATTCCCCTTGTACCTACAAGGAAATAAGCAATAAGATAATTTATACAAATGTCTATCTCAACTACATGAAGAGGATATAGGAATAAGAGTTTGTAAGAATGGTTACTACAAGAGTAGAGAAAGTCATGTGAGTGCAACATATCAGATTTTTCTTCATACTTCGCTTGTCTATATGTAAGAATGGGAGTCTGTTTTCTAATACTTTCTAGAATCAGTGTAAGATCTGAAGGTAACGTAAGGCAATGCATTTTGAAAAATGAAGTGTTGATGTAATGACATGGTATTAGAATGTCAGACAGTAATTGGGGTACGTATCTGATGTTTACAAACACCTGCCCACCATAACTTGTGACTTAACAGGGCAAATAACAGTGGGAGGATAAGGAACGGTAGACATAATGGGTTACCGATAAGTGTGTGGTGTCAGGTAGTGTAATTAACTGTTTGGTTCTCCCCTCCTTTCTTCACTTTTTATCTCCCTTTATTCTAGAAAAATATAAAACCCTTTTACCTTCCCTAATACACACATAGCTACAGAACACATTGCATTCCACCCAACATTCTATACCGAAATTTCACTGGAAATAAACATTTTGAAACTTCATGAATAAAAAAATCTAATGTGTTGCATTCACATGACTTTCTCTACTCTGTACTAGCCATTCTTAGAAACTGTGTTTGTGTTTGTGTGCATGTGTGTGTGTGTGTGTGTGCATGTGTGTGTGTGTGTGCATGTGTGTGTGTGTGTGTATCTTTCTGTCTGTGTGTGGGCAGCAAAACTTAAAAACGCAAAGTCGGTTAGTAACCAAAGCTGGTCTTTAAGGATAAGACATGAAGATTTTGAAGAAAATTGCTCCACCCTAAACTACCCTTTACATGGACAATTCTTCGAAAACTTTTATTGCTAAAACACATAATTTATGTCCAAATAATTTTTTTGTGGGATGAACCATTTTGGAGATATTCTTTGTCATTTGTGTGAGTTTTGGAAAACGAACTTACATCAAATGGAACATCGTTGTTCATTTTTTTATATGTTAACCGTGCAAAGAGAACGTGGTTTAAAACCTATAAAAATTTACTATCGCACAAAGCCTACTGTATTCTAATATTCCCCTTGTACCTACAAGGAAATAAGCAATAAGATAATTTCTACTATGTTTATCTCAACTAATACGAAGACGATGTAGAATAAGAGTGTGTAAGAATGGTTAGTACAAGAGTAGAGAAAGACACCAGAATTTTAAAGAATGGTTAGTTGAGGAGTGAATAGAGAAAGTGTTATGAATGTAAACGAAACTATTTTTTACTTTCTACAGTTTGCAGCGTGGCTAATGAAAAAGAAGTATTGAGCAAGGTAGGTAAATTAAATAGATTAAATCGATATTAAAGCACAGATTACTTAATGAATCTATGTGTAGTTGTAATTGGCCAGAATAGGATCATTGCACGCTTCCAGGAGTTGTGCCGCATGGTTGTTTGATGCGCACCGGGATAAAATGGTTTGGATAATTACTCTTACTGTTGATATGAATTGGCCGACACAGAAAGCGTATATTGTGAGGGAGAGCTGGAGGTGGCGGGCAGCGAGTGCCAGTCAAGGCTGGGCCCGCATCCATCTGTCACAAAGGGGAACGAGATGAAAATTAATGGATTGTTGATGGGGCATTCCTCCGGGACATACATACATGCCGACTGGACTACATCATGCTTCTTCTTTCCTAGCTCACTCAGTAAGCCCATGTTTGACTCCCGTCTTTCCTTAATACGAGTACTTGCTCGCACGTTCATTTCTACTTTCCCTGCCACGTATAGTAAGTAGAGGAACTATTGTACTCCACCCAAAACTTCGATGTCGAGATTTCACAGGGAATATGTTTTGAGGCCCTCTGAATCCAATAAAGCGTTTTTAGAAAAAGGTCGAGCACGCGTGCGCGAGTCTCTCTCTTTGTGTGTGTGTGTGGACAACATAACTCCAAAATGAAAAGTCGGTTAGAAACCAAAGTTGATATTTAAGTTTAATGTCTTTCTAGTATACGACACGAAGATTATGAAGGAAATAGCCTCACCTAAAGTACCCTTTACATGGAAAAAAAGTTTTGATTTTCTTGAAAATGGCTCTAACGATGTTTGAGATATTTTGATGACAAATTAAATGAATATCTTGAATTTTCTGGCTATAGCCCCTGTAGTCGTATTTACTCTGGACGACTTTTGCATAACTGGTAAACTGTTAGAGATAGACCAAATCATACTGCACAAAAAATGTAGATCTGGCTAAAGTACACAATTTATGTCTGAATAAATTTTCTTGTAAAGTGAACCATTTCAGAGATATTGCTTCTTATGTCTGTGAGTTTCGGAAAACTTAGAACTTTCGTGAAATGGATCAAACTTGTTCATTTTTTATATGTTAAGTCTGCAAAGACAACAGAATCTCAAAGCTTTAAAACATTTGACTATCGCACAAAGTCTACTGTATTCTAACATTCTCCTTGTACCTACAAGGAAATAAGCAATAAGATAATTTGTACAAATGTTTATCTTAACTAGCACGAAGAAGATATAGGAATAAGAGTTTGTAAGAATGGTTAGTAATAGTCATGTGAGTGCAACATATCGGCATCGAGGGTTCGGCATCGACGCTTCGACATCGAAACTTGGACATCGAATCTTAAACATCTAATTTTCGACTTCGACATCGAAACCTCCTACATCGAAACATCCGACATCTAACACTTGACATGGAAGTTTCGAGAACTGAAATTTCACTACGAAAGTTCTACATCGAGACGTTGATATCGAACAATCAACAATGAAACTTCGACATCGTAACTTCGAAATCGTAACTTCGAAATCGAAACTTCTACAACGAAAGTCTGACAACGAAACTTCGACATCGTAACTTCGACATCGTAACTTCGACATCGAAACTTCGACATCGAAACTTCATCGAAAATTCGACATCAAAACTTGGACATCGAAACTAGGACATCGATACCTCGACTTCGTTACTTCCACATCGATACTTCGACATCGAAACCTCGACATCGAAAATTCGTCATAGAAACTTCGACATAGATACTTCATCATCGAAACTTCGAGATCGAAACTTCGGTATCAAAACTTCGACATCGAAACTTCGAATCGAAACTTTGACATCGAAACTTTGACATAGAAACTTCGAATCGAAACACCGAATCGAAACTTCGACATCGCAACTTCGAATTCGAAACTTCGACATCGAAACATTGACATCGACGCCTCGAGATCGAAGCCTTGTCCACGAAACCTCGACATCGCATCTTCGACATCGAAACTACGACATATTAACTTCGACATCGAAGCTTTGACATCGAAACTGCAAAATCGAAACCTCGACATCAAAACTTTGACATCGAAACTTCGATATCGAAACTTCGATATCGAAACTTCCACATCGAAACTTCCACATCGAAACTTCCACATCGGAACTTCGACATCGGAACTTCGACATCGGAACTTCGACATCGGAACCTCGACATCGGAACTTCGACATCGGAACTTCGACATCGGAACTTCGACATCGGAACTTCGACATCGGAACTTCGACATCGGAACTTCGACATAGGAACTTAGACATCGACCCTTCGACATCGACCCTTCGACATTGAAACGTCGACATTGAAACGTCGACATCGAAACGTCGACATCGAAACGTCGACATCGAAACGTCGACATCGAAACGTCGACATCGAACATCGTCATCGAGGTCTTGATATCGAAGCCTTGTCCTCGAAACCTCGCCATCGAAACTTCCACATTGAAAATTCGACATGGAAAATTCTGCATCGAAAATTCGACATCGAACGTCGTCATCGAGGCCTCGAAATTGAAGCCTTGTCCTCGAATCCTCGGCCTCGAAACCTCGTCATCGAAACATAGACATCGAAACTTCGACATGGAAAATTCGATATCGAAACCTCGACAACGAAAATTTGACATATAGAGTTCGACAACGAAAATTCGACAACGAAACTTCTACTTCGAAACTTCGACATCGAAAATCCGATATCGAAACTTCGAGTTCGAAAATTCGTTATCGAAATTTTGACATCGAAAATTTACAATAAAAATCATCGAAACTATGACTTCGAAACTTCGACATCGAACTTTAGTCATCGGGACTTCGACATCGAAACTTCGGGTACGCAACATCGAAACCTCGGCATCGAAACGTGGACATCGAAACCTCGACATCGAACGTCATCGAGGTCTCGAGATCGAAGCCTCGTCCTCGAAACCTTGTCATCGAAACTTCGACATCGAAAATTCTACATCAAAAATTCGACATCGAACATCGTCATTGAGGCCTCGAAATCGAAGCCTTGACCTAGAAACCACGTCATCCCAACTTCTACAGCGAAACTTCGACATCGTAAATTCGACATCATAAATTTGACATAGAAAATTCGACAACAAAAATTCGATATCGAAAATTCGACATCGAAGCCTCGCCATTGAAGCCCCACCATTGAAGCCTCGACATCGAAACCTCGACATCTAAGCCTCGACATCGAAGACTCGACATCGTAGCCTCGACATCGAAGCTTCGACATCGAAGCCTCATCATCTAAGACTCGTCATCGAAACCTCGTCATCGAAACCTCGTCATCGAAACGTAAACATCGAAACTTCGAGGTCGAAAATTCATCATCGAAACTTCGACAACGAAAATTCGACATCGTAAATTCGACATAGAGAGTTCGACAACGAAAGTTCAACATCGAAAATCCGATATCGAAACTTCGAGTTCGAAACTTTGACATCTAATTTTTGACATCGAACTTTAGTCATCGGAACTTCGACATCGAAACTTCGGCTTCGAAACATCAACTTCGCATCGAAGCTTCTTCATCGAAGCCTCGTCATCGAAGCCTCGTCATCGAAGTCTCGTCATCGAAGCCTAGTCATCGAAGCCTCGTCATCGAAACTTCGACATCGAAGCCTTGTTCGACAATCAAACGACATAAAAATGCGACATCGAAAGTTCGATATATAAACTTAGACATCGAAAATTCAATATCGAAATTTTGACATCAGAAATTTACAATCGAAGCTTCGACTTAGAAACTTTGACATCGAACTTACAACATCGAAGCTATGACATCAAAACGTCGGCTTCCAAACATCGACATCGAAGCCTCGAAATCAAAGCCTCGGCATCGAAACCTCGACATCGATACCTCGACATCGAACATCGTCATCGAGGCCTCGATCGAAACCTTGTCCTCGAAACCTCGTAATCGAAACTTCGACATCGAAACTTCGACATCGAAACTTCGACATCGAAACTTCGACATCGAAACTTCGACATCGAAACTTCGACATCGAAACTTCGACATCGATACTTCGACATCGAAACTTCGACATCGATACTTCCACATCGAAATTTCGACTTAGAAGCATCGTCATCTTCATCGTGGCGTCGAAATCGAAGCCTTGGCCTCGAAACCTCGGCCTCGAAACTCGTCATCGAAACTTCGACATGGAAAATTCAACTTCGAAACTTCGACATCGAAACTTCGACATCGAAAATTAGACATTGAAAATTTGACAACGAATATTCGACAACGAAACATCTACATTGAAACTTCGACATCGAAAATCCGATATAAAAAATTAGGCATCGAAATTTTGACATCGAAAATTTACAATAAAAATCATCGGAACTAAGACACCGAAACTTTGACATCGAAACTATGACATAGAAACTTTGACATAGAAACTTTGACATAGAAACTTTGACATAGAAACTTTGACATCGAAACTATAACATCGAAACGCCGACAACGAAATTTCACTTCGAAACTTTGACATTGAAGACTCGACATCGAAGCTCGACTACGAAACCTCGGCATCTGAACCTTGGCATCGAAACCTCGACATCGATACCTCGACATCGAACATCGTCATCGAGGCCTTGAGAACGAAGCCTTGTCCTCGAAACCTAGTCATCGAAACTTAGACATCGAAATTTCCACATTGAAAATTCGACATCGAAAATTCGACAACGAAAAATCGACAACGAACGTCGTCATCGAGGCCTCTAAACCGAAGTCTTGTCCTCGAAAGCTCGTCCTCGAAACCTCGTCATCGAAACAGACATCGAAAATTTGACATCGAAGCATCGGAATGGAAAATTCGATATAGAAACCTCGACATAGAAAGTTCAACAACTAAAATTCGACAATGAAACTACTACATCGAAACTTCGACATCGAAACTTCGACATCGAAACTTCGACATCGAAACTTCGACATCGAAACTTCGACATCGAAAATCCCTAACCGAAACCACGAGTCTGAAAATTCGATATCGAAATTCTTACATGGAAAATTTACATAAATCATCGAAACTTCAAAATCGGAACTTCGACATCGAAACTTCCACTTCGAAAATCCGACATCGAAAATTCAACTTCGAAACATCGACATCGAACGTCGTCATCGTGGCCTCGAAATAGAAGCCTTGTCCTCGAAACCTCGGCCTCGTAAACCTCGTCGAACGAAACTTCTACATCGAAATTTCCACATCGAAAATCCGATATCGAAATGTCGAGTTCGAAAATTCGATATCAAAATTTTGACATCGAATATTTACAATAATATATACGGTACTTCGACATCGAAACTTTGACATCGAAACTATGACATCGAAACTTCGACATCGAACAGTAGTCATTGGAACTTTGACATCGAAGCTTCGGCTACGAAACATCGAAGCCTCGACATCGAAACCTCGTCCTCCAAAACCTCGTCGTCGAAAATTCGACATCGATAATTCGACATCGAACATCGTCATTGAGGCCTCGAAATCGAAGCCTTGATCTCGAAACCTCGTCATCCAAACTTCTACATCGAAACTTCGACATCGTAAATTCGGATTCGTAAATTCGAGATCAAAAATACGACATAGAAAATTCGACATCGAAACATCGACATCGAAGCCTCGGCATCGAAACATCGACATCGAAGCCTCGACATCGAAACATAGACATCGTAACTTCGACATGGAAAATTCAACATCAAAAATTCGACATAGAAAATTTGACAACGAAACTTCTACATCGAAACTTCGACATCGAAAATCCGATATAAAAATTCGGTATCGAAATTTTGACATCGAAAATTTGCAATATCTTCGGAACTTTGACATTGAAACTTTGACATTGAAACTTTGACATTGAAACTTTGACATCGAAACTATGACATCGTAACTTTGACATCGAACCTATGACATCGAAACTTCACTTCGAAGCCTCGACATCGAAGCCTCGGCATCGAAATCTCGGCATCGAAACCGCGGCATCGAAACCGCGGCATCGAAACCTCGGCATCGAAACCTCAGCATCGAAACCTCGACATCGAAACCGCGACATCGAACATCGTCATCGAGGCCTCGAGATCGAAGCCTTGTCCTCGAAACCTCGTATTCGAAACCTCGTCATCGAAACCTCGTCATCGAAACCTCGTCATCGAAACTTCGACATCGAAGCTTCGACATTGAAAATTCGACATCGAAAATTCTGCATCGAAAATTCGACATGGAAAAATCGATATCCAACCTCGCCATCGAGGCCTCTAAATCGAAGTCTTGTCCTCGAAACCTCGTCATCGAAACATAGACATTGAAAATTCCACATCGAAACTTCGACATGGAAAATTCGATAACGAAACCTCGATATCGAAAATTCGACATAGAAAGTTCGACAACGAAAATTCGACAACGAAACTTCTACATCGAAACTTCGACATCGAAACTCCGATACCGAGATTTCGAGTTTGAAAATTCGATATCGAAATTTGACATCGAAAACTTACAATAAAAATCATTGAAACTTCGACAAGGGAAACTTTGACATCGAAACTATGACATTGAAACTTCGACATCGAAACGTGGACATTGAAACCTCGACATCGAACGTCATCGAGGCCGCGAGATCGTAGCCATGTTCTCGAAAACTCGTCATCGAAAATTCGACATCGAAAATTCTACATCAATAATTCGTCATCGAAAATAGACATTGAGGCCTCGAAATAAAGCCTTACCTCGAAACCTCGTCATCGAAACTTCTATATCGAAACTTCCACATCGTAAATTCGGATTCGTAAATTCGGATTCGTAAATTCGACATCGAAAATTCGACATCGAAGCCTCGACATCGAAGCCTCGACATCGAAGCCTCGACATTGAAGCCTCGACATCGAAGCCTCGACATCGAAGCCTCGACATCGAAGCCTCGACATTGAAGCCTCGACATCGAAGCCTCGACATCGAAGCCTTGTCCTCGAAACCTGGTCATCGAAGCTTCGACATCGAAAATTCGACAACCAAAATTAAACAAATAGACTTCTATATCGAAGTATCGATATCGAAATTTCACATCGAAACTGACATCGAACCATCGTCATCGAAACTTCGCCTTCGAAGCCCCGACATCGAAACCTCGACATCGAACATCGTCATCGAGGCCTCGAGATCGAAGCCTGGTCCTCGAAATCTCGTCATCGAAACTTTGACATCGAAAATTCGACATCGAAAATTTGATATAGAACATCGTCATTGAGGCCTTGAAATCGAAGACTTGACCTCGTGAGTTCATCATCGATACTTCGACATCAAAACTACATCGTAAATTCGACATCGAAACTTCGACAACGAAACTTCGACAACGAAACTTCGACGACGAAACTTCGACGACGAAACTTCGACGACGAAACTTCGATGACGAAACTTTGACATCGAAACTTTGACATCGAAACTTTGACATCGAAACTTCGACATCGAAGCCTCGATATGGAAGCTTCGACATCCAAACCTCCAAATCGAAACTTCGACATCCAAGCCTTGACATCGAAGCCTCGGCATCGACACCTCGGCATCGAAACCTCGGCATCGAAACTTCGACATCAAAACTTACACATCGAAAATACGACATCGAACGTCATGGAGGCCTCGAAATCGAAGCCTTGTCCTCGGAACCTCGTCATCGAAACGTACACATCGAAACTTCGACATCGAAACTTCGGCATCGAAATTTCAACTTCGAAAAATCGACATCGAAAATTTGACATCGAACATTCGACATAGAGTCCGACTATGAAAATTTCACACTGAAACTTCTACATCGAAACTTCGACATTGAAAATCCGATATTGAAACTTCGATATTGAAATCTTGACATCGAAATTTGCAATAAAATAATATAACTTCGACATCGAAACCATGACATCAAAACTTTGACATCGAAATTTAGTCATCGGATCTTCGACATCGAAACCTCGGCTTCGAAACATCGACTTCGACATCGAAGCCTCGGAATCGAAACTTCGTCATCGAAACTTCGGCATCGAAAACTCGATATCAAAACCTCGAAATCGACGTTCATCGTGGCCTTGAGATCGTAGCCTCGTCATCGAAGCATAGACATCGAAATTTCCACATCGAAAATTCGACATCGAAAATTCGACATCGAAAATTCGACATCGAAAATTCGACATCGAAAATTCGACATCGAAAATCCGAATCGAAAATTCGACATCGAATATTCGAATCGAAAATTCGACATCGAAAATTCGAATCGAAAGTTCGACATCGAAAGTTCGACATCGAAAGTTCGACATAGAAAGTTGGACTACGAAACTTCTACATTGAAACTTCGGCATCGAAAACTCGTCATCAAAACCTCGAAATCGACGTTCATCGTGGCCTTGAGATCGTAGCCACGTCCTCGAAACCTCGTCATCGAAACGACGACATCGAAACGACGACATCGAAACGACGACATCGAAACGACGACATCGAAACGACGACATCGAAACGACGACATCGAAACGACGACATCGAAACGTCGACATCGAAACGTCGACATCGAGAAATCGACATCGAAAATTCGACATCGAAAATTCGACATCTAAAATTCGACATCTAAAATTCGACATCGAAAATTCGACATCGAAAATTCGACATCGAAAATTCGACATCGAAAATTCCACATCGAAAATTCCACATAGAAAGTTGGACTACGAAACTTCTACATTGAAACTTCGACATCGAAAATCCGATATAAAAAAATCGGTATCGAAATTTTGACATCGAAAATTTACAATAAAAGTCATCGATGACGAAACTTCGATGACGAAACTTTGACATCGAAATGTTAACATCGAACTTTGACATCGCAACTTTGACATCGAAACTTTGACATCGAAGCCTCGATATGGAAGCTTCGACATCCAAACCTCCAAATCGGAACTTCGACATCGAAGCCTTGACATCGAAGCCTCGACATCGAAACCTCGGCCTCGAAACCTCGACCTCGAAATCGATACCTCGACATCGAACATCGTCATCGAGGCCTCGAGATCGAAGCCATGTCCTCCAAACCTCGTCTTTGAAACTTCGACATCGAAACTTCCACATTGAAAATACATGGAGAATTCGATATCGAAACCTCGAGATCGAAAATTCGACAACGAAACTTCTACATTGAAACTTCTACATCGAAATTTTGACATCGAAAATCCGATATCGAAACTTCGAGTTCGAAAATTCGACATCGAAATTTTGACAAAATATTTACAATAAAAATCATCGAAACTTCGACATAGAAACTTCGACATAGAAACTTTGACATAGAAACTTCGACATAGAAACTTTGACATAGAAACTTTGACATTGAAACTATGACATCGAAACTATGACATCGAAACTTCGACATCGGAACTTCGACATTGAAGCTTCGGCTACGAAACATCGAATTCTCGACATCGAAGCCTCGGCATCGAAACCTGCGCATCGAAACGTGGACATCGAAACCTCGATATCGAACGTCATCGAGGCCTCGAGATCGAAGCCTCGTCCTCGAAATCTCGTCATCGAAATTTCTACATCGTAAATTCGGATTCGTAAATTCGACATCTAAAATACGACATCGAAAATTCGACATCGAAAATTCGACATCGAAGCCTCGACATTGAAGCCTCGACTTCGAAACATCGACATCGAAGCCTCGACTTCGAAACATCGACATCGAAGCCTCGACTTCGAAACATCGACATATAAGCCTCGACATATAAGACTCGACATCGTAGCCTCGACATCGAAGCTTCGACATCGAAGCCTCGTCATCTAAGCCTCGTCATCGAGGTCTCGACATCGAAGTCACAACATCGAAGTCACGACACCGAAACTTCGGCATCGAAGCCTCGACATCGAAGCCTTGTCCTCGAAACCTCGTCATCGAAACTTCGACCTAGAAACTTCGACATCGAAAATTCGACAACCAAAATTAGACAGACTTCTATATCGTGTTTCGATATCGAAATTTCGACATCGGATATTTACAATAAGAAATCATCGAAACTTCGACATCGAAAATTTTACATCGGAACTTCGACATCGAAACTTCGCCTTCGAAGCCTCGACATCGAAGCGTCGACATCGAAACCTCGGCGTCGAAACCTCGGCGTGGAAACTTCGACATCGAAAATTTGACATCGAACATCGTCATTGAGGCCTCGAAATCGAAGACTTGACCTCGTGACCTCATCGAAACTTCGACGTCAAAACTTCGACATCGAAACGTCCGATATCTCAAATCTGAAATCGAAAGACCGTCATCGAAATTCCATCATCCAAACACTGGTCTCGAAAGTCCTACCTCGGTAGTTTGCCATCGAGTATTCGACATCGAAGTTTGGACACCGAAACGTTTGAGATCGAAACCCCCGACATCGGAACGTCAGCCATCGAATATTAGACATTTACGTTTCGACAACTGATTACTACCAGAGTTCGGCATCGAAACGTCCGGCATCGAAAAGTCCGACATTGAATACTTGACTTGGAAGTTTCGACAACTGATATTTCACTACGGAAGTTCGACATCGAGACTTCGACATCGAGACTTCGACATCGAGACTTCGACATCGAGACTTCGACATCGAGACTTTGACATCGAGACTTCGACATCGAGACCTCGACATCGAGACTGTATTCTAATATTCCCCTTGCACCTACAAGGAAATAAGCAATAAGATAATTTTTACAAATGTTTATCTCAACTAACACGAAGAAGATATAGGAATAAGAGTTTGTAAGAATGGTTAGTATAAGAGTAGAGAAAGTCATGTGAGTGCATCACATAAGATTTTTTGTTACATATACAAAGATATCTAGGCATTTCCACAAATATTGACTTATTGATCTACACGAATATGTTTCCAAAACGTTCTTTTCGACTATAAAATTGCTGGGTCTCTGCTACCAGACCGTCATTTGACATTGATATTAAGATATACACTTACAAAGACTACGTAGAGATGGTACAAATAGTTAATGTGGCTGGAGGTAACCTTTTTGCTGCACGATAAATAATTCAACGCTTTCCACGACGTCGTTTGCCTTCGTGTCATGTCTTCGGACACATTTGTGATACTAGAAACGTCCGGACGTCTGCAGCGACCTGTGCACCAACAGTCAGACAGACGGTTGTTGATGGCACCGACAAGACATTCTTGTTTTATTTCGCGAGGGGAAAGCTCCCCCATGAGGATCAGACAAGCTCTAGTCAGTAGGAACTTGCATTTCTTTCATTCATCAAACACTTTTGAGGACAGACGTGGCACGTATTCAAACTTCAGTTGGTCCAAGAATTGACAGAAAAATTTCAAACCAAAACTGCGCAGCTACACTATCTCCAGAAGCCAGTTTTTATCTGCAAGTTTCTGTGGTCAGACAAAGGTACCTCCACAAATACTGGCAGTGTAAACCGGCACAACTGGAGACGTCGGAATCTTTGACGGTTCCGTTGAGCTCATATCCATATTCAGTAGAAGCTGAAGGTATCTGGTGTTAGGTCATCTGGTTGGACCAATGAACTTTCTTCAAGTGCCTCTAATAGGCAGTGAATTCATCGATGATGTCCTACCGAGACGATAGCAACACATTGGTAGGAGAGGCTTGTCTATCCACAGGGGTAGATTGGCTGTAACGGACCTATATGGCGGCCCCCCTCGTTCACCACACCTCACACCCTCATTTCATAGATCTATCGCAACGGATCAAACCATTGTGTTTCTCCATGGACCAATTATCATTATTGTGACACCGGGATCCACTTTGCATACACTTGGGTGAATTTTATTGTCAACCGGTATCGAGGGATAAATATCGGGATTATGTCACATATACCATTACTTGAAAGAACAGACAAGGTACGACGAAAACTACATTACAGTTAGCGTATGTTTTATTTTCAATCGATTTTTTTTATTTATTTTATTTTTTGTTTTTTACCTCGTCGGTGGGATGGGTCCACTACCTGCCACCCAAGAGTTGATGCCTGCCTACGCTGGCATATTACGCTCCCCTGGTAGATTCCTAGATTCCTTAATCTTCCTAGACCCAACAAGGATTTGATGTGACCCAGAAGTATTGTCCCCAGTGCGGTTCCCGGCGGCTCAAATAGAGTCCCAGTTGGCATCACATCCAAGGAAAAAATCTCCACATCGGTACCAGAGATCGAACCACGTACTTCGAACCAGAGGCAGGTGCGTTACACCTACACTACGTAGGCGTTTTCTCAAACCCATCGCCCTCCGCGACTTTGGGAACCAGAGGTTACCATGTAACCCCTAGACCACGTGGGATGACAGTTTGCTGACATGGGTGTGTGTGTGTGAGAGAGAGAGAGAGAGGGGGGGGGTTTGAGAGAGACAGACAGATACAGACAGAGCGAGAGATAGTGAAGGAGGGAAACAGGTGGAAATGTGGTATGTTTTATATCCCTAATAATAACGGAAATTCCTAATATTTTAACCTGCCATCAATCTACATTTTCATTTAAATGCTATTCTATTTGGAAAAAATGAATAATATTTAGTTATTATTTTTTGATTGTGATCCCAGAGTAAGGGTTGTGTAAGTAGGCTACGTAAAGAGCACGTGCCCGACTTCCTGCATTTAACTGTCCTTATTTACTTGATGACTAATTGGCGAGCTCCCAGCCAAACGTCTCTCGCTGATGACCCGTCAGCATTTATTGGGCTCCTTAAGACGTCGGGCTTCACATCGTCGGCTCAGCACTTCAGTAATCCTCGTTGCATATGAAGCTTTACTTTCTATTTAGTCATAATAATATTCATTACTTCCTACTCTTCTATGTCCTGCAGCCAAGCATTCCCTACTCATTGTTACATAGGGAAGCAAGAGGCAGGCGAAATGGTGCAGTCAGAGGCGCACAAAACTCTCAAACAGGCAGTCATTGTTTCATTAAACAAAATGGGTTCTTGATTATGGCTTCACGGGTGATCAGTCTTGTTAAATGTTGAGCTTTTGGCCATATGAAGGTGATGTATAAGGGGTATAGATGGAGGGGGGCACTTCGCGCACCGTGACCTACATAGATTGTGGTGGCTAACACCCCCAGGAGGCAGCAATGAAGTAAGGGAACCGCAAATAGCCACAGAGCCGCAGCCAGACTGGCCACAGAGACGCAGCCAGACTGGCCACATAGACGCGCGGAAGTCCCTAACAGGTCCCGCCGAGCAGTCACCACCCTGCCGTCCGGTGTCGCACGAGCGTTCCCACACAAGAAGGACAGCCGGCCATATGCGACTTGTGTAAACCGCGCTGCAACACGATGTGGGACTTAGAAATATTCTTCTCTCCTAATTCGTTCAATCATTTTTCCAATGGCTGTAGAATAGTGAGTCGAAAAAGTAATGTGGGTGCAACACATACGATATGTTTCTTCTTAGGAGATGCTGTGTTATAATTTTGATTTCTGGTCATTTGTGTTAAAAGGAACACCTTCATGTTCAGATGCTCATAAGCATTCTATTAATAACAATTTTCCCCTCTCTCCGTCTCTCTCACTCTCTCTCCCTCTCCCTCTCTCTCCATGTCTCATATGAAAATGTAATTGAAGTTATGAGCTTGGGGAGACGGGTTGGAATGAAATAACTGTTAACTCACAAGATACGACTAAACTTCCAGAGCTGTTAAAGTTTTTCTGAAACTTCGCTTAAAACGGCTAAAGAAAGCAGTTTGCATAAGTATACAGATATTCTGGAAGTTTGAGGCGTGCAGTCAACTTATATTAAACTTTACGTGCAAGCAGCAAGTGATGCAGAGTATTATCTTGTGTGCGCAAGGTTATCTTGCTCAACAGTTAATATAAGAACAAACACTCCTCTGCTATAAAAATGACACGACTTATCATATTTATAAATCAGTGTTCCTGGAAGGTATATTAGGACACCGTCCTGGGATGGAAGTTTACTCTGAAACAGATCACAGGCGAGGGTTCCTGCGCTTTTGTTCCTGAACCTCCGACAACAGGAAGCAAGGCACCACTCAAATGTTTTGATTCACAACAGCTCGACAAGATGCTCTAGAAAATGGAGGTCGATATTGCGCATTTGGAATTCATTTATTTCTAAGTGACCAATGATATCCTTTCTAGCTTGCGACTAGAGAGCACGACCATCTTGAATAATTACTACAACAGCAATGTCCAACCTTGTCTCTTTGGAGACGCTTATGTAATTAGCGGTTATTCTCTAGCCCCTCCTTCAGTTGAGGAATGAATCATCTCTTGCCTGTGGCGTGTAGAACTCGCAACCAGCCAGTCAGTATCCAGTGACGGACATAAGCAGGCGATTCCATGGCAGTTTCTAGGTCAGAACTTCAGTTTTCTGGGAATGTTATTTGAAGACCTCTTCATTCTGGATGATTTTTGTCTACATGGTATAAGTAACAGACAGACAAAAGCTTATTAAATACAAAACAGACCATTTATATCAAATACTTTTTTTCTTTGAGTGAACAATTTCCGAGATATTCGTTATTTTTTTGAATTTGCCAATACTTATACTTTTCTCAAGTAAGAGTGTTATCTTATTTTTTATTCCTTGGCTTTGCAAAGAAAAGGAATTTCGAAGACATCGAATGGCAACCAGCTCATATAACATTTCACTATCGTTTTAAGTCTACCGTATTCCCATATTCCTCTTGCACCTACAGAAAATTAGCAATAAGAATGTCTGAAAATGCTTATGTCGATTAAAATATAGTGGATACAGAAATAACTGTCGGTGTGAGTAGCTCATTTAATTAGGCGGTGGCCTACTAGTCCCAAGGTTCAGGGTTCAAACACATCCCAGACCAATTATTTTTAATTGTGCATAAAAGCGATACCTCCATATTAGTATATTTACTGGCACGTAAAGGAACTGCAGGGAAAATTGCGGCACACCGGCGCTGCTGATATGATTGACAGCGTCGTTAACAAACACTATATTTTTTTCTACGAAAATGTTGACAGAAATTGTTTTAATGGGCGCTACATTTTTGTTCTTTGAAAATTTATTTATTACAGAAAATTATACAAAATAAGTTGAATACTTTTCAGGATTTTGCAGAAAATTCAAGATGTACACTTATTTCCCTTGTCAACGTATTAATAATAGACTACATCGCAGCCCGTGACACCTGCTCACTTCTCTCCCAAAAAGGGAATGCAAATGAAAAAAACCCTTTTATTTAACAAATAAAGCCGTTTGATATGCAGTATCTTTTAACTGTTGCAGGAAAGGTACGTAGTACTGCCCGTTTCTGGTTTTGATAGCCCCCCCCCCTCAAAAAATTGGCCATCGTTTTTTCTGCTGAAAGACCGTTCTTCCTTTGAGCGCTTACATCCTCTTCATCTGCTGTTTCGTCTCTGGAATATGATAATGAATCAATGATTCAACAGTGCTATACGTGTAACATGATAAAAAGTCGGTCGAGTTACGTCTCCAAACATTCATCTTGAGATGTTCATTCAGATATCGCTGAACAAACGCGACAACCTTCGCGCTGTGAGCTTGCAGACAGGAACTAATGAGATTTTGGTAACGTCACCTACCTTGATTGCCCTGTCATCTAACACAGCATTATGGATCGATGTTGGACATTGCTTCTCTACTCTTTTACAACCTAGTCGTGCATACGGTGGTTGAATGGAAGGATAATTAATTTCCATTGATTGAACTTACAGTTGGATAGACTATGAGGTCTGGGACTTCAGTACTTAAAGCCTAGTAAGTCGCCTTTGGGGTATATTATCTCATATGTGTTTGTGATCTTGTGTGGTTCATCGGGAAAATGCGAGTGAGATGGAGAATTTGAGGTCTTGTTGGCACTTTAGCCGCGATAGAACAGCCAAACGGAGACCAGAACATCCGTGGTTCAAATCCCCGCTGTGGCAGTGAATTTTTCAGCATCACTCTACCCCTTTACTCTACTGAGTTTAAAACAAATTTGAGCGCGGGTAGAAAGAAGACTATGCAGCCATGTGGACTAACCTCAGACACCAGGAGGTTTGATGTTCCCATATTGAGAGATACACACCCAAGCCTTGTATGGCAGCGAGAACAGCGACATCAGACCTCCCGATGTGCAACTGTTGCTTACTTGATGTGATGTGATGAATTATAGTTTCTCATAAGTGTTCCGATGGATATATTATACAAGTGAATTGGGTTCAACAAACTTGAGATCAGATGTCAGTTCCCTTTCGTCATTAGCAATTACAAGGAACACCCTTTAAACTGTGTCATTTTGATATAATTTATCACTTTCCGAGTTGAAAACACTCGCTCACAGACGCGTAAAAATCTATTTCTACTGAAGCCCTCTCTTTTGACTTTCTCTACTATGTGTAAGCAGGGGAAGTATTGTATTCGACCCAAAAATTCGATGTCAAGATTTCACCGGAAATATATTTTGAGGCCCCTTGAATTTAAAAAAAGGCACGTTTAGAAAAATGTGTGTGTGTGTGTGTGTGTGTGTGTGTGTGTGTGTGCGTGTGCGCGCGCGAGCGAACACTATAAACCACAAGCGAAAAGTCAGTTAAAAACCAAAGCTGGTATTTAAGTTTATATTTTAAGGATGCGACACGAATATTTTGAAGAAAATTACTTCTCCCTTAACTATCCTGTACATGGAAAATTTTACGAAATTTTGATTTTCTCAGAAATGGCTAACGATTTTGATTTTCTCAAAAATGGTTAACGATTTTGATTGAGATATTTTTATAACAAATGAAATGTATATTTTTAATTTACTGGTTACAACCCATGTAGTCTTGATGACTTTTGCATAACTGGTAAACCGTAAGAGATAGATCAAATCTCACTCGACAAAAAAATGTAGACATAACGCACTATCGCACAAAGCCTACTGTATTCCCATATTCCCCTTGTACCTACAAGGAAATAAGCAATAAGGTAATTTTTGCAAATGTTTATCTCGACTAACACGAAGAAGATATAGGAATAAGAGTTTGTAAGAATGGTTAGTACAGGAGTAGAGAAAGTCATGTGAGTGCTATACATCAGATTTTTATCATAGCACTTCAACGCGCGTATTTTCGCTGAAACCTCGATACAGAGAACTATCCAATTGCGGAATGGAACAGCTAATTCCCTGGATTGTTTTGGCTATTCGATTCTTACAGCAGAAATTCAATTAAACACATAGGGGATATCTTGGGTAACGCACTTTGATAATATCAGTCAAGGCCTGACAACTTGAAGCAATTAGAGGTAATTATGGCCCGAGTTAACTCGAGGCCCGAGATTGGTGGAGTCAGTGACAAGGCACAAGATTGCCATCAAACCAAAAGAGGACCATTTAGTTATTAGGTGGCTGTTATATGTGCAATATCATAAACTTACAGCGAATTTTAAGCAGTGGAGAATTGGCAAATCAGTAGCGTAACGTTAAAAAGTATATGATGGGATGTGCTCGCATGATCTTTCTCTAATTTTGTACAAAATGGTGTTAAACGCTTATCCCTCTCTTCATGTTGATCGACATAAACATTTACACAAGTTATGTTATTGCTTATTTCCTTGTAGGTGCAAGGGAAATATGGGAATACAGTAGGCTTTGAGCGATAGTCAATTTTTTAAAACTGATAGTTGTGTGATTGCTTTGAAATTATGTTCTCTTTGCATGGCTAAGAAATCAAAACATTTGAGAAATTACAAGATTCACAGAAATAGCAAGGAATATAATGATTAATGGGCTAGGGGATATGTGTGCCCCAAGATACAAATTAGTAAAGGGAGTTTGGAAGATAATTAGAGAAAGTCTAGACGATATGGATGGGCAAACTTTGTGTGCTGAAGGTCACTTCGCTTGTACAAGGAATGGAAGAATGATTAAGGTAGAGTGTTATATTTGAAGATTTGTGCAAAGAATGAAAGAGGAGGAGGGATTGCTCGGTTTCGTTTGGGAATATGGAGACTGAGAAATGAAAGTATGAATATGATGCAGGAAATATGTTCAATATTTAATGGTAGGGAAAATGAGATTAATTTACTATTAGAATGTTTAGGAACGCATCAATAGACAAAACGGCTGATTCCTAGAAAATGGTTAAGAAGTGTTGGAAAATTCTTATGGAATGTAAAACAAATTGGTCAGTGAATGGTACAGTTTGAAGGGTGACATTTTTGGAAATGTTATAATTGTTATAGTTTTGTGTATTGCCTGATGAAATATGTTTTGAGGCCCCCTACATCCAAAAAAGATCATTTATGTATGTGTAAGTGAACGGCTTAACTCAAAAACGAAAAGTCAGTTAAAAACCAAAGTTGGTATTTATGTTTAATATCTTTCAAGGATGCAACACGAAGACTTTGAAGAAAATTCAGCCACTGTAAATTACCAATTACCTTTCGAAAATTTGTATTTTCTCAAAAATGGCTCTAAAGATGTTTATTAAAATGTCATATGTTTAGATATTTTTATGACAACTGAAGTGTATGTTTTGAGGTTTCTGGCTATAGTCCATATAGTTATGTTTACTATTGATTGCTTTTGCATAACTCGTAAACCGCTTGACATAGACCAAATCATACTTTAAAACACACCGGTTGTGTCCAAATTTAATTCTTTTTTGTTTTGTTTTGTTTTGTTTTTGTTTAGTGAACCATTTCGAATAAATTCCTTGTTAATTGTACTAAGTTTGGCAATGCGTATACTTTTCTCAAATGCAAGGTTATTAACTTTTTTATCTCTTGGCTGTGCAAAATGAATGGAATCTCAAAGCCTTCGTATAGCGACCATTCTTAAAACATTTGACTATCGCTTAAAGCCTACCACGTACAAGAAAGTTAGCCCTTCAGCTCATCTCTTCCTGCTAGGGGAGTAGGTCCGTGCCGCAGTAGGCGAGGTGTCCCCCTGCACTACGATACCTCAGCCTAAGGTGACAGTCGGCATTAGAGGAATACCATAACGAAATAGCAGGTGAGATAGGTACATGGGATTTATGATTTGTGAGCATAGAGCAGAATAAATGAGGAATGTTGTTTAATGCTGCACATCCTTATTGTAAAGCGAACGAACGTTAGCTGTTAAATATTTCCCGAGAATCGCTAAGTCATAAAGTCTACAACGTCTCCATAAAAGTGTAATGGAGGAAAGGCAAAGAAAGCGTCCATAATTAAAATAAAGCAAACAAGAATAACAACAGGGCTCTCTGTACCGGCATACGGCTTGCCTCATAAAGGAACATAAAACTTGCTATTGAAACGAACGAACGAATGGTGCAATAACATTCTCGCGAATTAGAGATGATATAGTAGCTTTTGTTGTCGCTATGGATTCACTTCTTTGTTAGCTTATTACCTACTTCTCCTGCATTGGAAATAAGTAGAAGAGAACTGAAACAATACAGGGTGTCGGAGGCACGAGTGCGCGCATTTCCTGTCAAATAAGTATGAGGAATAAAACACTCCTTTAAGGAGTTCATCTATCCTGAAAGGTAAGGAGGTAAATAAGTAAATAAATAAATAGGTAAATAAAGGCTACATATGAGTTTTCTTATCTCATTCGCCTAATGTAGCTTAAGCTGTTTGTGCTATAATTTAATTCACTTCACTGTGACCGCTTCTTCTTTTGTCCCCTATAACTACTTCCGACTTTGGTTAGTTGACCTAATTATGTTTTCATTTCACATTATTACCTTTTTTGCTATATTTCATTTCACTCTAACACTCACTTTTCATGTCCACTGTGCTCCTATTTCTACCTTAAGAATTTACTTCCATTTCCCTCTATCATACGCTTCTCTTATCCATTCAGGTCCTATTACTATTGTGAAATCTTATTCCCATCTTCGGTTTGGTCTTCTTACGTCTCGGATCCCACACTCGTATGTCCACCTTGACTGGTTCATCCTGACTACGTGTCCCCCCAGCTCCAATTGGTTTTCCTAGCAGTTGTGGCTGCGTCTTCCATGCCTCAACACCTCATTCTGAACCTTGTCGCTACAAATTATGCCCAGTGCAATTACTTTTTTGTCACTTTATTTTGCTCCTGAGATTCAAACACAACAGAGCTGTTTTTTGCCGTCGCTAATAGGACCTATTGTTCATCGTGAACTTACAGTTCAGAGCTGTTTTGCCTTCCCATAACCTTGACACACATTTTTCTGTCTTGCTTAACTCTGTCTCACAAACAGCTAGCTTTGACGATACAATCACCCAACACTCACATAAAATGGCTTCACTTCAGGACTTCAACGCCACGTATCAATGTCCCAACCAACTCTGTCTACACTTACAGTTCTGTGATGACTGTACACACACACACACACACACACACACACACAAACACACACACACACACACTGTTAACAACTGTCTCGTTCACAGTCCACACTACTCTTTCCTTTCTCACAAACTTCCCTCTCTCACCATCCGGCAAGCTTTTATACCACGAATGGATCTTTCTAGAAAATCACCTTTTCTCGAACCTCTCTCAAATAAGCCGGTGAGCAGAAGTCTCGCGAACAGTCTGGAAACTCCTTTGTTCTGTCGTTCCATTGTTATCAGTCACGCATTCACAAGCAGCGCTGTGAAATAGCTTGACCTTGAGCGCCTTTGACCCACTGACGCGGCCGGCGCCTCAGTATATTAAGCTGAAGCTCTGCATCGATTAATGTAACGGTTGATTAATTATATAACTCGGAAATGGACTCTGAAAAATCAAACGAAATGCTGTAAGCAGCGAAGTGGATAACTTAGAATGATTGGTAAAGAATTTAGGAAAAGTATAAGATTGGATGAAACAGATTTCTTCATTGGGTAAGTGATTATGGTATTAACTTTGCAATAAGATCAAACAACAACGACGGTCAAACAGAAAAAGACTAGAGCTCAACATTATACATAGGATTGGAATGTATATTGCTACGATATTTCCACTCTAATTTCGTACTTTATAATTTGATATCCAGGGCTATCTAAGAATAGTGTATGAGAGTACATAAAAGTGATTTTATTTTCCTCATAGGGAAGTGACAGGGTATGAATGTTGCGTTGGAAACCACTGACTTACATAGTAACAAGAGCTTAACATTCTTGACTCTGTTTCCTTTTTGCCAAAGCTCGATGTCTCGTGGAAATGAAGAGAATAACGACTAGAGATGTTAAACCTAAAGAAGGCCAAATCAATTCTGTACAACTTGAGCTAATTGGAGGAGCCATTGCCCACCCAAGCACTGGTTAGATTAGTCCTGATACTAAGAAAACATTATTGCAAAGGTCATTACCATTTACGCTAGCCGAGGAAAACTCCCAGCTTTTCTAAAGTCCTCATTGCAAGTACGAGTAATTGCCTCAGATTGTTCATTTCAACCTTTGTTATAACTAATATTAGATTTGTATGCAAAAACATATTTAATTTGTTAGCTCCTCGTAGAGAACGTTTTCCACCTAAAAGTTCGATACCGAGATTTCATTGAAAATACGTGTTTTGAGGTCTCCTGGTATGTGGCATCCTTGGGAGACGAGCTTATATACCAAATTTGTTTATAACACAATTTTCGTACGTGACTTAATGCTGTTCAGACAGACACACACATGCGCATGCGCACCCGCACATACAGACATACGCCTGTTCGCATATTCTTTCTAAATATTTTTTCAGGGTTCTCTAAATATGTATTTACGGTGAAATGTCAAACTGAACATGTGTTTTAACGAAATTCACATTTTCTTGTAGTTATAGTTCTTTCACTTTTAGAGTTAACCAGTTTTATAAAAGCACACAGGAGTCGTTCAGCATGAAGAGGACTTTACAAGTTATTCGCAGAAAAATCAATGAATTTACTTTGTTTTGCAAATACAGTGCGTTCGGAAAGTTTCTGTGTACTTCGACTACGAATATAGATTACGTTGGAAGTCGAGCCAATATTAGTCTTTTTTTTTATTTTTTTTTTTTTTATTTATTTATTTTTTTTTTTTTATTGACGAGGAATCTTAACAAAGTTAGCATAATTGATTTTTCATAGACGCAGGATTAGTTTATAGTTTCGTTCCATTGTTGCATAACATTTAATTGTGTAGTTCATTTCAGCTAATAAAAGTTATTGAAAGCTATATGTGCAGTGTTTAGATGTCCAATTTAATTTTAAGTTATGGTGCTTTCAACTAAGCATCTATTTTTCTTCCTGAACATGTCTTTCAACAAGACTACAAATACTTCAACGAGCTTTTGTAAGAATCCCCCAAAATAGCTGCTCCTTATCATAGTGTAATTAGTCACGTTATTGGAAACGTTAACTATGGCTAACACAAAATTTTATGGTGGGTGGCTCAACACAATATCCAATCAGAGGCTTGCGTAGTTGCGTAGTCAAACACGGTCTAAAATTACGCTGTGAAGCCATTGATATATCAGTTGCACACACGAAATGTATTTGTACAACAGGAAAGAGAATAGTAATGGTCAACTATCAGCCGCCATTAAATTTTGTGTCTACAATAAACGCATTATTGGTGCTTTATTCTTTGAAGAAACCGTGAACAATGAACATTACTGTTTAATGATTCAAGAGCTCATTGACCAGCGAGAGGAAGACGAAATCGAGTACTTATTGTTACCACTGTTATCAGGCATGGGCACGAGAGGAGAGGTAGCGATTGAACCTGCCTTACCGACCCCACACTCTCTTGCCGAGTGACGAAGGTTGTTTGGATACAGTGGTAGGTTCGTGCGTTGTAGTAATTTCTACACTGTTACTTACTGCTTTTGTCTATATTAAACTTATTTTGCACACAATAATTGTTCTGTGGTTAGGCAAATTACATACTCTTCAAGTTTATAACCTTCCTTTATCTTATGCACGTCATATCCTTACGCTGCCTTATGATTAATATACTAAATTGTTTCTCTTTCACAATAAATAAAGCAGTAAATTTCCATTCCTATTTAGCCTGAAAAATTTTTAAAACTATTTGAACAACATAAATGCTTTGGTTTCAAACTTAATATTATGTTCAAACTTTGAAGCACGGATTATAGTAGTTTATATGAAATAAACTAAGAAGAAATTAAATCCCTAAAAAACGGAATCATATCATCCCTTTTATACAGTGGCGTTTGAGACTGCAACGCTTTATATTTGCAAATTAAAATTCGCATATTAAACAGCAAACTTTGCTGTTTTTGTAACTTACAACAAATTCTCTCTAGCACTCTTCATGAAAAAGCCATACTCGCTACTGAATGAGTCGTGTCGGTACCTAAAAATCAATGTAGTGGAGGGATGGCAGGTGGAGTGAGGCAAGAACGGAGTGACCTAGTTGCGCCGATTTCGCCCATGCCTGACCTATATGGTCTACCTATATACCTATGTCTCATAGCCCGCCTCTGTTGTGTGGTGTTAGCACATCTGCCTCCAATTTAGGAGCTATAGTAAGATCTAATCTATCTGCTACGATTTACCAGTTATGCAAAAGTAATCAAGAGTAAACAGAAATATATAGGCTATTGCCAGGAAATTCAAAATATACATTTTATTTTCCATAACAATATCTCAAACTTATGGCATTTTAATAAAAATCGTTGAGAAATTAACATTTTCGAAAGCTGTTTCTTGTTAAGGATAGTTTGGGGTGAAGGGATTTTCTTGTAAATCTTTGTCGCATCCTTGAAAGCTGAAATTTAACGAATTTTTCGTTTTTGAGTAATGTTTTTCAAACACAGACAAATGACAGTTTTTCTAACTTGCCTTTTTTGGGTTCAGGTTGCCTCAGAACACATACAACTTCGGGGAAATCTCGAATTCGAATTTTAGGTGAAATACAAACTTGCTCAACACATAGTAGAGAAAGTAAAAACAAACAAAACATAGAATTAACTTAAAATATGACACTGTAGAGGCTTTAACGCTGAAATACACTCAACAGACGAATATACTCGAGCTCCAAACGTTCCAAATTAGCACACAACTCTTTCAAGCGTGGTCTTTCTGCTCATGATCTGGTGAGTTACCTTGTCTCTTATCTTCGCTATGCAAAGCCGTTTTTTAAAAAAAAAGCAATAAGTAAATTTGCTTTCGTGACGCTAGACGTATTTTTTACAGTTGGTTAAGTAAATGAGTACTTATGTAACAGTTACAAAGTCTGAACAAACATGCAGCGCTGGGAAGGTCCAACCAGAGTTGGTATGCTAATTTCAGTAAGTACGGATTATTGCTGTCGGTTGCACTGATAAAGTCTTGATATTCAGTTCACCGTTTTACAAGAACGTGACATCAAAATTTCCAAGAAAACCTTAGCGCAGCAAACTACCATTTACCTTAAAAGTGCATCGTTATTACTTTTTCTCCTAGTAAGTAGAGGAGGTATTGTATTCCACCCAAAAATTCTATGTCGAGATTTCACCGGAAATATGTTTTGAGGCCCCCTGAACACCCCCAAAAATATTTTTAGAAAAAGGTCCGTGTGTGCTTGTGTCTGTCAGTCTGTGTACAGCATAACTCAAAAACGAAAAGTCGGTTAAAAATAAAAATTGGTATTTAAGTTTAATGTCTTTCAAGGATGCGACACGAAGATTTCGAAGAAAATAGCCCCACCCTAAACTACCTTTACGTGGACAATTTTCCGAATATTTTGATTTTTTTGAAAATGTTTGTCATATGTTTAAGATATTTTTACGACAAATGAAATGTATATTTTGAATTTTTTGGCTATAGCTCCTGTGGTCGTATTTACTCTGGACGACTTTTGCATAACTGGTTAACCGTTAGAGATAGACCAAATCATACTATACAAAAAATGTAGATCTTGCTCAAATACACAATTTATGTCTGAATAAATTTTCTTGTAGGGTGAACCATTTCAGAGATATT
Source organism: Tenodera sinensis (assembly GCA_030765045.1). Taxonomy (NCBI): domain Eukaryota; kingdom Metazoa; phylum Arthropoda; class Insecta; order Mantodea; family Mantidae; genus Tenodera; species Tenodera sinensis. The sequence goes on along the minus strand of CM060971.1, from coordinate 110,308,659 downwards.
CCTTGTTATGTGTGAGTTTCGGAAAACAAAACTTTCGTGAAATGGAACATCGTTGTTCATTTTTTTATATGTTAAACGTGCAAAGAGAACGGAATCTCAAAGCTTTAAAAGATTTGACTATCGCTCAAAGCCTACTGTATTCTAATATTCCCCTTGTACCTACAAGGAAATAAGCAATAAGGTAATTTGTACAAATGTTTATCTCAACTAACACGAAGAAGATATAGGAATGAGAGTTTGTAAGAATGGTTAGTACAAGAGTAGAGAAAGTCATGTGAATGCAACACATCAGATTTTTATATAATAAGATTTGATGTATTTCTTACGGTTTACCAATTATACAAAAGTCATCAAGAGTAAACAGGTATACATGGGCTATAGCCAGAAAATTCAAAATATGAATTTCATTTGCCATAACGTAGGATGACGTTTTAAACAAAATCGTTAGCCATTTTCGAGAGCATTCGAACATTTTCGAATAATTTTCCATGTAAAGAGTAGCTTAAGGATGGAGGAATATTGAAGTAAATCTTCGTGTCGTGTCCTTGAAAGATATTAAACTTAAATACCAACTTAAGTTTTTATCGGACTTTTCCTTTTTGAGTTATGCACAGTTCACAGACAGACACGCATATATTTCCGGTGAAATTTCGACATAGAATTTTTGGGTCGAATACAACACTAGACGTAGTAGAGAAAGTAAAAAAAAAAAAAAAAAAAAAAAATCTAACCATGGTAAATCTATTATGCCTGAATGGGCGCGGGAGGATATTAATATTTGTGTAACATATTTCGTTTTTAAACAATGCATATTATCTACAATGACTGAATGGTTATTCTGGGTGTTCGATTACACCTGTGGCACCCTGGATAAAGACAGGTACCAAGTTCTCCTCTTAATTATTAAAGAATTGAACACTGGTAGAAACTGCTGGTCCTGCATTGTTAGTATGCTCATTGTTGGGGATTATGCACAGACTATATTTATGGCTGATGATGGCAGAGAGACGACTGTAATTCCGTTTTATTAATTCTTTCCGCCAAGCACGGCCATTACTACACGCAATTGTATTCACTTGATGGCGGTTTGTCTGTCTGGGCGGAGCAGTTAAGCTTTCTGCTTCTTTTCTCCAGTAAGGCCTTCCAACCACATCTCTTGTTCAACCGAGGTACGTATGTGTTTAATGCATACAAACCTCTTTACTGTCCAACTTACGCTGTTTTCTATTGCTTGTTTTTTGAAGTTTAACCAGTAAGTTCATTTGTCAAATGAGCCTGGAATCCCTAGGGCTTAGAGTTACCGAACATTCATCTTTAAGGATAAGTAAAAACCTCGGGGAAAAAAGTTTGTTCAGGTAACACCCTATCGAGATTCTAACTCGGCACCTCTAGGCTGCGAGACAGACACGCTACCCCCGCAATAATTGAACTGTATAAATCTATATAATTATTCATGTTAAATTAATATATGATTATCAGTTTACTTTGTAAGCAAACCCAACATGTAGTATTACATATTTTAATGGAACATGTAGAACAATAAAGAATCTTAAAAAAAAACGCTACCCCCGCACCACATAGGCAGGTAACCATCTCTGTACATAATGTGACAAAACCAACAAATCCCACTTCTGACACCAGTGTGATAAAAACGACAAAAGTCTAGTCCAATTACTTTATACGTAAGTTAATCATTGATAACACATATTTGGCATTGTAAGCTAAATTTACAATTCATTTATCAATTCCCATGGCAACAAGGCTAAAACTGGTTATTAATACGAGTACGAGTACTCCCAACAGCATACTAACCTAAAAATAAGTTATTAATGAATCCTTAGCAAAATATACAAACGTAAGAAATATTTATTGATTGAAATATTAAATGTGCAATTGGACATGTTAACATTAAGAAGCGATTTATGTTACTTCAAGTTAAAAATTATTGCAAAATTCACTAACAAAAGAGTGGATAAGAAAGCTTTGCCCATATAATTTAGATGTAGATTTTCATTTGTTCACATTGAGAATTCATTTCTTTCTTAATGTCCAATAAAATATGGATAAGCAATTTTGATTTATTATTGCTTTTTACCTTTTTTTTTTTTTTTTTTTTTATAAGTATTGCAAAATATAATTGGCTAACCACAAACTAAATTATTCATCAGATTATTCGGTCCTGCGGGCCTCGTATTCCCCAAATGCATTCTCGACCTGATAAGATCATTTTCTCGACCTGATAAGTATCATTTAGAGTTCTTAATACGCAATATACTATTTTCTCACTTTATTTTCTTCTAAATGAATGCATAACAACGTAGTTCTCTTTTTATGATGTTAACACAGTCTACAGTCCTTTGTGATATTACAACTCATAACTGTTTTCTTCTCGTAACCTTGACTCTCTCCTTTCTTTCTTCCCTTTTCTGTCTCTCAAACAGCTGAATGTGCCTATACAGCCAGTCGACACTCATCAACTGCTTCGCTATCTTTCTCCATGATGCGCCGGTTCTCTCACGTATACACCCTTATATCTTACTGACTCCGACTACTACTAATTCACTCCTCTCGTCCTTCGCTGCGCACCACGGTCGACGTCACAATACGTTTAATGCTAATTTCCAAGCTCCAGATATAGTTTATTCCCTCCCCCCACCCACTTGCGTACATGTATAAACAATTGTAGGTATTCCATCGAAATACTTCATATGGGAATTTTACAAGAAATGCGCATTTTAATTCAAAAAGCTGATGTGTTGCACTCACATGACTTTCTCTACTCTTGTACTAACCATTCTTACAAACTCTTATTCCTATATCTTCTTCGTGTTTATTACTTATTTCCTTGTAGGTGCAAGGAGAATATGGGACGAAAGGGTAAGTTCTCCAAAACTCACACAAATAACAATGCATATCTGCGAAATGGTTCGCTCTACAAACAAATTTATTCAGACAAATTGTGTGTTTTAGCAAGATCTACATTTTTTATATAGTAAGATTTCGTTTATCTCTTACGCTTACCATCTACGCAAAAGTCATCCAGAATAAACAGGACTACAAAGGCTATAGCCAGAAAATTCAAAATATACACTTCATTTGTCATAAAAATATCTTAAACATTTTAATCAAAATCGTTAAAGCCATTTTCTAGAAAATCAATTTTGGAAAAATTTCCCATGTAAAGGGTAGTTTAGGGAGTAATTCTATCTACAGACTGACACACACCACACACATACACACACGGACCTTTTTCTAAAAATGTTTTTCTTGGATTCAAGGGGCCTCAAAAAATATATTTCCGATGAAATTTCGACATCGAATTTTTGGGTGGAATACAACACTTCCTCTACTTACTGTACGCAGTAGACAAAATAAAAAAATGCATTTTGAATAAAGATCCCAATGGTGAGAGAGGAGCAGAGAGATAGCAGTAATTAAAAAATGAAGCGCCAGGCAAATAAACTTCAAAGATGATATATGAATATTTTCGAAAAAAATCCCTCGATCCCAAAGTAACCTTTAAATGTAAAAGGTATTGTTTTTCATTTTTGCATCGTCGAACATGAGAAATAATTTTGATTAAAATGTAATACATTTAAAATGTTAATACGACAAATTAAATGTGTCTCTAAAATATCCTATGAATAGTGCGTGAAGTTCTCTTCATAATGATTTACAGGGCCCTGATTCTGATGACCTAATTATTGTGAAAAACAGCACGTAAATAATTCTGAAGTGTTTCAAAATAACAATAATAAAAATAATCTAAACTGGAGATTTGTTTAGTATATTAAAATTAGTGCACATGGACAAACTGCTATAGAAAATAAGAATGAGATAATTTTGAAAATTAACTGGTTAGAACCAAACACACAGATGTTTATTGTGGTAATATTGGCTTCAGTCATGGATGTAATAGACACTGGAGAGCTGTTGTCTTTGAAACTGAAAATCTGGCCGCGACAGTAAGCCATATTCTTCATTTGGGTTTAAACCGTTATGATGAAGAGGCCGTATGACGTTGAAGGCAGGCAGGCAGCCACCTGATGGAGTGACAAGACATTTGGCTGCGGGTGGTCCCACGAATAGCGGGGGGTGTTTTATAATATTCTTACTTTAATTTTCTTTTGCGGCGCCTTTATATCAAGGATCTGTGACCCAACCTCTCTGGGCGCCTGTTTCATTCTGCATACGAGGGGGACACCTAACAAGAATTAGAGTTAAAAATATAAACTATTTTGTTTTTCAAAATATTCCACTTTAACATCAATACATTTTGTATTGATACCCCTTGAACCAGTTTACTTTTGTTTTCAGGATCATAACAATAAATTCAAGATTCATCAACCAGTAGAAATATATCTTACGAAATTTGAAGCGCCGGGAGGTCTTTTCTGCACCAAGCGATGCATTGTTGCTTTTGATCGAGAGTTAGTTTACGTGCACTCCATCGACAACAAAGTAATGTATAATGTTTTCGATTTGACTCATACCAATGCTCAACGTCATCCGAATAAATTCATAAGATATTCGTCGATCTTCTTCAAGCACTGTTCGAACAGCAACAATATGTTCATCAGTAACAGCAGTTCTTGGATGTCCTTCACGAAATTAATCACTAAGAAAAAAATATGTGTTGCACTCACATGACTTTCTCTACTCTTGTACTAACCATTCTTACAAACTCTTATTCCTATATCCTTTTCGTGTTAGTTAAAATAAACATTTGTACAAATTATCTTATTGCTTATTTCCTTGTAGGTGCAAGGGGAATATTAGAATACAGTAGGCTTTGTGCGATAGTCAAATCTTTTAAAGCTTTGAGATTCCGTTCTCTTTGCACACTTAACATATAAAAAAATGAACAACGATGTTCCATTTCACGAAAGTTCTAAGTTTTCCGAAACTGACACAAATAACAAGGAATATCTCCGAAATGCTTCACTATACAAAAAAAAAAAAAAAAAAAAAAAAAAAAAAAAAAAAATTATTTAGACATAAAGTGCGTGTTTTAGCGAGATCTACATTTTTTGTAGAGTAAGATTTTGTGTATATCTCATGGTTTACGAGTTATTCAAAAGTCATCCAGAGCAAACAGGACTACATAGGCTATAGTCAGAAAATTCAAAATATATATTTCGTTTGTCATACAAATATCTTAAACATGACATATTAATCAAAATCGTTAGGCATTTTCAAGAAAATCAAAATTTTCAATACTTTTTCCATGTAAAGGGTAGTTTGTGGTGGAGCTATTTTCTTCAAAATCTTCGTGTTGCATCCTTAAAAGACATTAAACTTAAATACCAAGTTTGCTTTTTAACCGACTTTTCGTGTTTGAGTTATGCTGTCCACAGACTGACACACACGGACCTTTTTCTAAAAACGCTTTTTTTTTTTTTTTCTTTTTTTCTTTTTTTCCATGGGGTGTCAAAACATATATTTCCGCTGAAATCTCGACATCGAATTTTTGGGTGGAATACAATACTTCCTTCTACTTACCAGTAGAGAAAGTAAAAATGTATTTTCAAGCATAAGAATCTTGATTTCTGGCCTTGTGAAAACGCAAGTAGTGTACTGTGTTGTAATAATCAGAAAGCAATGAGTGTCGGTCTGTTAAACCTAGGTAGGTAGGCACGTAAGTTTACAGTAACAGGCACCAACTGCCGGGTGAACTTGTGCCCCCGGTCATCTGGCACTCTCTTCCATATGTCACGGGCATTATCATGTAAAACTCCTCTAAATGTGAAGGGGATAAGCCTAATATTTGTTTGACAGCTAGACTTCCATTTCATTTCTCTTTTTCCAAGTGGCTGTCTCACAGGAATAATGTACTGTACCGTATGGTATGCCACGCACGCGCGCACGCAGGCCCTATCAAACAACTATGAAATACATCCCACTGTTATTAACCCTACGCAAACTGTGAGACAAGCTTACCCTGTGTACCCTTCATGTGTCCACTCACATGACTTTCTCTATTCACTCTTGTACACTCACTTCCATTATGCAGCTCCGGGAGGCATTCTACTGGCCTTCACAGGTAGCGTATGCTTGCAAAGAGCAGATGCGTGTATATGTTTATCTTTTCGCACCTCTGTAATATTTGCATACATCACTTCAACAGTTAAGGGACGCTGGGAAAGAATGTTCTAATCTTCTTTTTTAATTTTACATCTGTTTACTTAAAAATTGGCACACTTGATATGAATAAATAAAGAAATAACTGTACAAAATCTCAATGTTCTACCTCAAACAGTTTCTCAAATACTAAAATTAAATACTGTGACTCCGGGCGCGGCGCAAAACAAAGGATTGTTGGGGCCGCGCTGCTTCACGCGCCTGACCGGAGGTGGGCAAAGGCATTAAAGGTCAGGCTGCCTCACGCAGATATCTATTATAGATCTCTTCCTAGATGTGATTTTTTTTTTTAATTCAGGGGGCCTCAAAATATGTATTTACGTGAAATCTCGATATCGAATTTTTAGTGAAATACGATACTTCCCCTGATTATACACGTAGTAGAGAAAGTAAAAATGATACTTTTGCCTATATTAAAGTGAATAGAGAAGCCTGAGGCATCTTTAAATATTAAACATCTTTACATGATCGTAAATGAGACGTAGGTATTTCGTTTGTTGTTACCTGGCTTGTTGAACTGATACCAGTATGACGTCATTGCTATAGGAAATGACTGTCATCGCTCGCTGTTATTGGTAGTACGCGTGCCAAAATGATGCGGGATGTTGAATGCAGTAACAACCTGTTTGTAATGCCAAGATTGCATAAACCTATATGATCAACTGATAATAGATGGTCTTACAATTTTGAAAACTTACAAAAGCTATTTGTAAGCAATTGTAATTCAGTATTCACTGACAAAGTATAAGTGAAATGTGCAAGGAGATCAGCAAATGGAGGTAATTTTAAGTCATTCTTTATTCTTTTAGGTCATTTTTAATAAATTTTAAGGTCATAAAGTAATCATTTTAAGGCCATTTTTACTTTCTCTACTAAAAAGTATTGTATTCAACCCAAAATTTCAATGTCGAGATTTCACCGGAAATATGTTTTCAGGCACCCTAAATAAATAAATAAAAAAAGCATTCCTAGAAAAACCTCCGTATGTGCGTCTGTGTCTGTCTATGGACAGCATAGCTCAAAGACGAAAAGTCGGTTAAAAAACAAAGTTGGTATTTAAGTTTAATTTCTTTCAAGGATGCGACACGAAGATTTTGAAGAAAATATCCCCACCCTAAACTATCCTTTACATGCAAAAAGGTTTCGAAAATTTTGATTTTCTTGAAAATGGCTCTAAGGGTTTTGATTAAAATGTCAATGACAAATAAAAGATATATTTTGAATTTTCTGTCTATAGCCCCTGTAGTCGTATTTACTCTGGACGACTTTTGCATAACTGGTAAACCGTTAGAGACAGACCAAATCATACTATGGACAAATATAGATCTTGCTAAAATACATAATTTATGTCTCAATAAACTTTCTTGTAGGGTGAACCATTTTGGAGATATTCCTTGTTATTTGTGTCAGTTTCGGAAAATATAACTCGTGAAATGGAACATCGTTGTTTTTTTTTATATGTTAAGTGTGCAAAGAGAACGTAATCTCAAAGCTTTAAAAGGTTGGACTATCGCACAAAGCCTACTGTATTGTAATATTCCCCTTGTACCTACAAGGAAATAAGCAATAAGATAATTTGTACAAATGTTTATCTCAACTAACACGAAGAAGATATAGGAATAAGAGTTTGTAAGAATGGTTAGTACACGAGTAGAGAAAGTCATGTGAGTGCAACACATCAGATTTTTTAATGTTGGTTAGGTCACCAAAATCTGGGCCGTAGTTCTAACAGTCCGTGGAGGAAAGAAAATAAATGCTAGTTGATCCAGTTTGAGAATGGTGTGACGTGAAGTAGGTAAATGTATGTAGGACACTGGCAGGAATGGATAGCGCCCTGAGAGAAATCGATCCAGCCCTTGTCAGGTGGCACCAAATCCCAGAAGGCTTAGATAAACAAACTTTATATACGGTCCATCCATCCATTAGGTATCTCTGGAAAAGAAAATGTGCCGGAGAATGAATGACGTCATGTCAAGGAAGTAAAGACAAGGAATGTGTTTGTGCAAGAAGTTGGAATGTTATTTACATTTCATTTCGTATGCTTTTCACCCAGCGACTGCGCCAGCAAGGTCGACTATTTCATTCACTTGCCAATTTATCGATCACGCGAAACTCAAGTGTGGGTGTCACTTGGCCACGTGCTTGACTAACAACAGATGTGACGTCATCTGGCGGCATGTAAAGCACGTGCTGAGCGAGCGCTACATACCAAACACCTTTGCAGTGACATCCGCATTTTTTACAACCGCGCCACAACTTTTTCTGATGAGCGTCTGCCATTTGTGTGGTTTAGTGCGGACGAGACGCAGATGTACATGATGCTTTCTTGCTTATTGCCCAGTGGGAGAACCTGGGGAAAGAGAACCCCTTAGCTCCAGCTAAATAGAACGACATCGCCATGTTGGGATCTACTGGCAATACGTGGGCAATTTCCTCGCTTATGTGCACAAAGTTGGATCCAAGTTAAGCTAATGGGAGACAATTTATCTTCATTTTTTATTTTGTGCAAATCAAAATCGTATCTTAAATATGCATGTAAAGTCAATGAACCATACAATAACGTTTGTGTACATAACTTGAATCATTTGACACCAATAAAGCTGCGTATGTCTATGTCTGTCATTTCCTCTGTCTATCTTCTGTCATTTTCTGTGTATCTACTAATCTCTATCTACTCGTATCTATCTGTCTACTCGAATCTATCTGTCTCTGTCTGCCCGCCTGCCTGCCTTCCTAAAAAAATAACTAGAAAATGCATGTTATTATTTCTTTCCAAATAAAACATATACGCTTTAAAACCTTACAATAACTTAAAACAGAAACACTTTAAAACTTTACCTTGAGTTGCTGTTGGTTTCAGTTCTCTTTTATGATTCTCCTATGGTGTTCCTTATAGTTCGATTTATTCCAAATCCGTACCATCATCCCTATTTACCTCGGATTATCAAGGCACTTCTGTACCTGTAAGAGCACGCAGATTTTTGAAAGAAAATCCATAGACAGCCATTCTGAGGTCAGAATAACTCGGTGTTTCAAAAGATATGTTAAGACACTTAAAATTGTTCAGAAGCTGCACATTTGTACAACATGAATTGACTGCTGGTGAAGTTTAACGCAGGGTGGAGATCTGTCGTCAGTTTATCGCTAATCCCTGGGATGGTAGATTTATCAGCAGGATTATCTCCAAACAATGGCTGGATACTCATTGCAAACATTGTCGTAAAAAAATCGGTTCGGCCCAGAATGACATGGGTCTGGTGGAATTTTGATGCTATGATCCACTAAGAATTTGTTCCAATTGGACGTGCAGATCTTTATTCTCAACAACTGGGACGAGTTCTTCAAGTTTCAAGGCAGAGCTGACCGGCAGGACCTCATGGACAAAACTCAGGAATTGAACTGCTAACACATCCAGCATATAGCCCTGCTCTTACGTCATCAGGTTACCAAATGTTTAGATGTATGGCACATGTCCTACCTGGAAGAAGTATTGAAGCATTTGAAATGGGTATCAATTAATTCTTCCCATCAAAAACCAGAAAATGTATACCGTTGCGAAATAGCAAACCTCACGAAGGTGGCTCATAACATATACTTGGAAAATACAATCATTTCCTGTAACAACACATCAGAAATAGTTTCGCTTAAACACCGATTTTACTTGTAAGACACATCAACAAGGGCTGTCCCTGACATCTAGGCAGTGGTGGTGTATTTACTTGGCAGCCATCAATAGTGAATGCTTTCAGCGAATTTGTAAACGTGGATAAAACTGGTCAACGTTATGTGATACAATACTTTCATTTGAAAGGTCTTAGTCCAAGTAATATTAAAGTTGGGCTAGATTCTACACTGGGGAAGTCTGCTCTTTTATTCATAACATTAAAATATTGGGTGGCAGAGTTTAAACAAATGTGACCACGTCACAAATTGTAAAGAAAATCCACAAAATAGTATTGGATGATAGTCAGCTGAAAGTGTGCAAGCTAGCCGAAATTGCAGGCATTCCAAAAAGTGTTGTACATCGCATAATGACTGAAAATTTGGACATGAGGAAGCTGTGCAAAAGATGAGTACCGCGTTTGCTCACAATGAAACAAAAACAACGTCGTGAGGATGTTTTGGTCGAGTGTTTGCGTCAGTTCTTAACCATGGGTAAAACATGGGTCTAGCACTTCATGCCTGAGTTGAAGGAACAGTTGAACAGTGGATTGAAAGGGGAGAATCGGCTCCAAAGTAGACGAAGACAGTTCCATCTGCAGACAAAGTCATGGCGTTAGTTCTTGTGGGATGCACGTGGGATAATTTTCATCGATTATCTCCAAAAAGGAAAAGTAATCAAAGGCAGGTATTATGTTAACTTTTTGCAGCGTTTGAGCAATGAAATCAAGCAAAAACGGATGCAATTAGCGAAAAAGAAAGTTTTGTTTCATCAAGACAAAGCACAAATTCACACATCCATTATCACCATGGCCAAAATCAATGAGTTAAAGTTCGAATTGCTCCCTCATGCATCTTAGTCGTCTCTGATTATTTCCTGTTTCCAAACTTGAAGAAATGACTTGATGGTAAAAGATTTGCCAACAATGAAGAGGTGGAGTCTGCAGTTGATGGCTGTTTTGCAGAGCTCGACGGTTGTCATAAACAGGGTATTGAAGCTATTGAGCATCGCTGAGAAAAGTGGATCGAGAGACTATGTAGAGAAATAAAGATGCTTTTCCACAAAATGTTTGTGCTTTCTCTGCTAGGTCGGATTGGTTCGTGGATGTGGGAGTGAATCAGTAAAACATATGTCAACTGTGAACAAGTCGTGTTTGGTTGCAGCAGTATAATCCTTGGTACTGTAACCGCCAAGGTGAACCTCGTCTTGGTATGCAGTGTAAAAACTACCACTTACATTAATATCACATGTCAGAATATCTATATGGACACACGGAGTCTCCCATTATTGTTTCTTCAGTCCTTCTCTCATACTTTCTCTGATATGTATTGCATACCACTCAAAACTTCGATATCAAAATTCCATCGGAAGTGCACGTGTTGAGGTCCGCCGTATCAAACAAATCTGATGTTACACTCACATGACTTTCTCCACTCTTGTACTAACTATCCTTATAAACTCTTATCCTTCAGTTGAAATTTTATCTCGAGATAAAAATTTGTAAAAATTATCTTATAGCTAATTTCCTTGTATGTGCAAGGGAACATGAATAGGCAAATCTTTTAAAACTGGTTATTATATGAAGGGTTTGAAATTCCGTCCTCTTTACACGGCCAAGAGACACCAAAATTGAACAATGACCTTCCATTTGAGAAAAGTATAAGTATTGCAAAATTTACACAAATAACAAGGAATATCTCCGAAATGGTTCACTCCACAAAAAATGCATTCGGACCTAAATGGTGTATTTTAACCAGATCTACATTTTGTGTGTAGTAAGATTTGGTCTATCTCTGACGGTTTACCAGTTATGCAAAAGCCATCAAGAGTAAAGAGAGCTATTATAGCCAGAAGGTTCAAAATATATACCTCATTTGGCATTAAAATATCTCAAACTTGTGGCATTTTAATCAAACTCGTTAGAGCAATTTTTTATAAAATCAGCGTTTACGAAAAATTGCCTATGTAAAGAGTAATTTAAGGTGCAGGAATTTTCTAGAAAATCTTTGCGTCATATCTTTGAAATATATTAAACTTAAATACCAATTTTGGTTTTTAACCAACTTTTCCTTTTCGAGTTGTACTGTTCACACACACACACACACACACACACACACACACACACACACACACACACACACACACACGGACATTTTTCTAAAACTGTTTTTTGTTTGGGGGGGGTTCAGGGGGCCTCAAAACATATGTTTGAAGATTGAAACCAATTACAAGAAATGTAAAATTATTACAATTATGACAAATTATTACTTTAACGAATCTACATTTTTTCTGTAGTAAGACTTTGTCTATATCTTACTGTTTACTAGTTAATGAAAAAGGCATTCAGAGTGAAGAGGATCTCAGTGGCTATTCCCAGAAAATTCAAGATATCTCATTTGTCTTGAAAATGTCTTAAATATAGAACATTTTAATCAAAATCCTTTCAGCTATTTTATTAAACCGGTTTTACAATGAATAAACATTTTTCCGACACCCAAATTCATAGCCTTTTAACAATTTGATTTAACACATTATTCACTCTCTCTTGGCCTCGTTGATTCTTGAACTCGGAGAGAAATAAAGTAGCAAATGAAGGAACATGGTATTGTGGTTAATAACTCAACAATTCATTTCAGAAAAAAGTTTTAATAAAATTTGATTTCTTTGTGGGAACCAGAATATACAAAAATACCATGGTTTCATTTAAAATTCTGAGGTTGAGCCCCGTGGGCCCCATAAGGGGCCCCATGAAAATTTTTTCCATATCAAAATTTGGAAGGCCCCTTGCTCCTATAAGATTTGGAATTCTTAACATTTCGTTTTTTTGGTACTCCTAAAAGATATTCATCTGTAACTTTTTATATGGGCTACCCTGTATATCGGAACCCAAAGAGTAGGCAGTTGTTTGAAATAAGCTCTTGATAGCTGTGTGTATATATCAAGTGTATTTTGGCTGTGCCTCATTTACACAGTGTTCCAAATTTGTAATTTCAAGCAGATGAGTCACTTTCAGCCCCCACATTAAAATTCTATATACATCCCTGTTTGTTGGCATTACGCATTTCCTAAATATTCGCTGTTGAAACTTTACCCTGCCAGAAGCAGTCTATTTGGAAACGTTAGACTGAGAATGTAGGTATGGTTTTGAAACAACTATCTTAAAGAACTAGTACCGTTGTACATGCTCGCTGCTCTGGTTTATTTTCCGAATTATCGAGTTGCAGCAGCGTTGTAAGTGCTATCAATAACATCGCTACACAAGAATGGTTGTCAGACTTGATACACGACCTGTACTACGCAAGGAGACAGTCCAGTTTCATATTTCGGCGGCGAGTGCATGGTCAAACACCGTGAAATTCAATAAAAACACAAAACCCTATACCTCTGTAATAGATACAACCCGTATATACCGAGCGAGGACAATGTTGTACCTTCCTTCCAATCCAACCGCTTGCTCGCTTCTTTCTTTACTCTTTGCTTACATCGGTGATTAGGTTATTCTAAGGCTGAATCGCTTACTACTCGCATGCTTTATCTTGGGCGTTCTTGTCGAAGACGGTAACACACTTTTCATGTCTTTTGCGCAGTCATACTTTAAATTATATCATAGAAGGCTCTGAGTTGTAGTTCCCGCAATTGTTTTTGCAGGTTAGCCAACAGCTAAAGTAAAAAGCTAAACACATGGCTTCTTATCTTACTGTTTACAGAAGTTTGCGGTGTTAATGCTGTATCTGCTTCACACATTTAGTACTTGAAGATGGGTTCTGTTTGAGTTGGTTAAACACACAAGTAAAACCAAAAGAACAGATGTGATAACGCAAAAGAACAGCAACAAATGTAACGCGATATTGTGAAATGCCTTCTTGAATCGGACCGTTTGTAGCGCTAGATCCCAGGGATCAAGATAAAGTGTGCAAGTAATATACATAATGCAAGCAAAAAGTGTTATTCACATTATTTTCTCTACTCTCCACTCTAAAGTTAATGTTACCAAAGCTTATTACTCTGCTTCGTGTTAATCCAAATAAACGTTCAATTCAGATTTGCATATTTCGTGTAGGACTCTACATAAAGCGATTGTCATATTTCTAAAGAGCGTGTTGGTGTGCGATGGCTATAAAACGCCCTTCTCTTTGTATGACCAGAAGTGGAAAATAATCCGAATGGGAAAGTAAAAAATGCTTGAAGTATTTGAAAATTCAAATCAGTAACGAGAATTGTCTAGAAAATGTTAACGTCTCACCCCCCTCCCCCCCCCCCAAAAAAAAAAAGACCAGTGGTGTGTTCTAAAGAGACCTCAAGGTTTTGTGTAGTACATTTTATAGTTTTTCTGGTTGGAACAACTGTCACATTCAGTTTTATTGTGTTTGACTGTCAATCTTTCTTTGTAATATCCGTAAAATGTATTTGGTGTAGTCAATTCTTAGTTTAGACTCTAGAGTGTCTTGACCAGGGCTGACGAACGTTACTCCAGAAGTGTGAAGAGAGGAGTCCGTCCTTCACAACTATAGTAGCACGCTTTAGCTAGAACCATTTTGCGCTTTGTTTTCCCCAGTTTTCTAGGTCAAGAAGAGAGGGGAAGTAGGGGCCTTTGGCGCTTCGCCACGCAAAGAGTCACGGGTTCGAGTGTGTTTGTGTGTGTGTGGGGGGGGGGGGCGTGTCTGGAAGTGCGAGAGAGTAAATGAATGTATGTGAATGTAATAGAAATGTACACCATCCGGATGGCTAAATGGTGCTTGACGACCAAAGGTTTCAAAAAAAAAAAAAAAAAAAAAAAAAAAAGACATGCGCGTTAGTGCTGGCCATGCTTCCATATATGTAATATCGTTTTATGATTTGTTACATTATTTAATCAAGCGAATAGTTTCGGACATATATAACGGCAATGAACAAAATTAACATAACACACTACATTTAACACTATTCCACAAATATCAAACACATACAAACAATAAACATTAATATAAAACAACGTATGCTCATGTCACACAAATTAGAATCATTCGGGGATATAAATATTGTCACAGAAATAGGTATATGATCACAAATGTATTAGAGAATTTAACGATAAAGAATTTGAAAATTCGCCACGCCAGAGTCAAAATGTGGTCGTTAGAAATAGCGACAAAGTCGCCAAGTTGGCAATCCTGCTTGGCATTCAGAAACCTAGCTACATACGTCTGCACAATTAGAATACAGGCTAGCCTGAATATACAGAAATGACACCTTCGTGATTTAAATTAAATTACCATTACTCTTAAAGCTCTCGATGGTTTTTCCTGAAATTTTTATGAATTATCCTACAAATCATGACAATTATTTCAAGGGTTATTTGCATTGGTATCTTAGGTGGTTGAATTTGTAAAATTATTTCATCCAGCAGAAAAATGATAGAATTTACTCTTAAGCCTGTAAATTCAGATATCTTTTGCTCAGAAAATATGAGAGGTAGAGAGCTGAAAATTTTCGTACATGTATGCAACACACAGTTAAACTTTCTGAATCACAACAATACTTATTTTATATTAGTGATATTAAGAAAGCAACAATATTGTAAATTTTTTTAAATTTCTAGTAAACTGATATACATAACTAAATAATCGAGGTTCAGAAGATAGCTGATTGTGCCAAGAACAAGCCTTCACATGTGGGATTCTGTACTGCAAGTAGTTTCGATTAAGCTGTTCATGGACACACACCACCAACATAATTTTTCTTTTCACTACGCTTGAGTACTCAGCCTTGTTCTGGTTTCTCAACCCAGGGGTCGTTTCACTCCCAGCTTCTTTCAATAGTGGAAAACCTTCTTCGATACACAAGGCTTCAAGACAGTGTCTAACATGAACTTCTAAATTACTAAACGAATTTACAAGGCATGGATTCTAGAGTACGAATAGGTTGAAGTCATATAATTAATGTTTGTGAAGAATAACTTTTCGTTGAAAATACCATGAAGTAGAAAATATTTGTTGTTGCGCCAGAGAAGATGAATGTAAATAAAAGCATAAAGAGTAGACAACGGAGATTAATATCTAGTTTTTATTTATGGACGCTGTTTAACTGTTCAATTTTATATTGGGAGTGAAATACTGTTTAACTTTGTTCAGCGGCCTCTTTATCAGGCTTGAGCTTCTTTTATGAGCCGTAAATATTCCGACGCGGGACCACCGGTTTTATTTCCCTTTCGAAGTCAGGATTTTTACGCCCGAAAAAAATCCATCGCCGCGACCTCGGAAACCAGAGCCTAGCATATTAGTCCTAGGACACGGGGAACGTCCCGGATTAAGGAGAAAGTATAGCAACTCCCCGGTGGCGCCTCATACAATCTTTGACTTACACGTCCCTTGGGCGGCTCTGGAACCGGAGAAGTTCCTCGATCCGGGGGACGAGGGTTTATTGAAAGCAAATTCACTGCCGTGCACGGCGAAGCTCCTACCGGCACTTAGAACCTTGAAATGGTCTATCAGGATGAACGGTGAAGTGGAGGGATGTAATTGCCCCCTCCCCTAAAATTCGCCTAACGACCCGGGTAAACCGCCGAGAAACCCTGTATGATTCAGGAAGGTCAGGCACAAGAGTTGAACCCACGATCTCCCGAGTATGGGCCACAGACGCTATCGCCTGAGCCATTCCGCTCGATGTGGAGTAGAGTGATATATGTTACTATACGTCCAACATCTAAAATGACCGGAAAATGATGGTTAGATAATGTTCAGATTTGTGTTTACATATAGGCAGTGTTGTGGACAAGGTAGTTTGCGAGTTCTTATGTGGAAAACAAGTTCCTGAACCGTCCTGTCCACATTTCGGCTTTTGGAATATGTAAAGTGAACCAAAACATGCGTCCGAAAAATCTGAAACTGGTGCCATGAGAAACCGCAAGAAAACAAGAGAACTGGTTTCTTGTGGATCGTGTTGTAACCGGGTTCTGAGATGTCTGCTGCTAACATGGAGGTCTGCCGATGATCAATGGGAATTGAACACACGGCTGGCTGGCTGAGTACATCACCGTGCACTTTATTTGCGATTAACATGTTTGCTTTGTGCAAAACGGTCTGATGTGTTGCACTCACACGACTTTCTCTACTCTTGTACGAGCTATTCTTACAAAGGCTTTTTCCTCCACTTCCTGTTAACTAAGACAAACATTTGCAGAAATTATTGCTAATTTTCTTGTAAGTGCAAGGGAAATATGGGAACAAGCGATAGTCAAATATTTTAAACTAGGTCACTATGTGATGACTTTGGAAGTTTTCTTGCTCGTCCAGGACATAGAAAAAGCAATGACTTCCCATCTGATAAAAAGTACTTAAATTTGGACAAATGGCGAGGAATATCCTCGAAATGCTTCAATCCATAAAAAACGTATTTGACATACATTGTGTATTTTAACAAGGTGTACATTTTTGACCAGTAAGATGTTGTCTCTTACAGTTTACCAGCAAATATTAGAATGAAGAAGACTAGAAAATTCAGCATATACGGACCGAGAATGTACCAGCTGAAACATGAAAGGGGAAGATCCCCAAGTCGGTGCCGAGAATCGAACCTGCGTCTTCCACTTGCTAAGCAGCAGCGCCACCACCGACCTAAGGACACGACCAATATTAATTAAAATATAACACATTACGGCAATAAGGAGAGAAAATAAACATACACAAACGCAATGTTTTTTATTAACTAATTAATCAAACATTTTCACATTATTAGTACCTGGGCGACTGAGCTTCGCTCGACTTTTCTTTACCTTTTTTTAATTGTGTTATTTTTTGGAGAAGATACTTATTTAGATAAACTTGAAAAGCAAAATGTTAACTAAATATAAATTTTCATCCTAATTGTTGGAGCTGTTTCATGATGAGATCTTTAATATTGTGGCTTGTTTGTTGAAATTGGACCATTAGCAGAGAAATTACGGCCAAAATTAAGTTTAGAGTAATAATTGTGACTGTTACGCGTAAAATCGCGATTTTTTTTCAGGAATGACACCTATACAGATAAACTTAATAAGCAAAACCCTGTCTGAATACAAAATTTGATCGAAATCGTTAGTCGTTTCCAAGTTGCGCGGAATATATACAAGAATTGCTTGTTTAAATATATAAGATTAACACGAACACCATAAAGCCCTGTCATTCATTCCTGAAGATCGTGTTATTCTCAACTACTTCCGTTTCCTGTCGTTCTTCGTTTCATACAGCAAAGAGTAAATAATATTACTCAATTTTCATTGGTATAATTATTATTATTATTTCGGGCGCTTTCTGTTAGGATATTTTGTTATTTTGTTGTATAATAATTCCGTTACAATTGATTCAGGTCTTGAGGCGCTTTCTCATTCTATATAATTATTGTTTCATAATTACTCTTTGCAATATTTGTTTGCTTTTGGCCCATTTCTTCCCTCGGCTCTGCAAACAACAACTGTAATGAAATTAATTTAAATACACCATATAGAAATGTTCTTGCTATGTATCGTACGCTGATTTCTCAGAACTTGAATATTGTTTTTGTAACTACTCGCTAAATGTTGGTCTAGCAACTAAATTTTGCAAATTTGTTTTTTTCTGTACCTACTATAGCTCAAGAATAATCAAAACCAGATAGTTCTTCGGCGGTTGGCTCCAGGTTATCAACGTTCACACCATTTTGGAACGGTTTTTGCGTGTAGGTACTGTTGCTGGAGGTTCCACAACATTCACGACGACTCTTTACATATTGGTCCATTTGCCCCGCGTAATTACCATTTTGTAGCTATGGGACTCTTGGTGCTTTTCATCGAAGTTGTCGATGAACCTCAGGGCGTAGTACGGGCCTGCGTCTTACCAAGAAGATTAAATTTCCTTTTATCTTTTAAATATACTTATTTAATGTTCCTTCAAGCCACAAACAACAATACAACTTTTCAGGATTGGCGTCCTTTTTCACAAGCCATGCGGGGTTCACACAACCCAAACACGGACTGCGTAATTTTGCTTGGAACGTTTATTCGTAATCTTCTTCTATTTGTCGATGCAGCCTTACTAATCGTATATCAGTTCTCTGCATTTTCACTCCTGTTGACTGTTAAAACGCAATGTTCTTCCAATATACACTATGTCGATCACTTTTACAATTGTTCGCGGACTATGCGATTTTCGCATGACGCCAATCCCAACAATACCTGAACAAGAACAAGCTAAGACAATTGAAAATCTCTATCATTGCCCACTAGGACAATGATTCACAATTCTAGGGGGCTTTTTCTGCCACCACTATGAACACAAATTTTAACTATTTTCGGAGGCTGCTTCTAAAAATATCGCCTCAATTTTTACTAAACTACTTACACAATTTATCTTGGGCCGCGCCGTAGCCGAGTGGTTAGAGCATTCGCTTCTCACCAGTTCTCACATAATTCAATTTCAGTGAAATACAACTGAGTTTTACGTAATTACAATGACCATACGGCATACGTCAAGTTAAAAGAATCTCTAGGCGTATTTTCCTTACCTCTGTTGACAGAGACCCAACCTGAGAGGGCGGCTTTCGATGCTACAATGCTGTAGCAACAAACGGTATTTGGTGTTTGTTGTTGAAAGCGATTTTGTTTGTCAGTTCTCAGTTGCTTTTAATCAACCATGGTGAACAGAAAAAGGAAATGGTACATACTAGATCAGAAAGTCAAATTCAAACGAGAGCTGGAACTTAATCCACACAAAACCAAAAGAGAAATTGTTTCAGACTTAGGAATTGCTTATACCATGCTATGTACAGTCGTCAGTAAAAAATCTGATGTGTTGCAGTCGCATGACTTTCTCTACTCTTGTACTAAGCATTCTTATACACTT
Organism: Tenodera sinensis; assembly: GCA_030765045.1. Taxonomy (NCBI): domain Eukaryota; kingdom Metazoa; phylum Arthropoda; class Insecta; order Mantodea; family Mantidae; genus Tenodera; species Tenodera sinensis. The sequence continues at coordinate 110,289,027 of CM060971.1, read as the reverse complement.
TTATTCCTTTATCTTCTTCGTATTAGTTAAGATAAACATTTGTACAAATTATCTTATTGCTTATTTCCTTGTGGGTACAAGGGGAGTATTATAATGCAGTAGGCTTTGTGCAATAGTCAAATGTTTTAAAGCTTTGGGATTCTGTTGTCTTTGCACACTTAACATATAAAAAAATGAACAACGATGACCCATTTCACGAAAGTTCTAAGTTTTCCGAAACACACACACATTACAAAGAATATCTCTGAAATGGTTCACACTAGAAGAAAATTTATTGAGACATAAATTGTGTATTTTAGCAAGATCTACATTTTTTGTATAGTAACATTTGGTCTATCTCTAACGGTTTACCAGTTATCCAAAAGTCGTCCAGAGTAAATACGACTACAGGGGCTATAGCCAGAAAATTCAAGATATACATTTCATTTTTCACAAAAACATCTCAAACATATGGCATTTTAATCAAAATCACTAGAGCCATTGCGAGCGAACCCTTTCGCTAAAAATACGCTCCTTCAATTCAGTCTCAAAACTATATATTGGTGAAATCTGGACGTTTAAATTTTGGGCCGAATACAATGCTTCCCATACGAGGCAGAGAAAGTAAAAATTGCCTTTTTAGGGGGGGGGGGGGGGTGAACACTATTGTGGCTAGTTGCAGAACACGTGTTAGGCGTGGTACATGATGGGCAGGAAGCGGTGTGGTCTGTTTCCGTTCTGTCTGCCTGCACCTCCCCTTTATGATTTCTGCTTCTTTATTCTCCAGTTTACTGCTCGTTCTGCACTTTACCACTCCAACCTCATGTTTAATTCTACTCGTATAATACCTACCTACATAATATCGTATGTAGTTCTTAAGGGTTGAATGCACTGCATGATCTCCTAACAATAACCTGGAGTTCATTGTTACTCGCGTACTTGAGTACCGCTGCTTATGAATGTGGGGATCATAGGCAATTAAGGCGCCTAACTTATGCAATATTCACACCAATGACCTCCAGTGCTGATTTGATTCAGGGTTGGTAAATTGAGTCCCTTTGGAATATTACAATTAATATAAAATTTATTGTGGGTAAATTGAGTCCCTCGACCCTTAGTAGGACTTACAAGTCAGTGCCTAGGGTCAGACGCCTGTCGGGGAGCAGAGGGACCTCTGGACCAGACAGAGTGAAGACCTGCAAGCGGGTGGTCAGCCAAGCACCTGGTATGAGAATGAGGAAAAGGATGATAAGAAATGCAGGCGAAATGGATGATTGGAAGGGTGATAATCGAGCAATTGGTGGAATGAATGGTGGGGGAAACCGAAGAACCGGGGGAAACCACCCAGACGTCGCTTCGTCCACCACGAATACCACATGCGGGTCCCACCACTCAGCCACGGCGCCGCCATTATACTTCCATACTCGGGGAAGGATGAGGAATAGTCCTGGCTGGAGAAAAATTGCTACTCCCTGCCGAGAATCGAATCGAACCCGGGACCCCTTGCACAGCAAGCAGGTGCTCTGAAATCTCGACATCGAATTTTTTGATGGAATACAATACTTCCTCTACTTGCTGTACGTGGTAGAAAAAGTAAAAATGGAATTTTTGTCACTCTTCAAATGTGGAGATTTTAAAATTAGAACCCTGTATAAAGGATACTTTGTGAAAATATGAGTAGAGAAAGTCGTGAGACTGCTACCCTATGTGGCTTTATCCAGAAAGTAAGACACGTGTAGGTTGTTGGTGACACAGCAGATGGCATGACGGTGCAGCATTTGTATAAGCCGTTGCTTTCACCCGTGTAATATCCTGAAATTGGAGTAAATGTTTCTTCAGACTGTGGGCAGCTAGAAAGAGGATTACAAGTCCTGCCTGCAGCTTTTAAAACTAACAAACCATAACGAGCTCTTCTAAAGATGTGTACTTCCACACAAAGAGGGCCTTAAACCACTCACTGATGCTTAAATTTAATTCGTCATACCCTTTTGTAATGCTCTTCAAGTGAATAGGGTTTTGTGCTGAACTAACCAATTCTGAGAAATTTAAATCAGTGCACAGCAGCCCCTTCTAGACGATAACATTACTGTTTTCTGCATTTCAAACTGCAGGAAGTTCTGCATTCATTTCAGAATGTTGATGTTCCAATTACATCACTTATACCTATTTATTTGTGTCAAGTGCTCAGAATGTTAAATAAATAAGGTTGTCTGTAACTATTCGTTCAATAGACATCAACTTTGGATGCAAAATTTATTTCTGTATTGTAATTTTCAGTAGTAATATTACATTAGTCTTACCTATTATATTGTGACAAATGATAAAATCCAATCTGGTTACTTTTCTGTCACTTTTATTTTCTAACATTCTACGACAAATACAATTTTCTACTCGTCATTAACATACTATTCAGTCTTTCGGATTATCATAACCCACATTTTACTTCTTACAAATTTGCTCAGTCTTCTTAGTGTCTTCCTGTGTCTCTCATGTACTGATTACGACGATATAATCACTCGCGACGCTGGTTGAGTCTTCTAGCGAAGTGTCTAACTGTAACTCTAAAAACTAACTCACCTGCTCTTCTCTGGCCTTCTTATATACTGGAGATGACGTCACAGGGACGTTTCTCGAGTTCCACGCACATGCACGCACTGGAAATGACGCAGCTAGAAGCCCCGCGAACGTTCTCGAAACTCGTTTTCTTTCTGCCGCTTCGATTGTTCACATGTACACACAGCAGTCACGCGAGGCGGCCTGAGTTTGAACGCCTTTAGCCGCTCGCTTATCAAATACAGAATCTAGAACTATTCAAAGCTAAGAGCGGATGAATTTAAAATATCTACGTATAGTAATTAGGGAAGTACTATTGTATTCGACCAAAAATTTATATATCGAGATTTCACCAGAAATATGTTTTGAAGCCCCCTAAATCCAAAAAAGACATTTTTAGGAAAACGTATGTGTGTGCGCGTGTGTGTCATATCTCAACGCCAGTCAAAAACCAAAGTTTATTTTAAGTTTAACACCTTTCAAGAATGCGACACAAACATTTTGAAGAAAATTCTTCGAACTACCCTTTGCATGGAAGATTTTTCAAAAATTTTTATTTCCTCAAAAATGGCTCCTGGTTAAAATATTTTATGGCAAATAAAATTATATTTTGAGTTTTCTGGCTATGTAGTCCTGTTTGCTCCTGATGATTTTTGAATAACTGTAAACCCTAAGACATAGGCCAAATCTTACTATACAAAAAATATAGATCTTGTTAAAACACACAATTTATGTGCAGATGGATTTTTTGGTGTAGTGAACCATTTGGGAGATATTCCTTTTGTGTGTGATTTACAATACTTACTTTTCTCAAATGGAAGGCCATTATTCACTTTTTTTATCCCCTGGCCATGCAAAGAGAACGGAATTTAATAGTCGAGATGGAGCGATCGATCTGTGAAAGAATTGACTGTCACTCAAAGCCTCCTGATTCCCAAGTTCCTCTTGCATCTACAAGAAAATTACCAATAAGATAATTTCTGCAAATATTTATCTCAACTAACATGAAGAAGAGTTCGTAAGAACAGTTAGTACAAGAGTAGAGAAAGTCATGTGAGTGCAACGTATCAGTTTTTAGACCCGTGTAACATGTCCACGAGGCGCTTCAAGTTCATGGTAAGAATACATTAGGTGTTTTAATACAGTTTAACCGTTTTACTGCCCAGATGGTGACGTAATAAGGAATGGCGCCGCGGAAGAAACACTTAAGAGTATAATTTATGTGAGAGCAGATAAGCGGGTGAGTGCATCGCTACAATAAAAACATCACTTGTTACTAATGTGTGTACACAAGTTGGTCTCCCAGCAGACCCCTTTATGTCAGCTTTTGGCATCGATTTTAAATCTGCTGCTATCGCCTAATGCATCCAGTGACGTCACCATCACCTACAAACTGGGAGGCAAATTAATATTTATATCGTGGTTTTGCTCCTTTAAGGGCAACATTGAACAATTTTACTTTCTTTAACACATAGCTGCATGGTTGCATTCACGATTACTACGTTTCCATGGCGAATTCAAGTCGATTTGAGTTCTCATTCCGGATTGAATACTTCAGAAAACGCGGATTCAAATCAAACTGAGTCGCTGGATCCTATCCGTTTATTATTGAGATCGGATCGAAACTCTGTTGGGTGGAAACACCTACCGGATTCAAATCGATTTGAATCCGCCAATGTTGCTAACTTCTTCTGTACTGGTAACACGCTGCTCCCTCGTCAATTTTTTTACTTAACAAAAGTGCTATAATAAAACAGTAGCTCAGTCGGTAGAGAACTTTCCTACTATGCAAGAGGTCCCGGATTCGATTCCCGTCGGGGCGTAGGAGTTTTTCTCCAGCCAAGATTATTCGTTTTCCTCCCCAGAGTTTGGAACTATGTTTTTGTGAATTCAATGTTTTTAGGACACAGAGTACAGGAGTAGCCGCCGATGACCAAATGGAACAAATGATGATGATAATACAACAAAACCACTCTTATTGTTTCTATATATTCTTCTCAAAATCTCTCACTAACCTCAAAAGCTTAAATTATTTATGGTTGAGTCTTCCGTATCCAAATCGATCTCATTCCGGATTGTATTCAAGATTTAAACGTGGATCGTATTGAAAATGGGATTGGACTCAAGTCGATTACAATTCTCCATGGAAACTTAGTTTGGGGGGGGGGGGGGGTGGGTGGGCGTGTGTGTGTGTGAACACCATATGTAACTCAAAAAAGAAAAGTCAGTTAAAAATCAAGTTTAATGTCTCATGAGGAAGAAGAAGATGAAGATTTAAAGAAAATTGCTTCCCCATAAACTATCCTTTACATGGAAAATTTTTCGAAAATTTTTATGTTCTAAAAATTACTTTGATTTCGAATAAAATGCCATATGTTTAGGATATTTTTATGCCAAATGAAATGTATATTTTGAATTTTCTGGCTATAGCCTATGTAGTCCTGTTTACTGTTGAAGATTTTTGCGTAACTGGTAAGCCGTAAGAGATAGACCAGATCTTACTATACAAAAAATTTAGATCTCGTTAAAACACACCAGTTAATCCAAATCATTTTTTGTGTGTGCTGTGAACCGTTTCGGAAATATTCCTTGTTATTTGTGCAAGTTTTACAGTACTTATTTCTCAAATAGAAGGTCGTTATTCACCTTTTTATCTCTTGACCGTACAAAGAGAACGGAATTTCAATGCATTCATATAATGACCAGCTACAAAACATTTGACTATCGCTCAAAGCCTGCTGTATTTCCATATCCCCCTTGCACCTATAAGGAAATAAGATAATTTCTACAAATGTTTACTTTGACCAACATGAACAAGATAGAGGAATAAGAGTTCGTAAGAATGACTAGTACAAGAGTAGAGAAAGTCACGTGAGTGCAACACGTCGGATTTGAATAGTGTTTAACTTTTTTCAATATCTATTTGGGATTAAGGAAATGATTATTCAGCAATCAAAATTACCCCTGACATTGTAGTTGAAGCTGGAAGGTAACAAATGACTGAGTGTGGCTTGAGAAAACATGAGTTCACTGGAAAGGTTATTGTTGAATGTGTAATTTGTTGTTGAGATAGGGTATTGAACTTCATCAACATTTAATGTTATTCAGAGGAAAGGAAAAGCGACCTCTGATACGCTTATTAAACCTCTTTAAATTCAACACCCTGCAGATAATAGAGGCGCCGATGATCAGAATAGGAACAAACAATGAAACAATGAAAGTGGTTCTCTGCAAGAGCCCAGACAATGAAACATAAATGCACTGGCGCCAGAGCACAGCAACTTTTTTTTTAACCTGTGCTGAATGAAAGAATTGATAACAGTACAGTGTAAAACGTGCCTAATACGGAATGCGATCCCGGGCCACGGTTTCGCGCCAGTTACCTGAAAAAGTGCATCACTTTTGCACCATAGATTTGTCTAAATATGTTTGGGCTACTCATAACATTGGGATAAACATTTCTTTGGTGACTTTTAAGAAGTTAGGTTGGTAACGCATAATTTTCCGTCCCAATTAGACTGCAATTGTCCAGCGTGGTTAAAATTGTGTTATAGCATTTGTTCATTTAAAAACTAACCTTGTTGCTAATATAAATGGCAGGCAAACTGCTGTAAGACACTTTTCGTGCATATTCAATGCGAATGATTTCGTGGTTTTTATAATCTTGAATGTATGGTTCTACTGTGGACATTTTAGATTCAGTGCTTCTCTTCATAAAATATTTGTGAATTCCACTTTGTTTAGGATAAGTACAGTTCTGGAAACTTGACAAGACGGCAATAAATGTGTAAATATCTGCATGTGTAGAATGAAACATATTAAATCTGCAGTGCCTAGAGAAAAATATATTGCCAACCTATGCACCAACTCACTAACAATTAGTAAGGGAAGGAAATTAGTAAGCAAGAAAACATTGCGGCGCAAAAATACTACACCCTACAATTTTGGCGCAAATGCGTGCACCCTATGCGATCATTCCAGGAGTTTTTTTACAGGTTTCTTTCTTACAGGTGGTTTTTAATAGAACAAGACACAAAAAATCTGGTACGTGTGGTATTTTAATCGAAATTGTTAAAACAGTTTTTAAAAGAATCTGATGTGCTACACTCACATGACTTTCTCTACTCTTGTACTAACCATTCTTACAAACTCTTATTCCTATATCTTCTTCGTGTTAGTTCAGATAAATCTTTGCAGAAATTATCTTATTATTTATTTCCTTGTAGGTACAAGGGGAATATTAGAATACAGTAGGCTTTGAGCAATAGTCAAACCTTTTAAAGCTTTCAAATTCCGTTCTCTTTGCACGGTTAACATGTAAAACAATGAATAACGATGTTCCATTTGAGAGTTTTCCGGTGTAGAGAATTTTTTAGCATACGAAATAGCTCCTAATATAGCTAAATAGCTATAATAGCTAAACAGGAAACTTAATAATCTCAAAGCGCACATTATTTTTCTGGAAAACAACTTCTCTTCAAATAGTGTAGTTTAATTTAATCTTCTTTGTGACAAAATGGTGTGGCCAAATGAGTGAATCTGCCAGAAGAGAGAAACGTCTATCTGAATAGACTTAACTGTAAGGTAGGAGATATTAACATTTCATACATCATTTATAGTGGTCTCCTTGGGATTTTGATTGTATTAAAATGAGCAATGTATGATTTAAATAGAAATGGCTTTAAAATGGTAATAAAAACACATTCCATTAGACTGCAAAGTCCTCGGCATTTATAAATAGAGAAAAGGGTTATTAACATAGAACTGATCCTGTCGTCTCTGAGTAACTCAATTTTCACGTTAAGGTTTGTTGCCAGAACTGTACAGAGTATTAGGGGTTGAGTGGGCAGATTTTGCATGAGGTAGATGCAAATATGATTAATAAAGTCCAATAAGAAGCTGATCTATCATGAAAGGTGAAGGAGATGGACACATCTGCACGTCTGACAACAGAGTAGGACTGAATAGATCGCTTTCACGCAAGTGTTCACATCTACGACTAGTGAAAGCCCATACTAGACTAGCAGTGATTCAGCAACTGTCAACATTCCTGACCTTCCGCTTTACACACACGCCAAAGCTGCAAATTGCGAAAGATATGCTCAGAAATGAAGCAAAAAATGAAAAATTACAAAAATAATTCAGCTTTTAAAGCTCTACCTAACTAATTGCAGAAGCAAACGATGCATATTGGACCATTTTTTTTAATTTAATTAATGCAACCAAGCACTATAGAGGAAAATGGCGGAGGAAGTTATGTTTGAGTTTAACGTCAAGAAGTCGCCTAATCTAGTGGACAGGAAGCTGGACTCTCAACCAGAGGCATCGATCCTTTACTGGAATGTTTCATTAGATGCATTCCCTATCTGCAAGTGCGGATGTGGCACTAAATATGAGTTTCACACTAAATGAATAAGTGTGTGTGTGTGTGTGTGTGTGTGTGTGTGTGTGTGTGTGTGTGTGTGTGTGTGTGTGTTTTATGAACTTTATTCAACAGCATATTCCATTACATAGCGAGTAATACTATGCTTGGGTACACAGTTACATATTTTTGAAGATTTACATTAATATTTGCGTTTACAAATTATCAAAATTTATACTATCTATGAATCTAACAAAACTTCTAGCATGTTTTTGTATAAGTTCTTTTTTGTTGAGTGTCCAATTTCCACCTGCCATTGTTATTGCTTTTTTGAGGATTCTTCTTTCCCTGTCTAACAGACTACACTCAAAAATCAGATGGTCTACAGTTTCTTCATTTTGGCTGCACTTACGTATTGGATTGTCATTTATTTTGAAACGATAGTAATAGGCTTTAGTTTTCTCATGACCTGATAATAGTGGCGTTATATTCGGTGTTCTTGTTCGGTCACTAAAAAAGGATTTTGTAGTTTCCACTTTTGATGTTTGTTGCTATTCTTGTTGCCATTTTTCAAAACTTGAGAGATTTAGTCTTCTAATTACTCCACTAGTTAAGTTAGTAGTTGAAGCATCTTGTGTTACCCGTGGTATGACTGTTTATCCCTACAACATTTAGTCTTGGATTGCACTTGCCCATTAGCTTTGAACTTTTTGGAGGCGTTTAAACATTATTACATAAGACTCTAAGAGTTAATCAAAACTTTCAGAACACTATAAAAATATAAAAAAATCTATAGAATAAAACTGTCGGGAAAAATCTATGTAAAAGTATTGTTGAACAACCACAAATACCACAGTTTGTAATGATCTCTCCCTAATGCACCGAGTGAGGTTACCTTCGAGCTGCTTTATATACAGAATATATCATTGTCAAGAAATAATAGCAGTTTAAGTGACGTCAATATTAGCTAGTTTATTCCCAGAACCAACACACACACAAACTTTTAAGAAAACACCAGCAAGCCAAACCAAAGGAAAGATAAATTTGTCCATGATCGATGTCAAAGAGGAGATAAAAGAATAATGAACTCGCTATTCCTTTATTATTTTGTGAGGCCGTGAAAATGTAAGGAGTTATTCTACTACGTTTGTTGTTAGTAAAATATGGATGATCTTGCAAGCTTTAGTAGGCGTTAAATAAAGTTAAATAATTAATTGTGAGAAATGAAGTGGAATTTCGAATTATAAGCTAAACAGTAATTTTTTTCCGATTTTTTTTAGAAATTTCATTATCGATTACGATTAAATGTTTGAAAAATTTGTATATTGTCTTATAAATTATAATACGCCTAGAGTAAGTAATTCCTTAGTGGCTTATTAAAAGAATGCCAAGCAGTAAAATAAATGAACTTATTTAATGAAAATAAACAAATGAGATGGTTAGCGAGTAAATTCAGTGTTAACGTTGCCAAGGCTTAGCGGATGTTACTTCACACTCGCTATTGAAGTTAAGGGTATTTGTGAGAACACGTACGTCTGCCATCATTCACGAGCAGCAACAATTGGGAGGAGCTAAAAGCACAACATTCAAGTCCTTGTAGGAAACAATACCGTGAAACGGTACTTAACCAGCTCCAATTTGAACATAATGCAACAAAAAACATGGGCAGCGGCCGGCGGTACGGACGGACGGGAAAGGTTACAAGTCAAGTGTTAGGTATGGGGAAGACAAAGAAACAGATGAGTGAGTAATGGCCCCGAGCAGTGCCAGGTGGGAATCTCTCTTTATTTATTCATCATTACCATCCTCTGCCAACTGCCCCGAGTTCCATGGATTGTGGAAAATAACTATCCGATAACTCAACTACTGTGGGGTGCTCTGCTCTTTGGAGGGGAAAGGGGAGACATGGCAGCTCACGCAGCTTAACTATGTTCCTCTCAGGAGAATGTGCCCATAAGGAATGTTTGACATTAACAGCTCCAGCGTTTTCTGAGAAAGATTACGCTCTATTTTCAAAATACAGTGGACCTCGGATAATTCGAAATGCTGTCAATTCGAAGATTTTTTTGGTGCCTTGAATTTTGTATTAAAGGAATATAAGACAGTTATTAAACCGCTCGCCTCCCATCATGGCTACTGTCTCTGATCCAGAGTTTGTCTGCTCCTCGATAGACTTCTGGCCTAAGGCACGCTTTTGTGCAAGTAGGGCAAACAGAGAAACAAAAAGAAGTATAGTGGAAATATTTCTGTTGCAATTAATATCCATATTGAGAAAAAAACCAGAAGAAGCACCAGTCGGATTCGCTGGTACTTGGGATATTTATCCGCAACCTCCTTTTGTTAAAAGAGTCATCAGTCCATTACAAATCTGGCATCAGGACCCTCTCACCGAAACAACTTGACCTCCCAGGGATTGAATACGCGCTCTTCAGCCAACAGTAATTGTGTAAATATCCTATGTAAATTAAATAAACGCCTGTTTGTTTCACGCTATATGGTTAAAGCTCTCGATCTTATGCCCCTCCCGAATTAGCCGCAATAGAATACGTCTCAAGGTCCTTGGAGGAAATGCACTTCTTGTACCATTGCCAACTGCATCGTGTGGCAAATTGAATCAGACGACGCGTCGTTTTCTTACTGCCTTATTCATGGAAAGTGTTATGTAACAGCCGAAATACCTACACATAAGAGAAAATAGAAGCAAAAGTTATCGAGCGAGGTGGCGCTGCGGTAACGTCTACGACTCTCACTCGGAAGTTGTTCTGTATAAATCCTCGCTCTCCGGACCCCGGCCCCCCCAGGGATGTTTAATCCAGCAGGGAACAGGGAACGCGGTTGTACGAACCCCACTGGGTAGTTCTAATCTGTAACTATTAGGTACTGTAGTTGTCTACCCTCAGGTCCGACCACCCCTGCTACCGGGGGTCGCCCGTAAGGGGCATAGCCACAAAATATCTTAACATATTTCATTGTCGTGATCTGTGCAACATGATGGCGGTCGCAAACATATTTTAATTATTTTGTACGAAACTTCTTCTCAAAACTAGGCAAATCTTCTTGTTTTAATATATATTCTACCCTCTGTATCACTCTATCCAAACTTTCAGCTAAAAACCAACTATGAGTGGCTATGTAAAGGGGTCGTTCAGAACCTTGTTGCTCCATGCAGCGCAGTGTCACAGAGATGACTCTGTGATTGACATTAATTAGCCTAATGGTGTGTTTTAACATTCACAACTGTGAGCCCGCAAAATGTTTTAAACTATAATCGCATCAATGTATTGCTGCATTGGCTCCATGCCGAGTCATTAGCGAAAACGTCCTTATCAAATTCCACTACACACTGAGAGCTCTGCGACCATTGGTGGCGAGATTATCTTAGTTAAAACTCCCACACCACCTGGACAACTTTGTATCATGCGACTGATTAACTCCAAACTAGGATTACAGAGATACTCATGTACAGGGAGCTCAACAACTCCCTACCACAAACTACCCTACACATGGAAAATGTTTCGAAAATTTTGATTAACTTCAATAAAAATTAATTTCATGAAAATTATTTGAATTTAAATAATTTACCTAAATGAGCATAGTGCCTGTAAGAAAACCAGAAATCGTCACTCTCGCAACTGCAGCATGTTCAAACTAACCATTTTTGTTTTCTCCATCCGCAAAACTTTTCACATTTTTCGTAAACATATTTTGATTTTTCTGGAATTAATAAACTCTCATCACTACGTTCAAAATGGCAAGCGAAATACACTCCATGTTTTCAATAGTTTTATCATTACCTTCCATTTTCATTTATACGTGTTGAAACAAATGAAACATCTGCTTAGCAACTATATTACGTCATACATCTGTGAACTTTGATACGTTGTAATTTTATATTTAGCAAATTTATTAGTTGTCTTCACGTATGTTAATGCTACAATTGTATAAAACATTGTATTTAACACGTATATAATGTTTTCATTGTGACACTCACACTAAACACATACTTGTGTCATAATTAGACTATACTAGTTACATAAATAACTCTTCTACCCATTATGGAACAATGACTCCCAGTAGTTTGTTTCTCACACCGTCAGTTGTTTTAGCAGTATTGAGTTATGTATGCAAACTGACATTATGTTAAAGTTTGCTAAGGTAATGTTTTAATCTGTTACGTTAACAATAGCTAGTGTCGTATTTTTGTGAGCGTCTGCTTCTCTCAGGGGGTTTAATGAGCTGCTCCACACTGGAGGCGCTCTATTGTCAAGCCTTTTCATGCCTTTCAGCCATTCGCTCTTCCATTATCTTCCAAATTACCGGAACACGCACAGAATCAACGCAGAGATCTGAACATGAAAAGTAAGACAGCTGCGTGATGGTGATGATATGGAACTTCCAGCTCACTTTATGACACTCTCTTTGGCGCTTCAAAATAGCTAAGGCCATTCTTGAGAAAATGAATATGCAAATGTTATTCCGATGGTGTAATGGTTAGAACCCTTGTCTGTCACCAAGACGGCTCGAGTTCGATCTGAGGGAACCATACATAGGACTTTTGGTGGACAAAGCAGCGTCTGGGTGGTTTCCCCCGCCATTCATTGCACTAACTGAACCATCATCACCTTGCCTTTCATTCATTTCGCCCTCATTTTATATCAACTCCTTGCTCACTTGCTAAGGATTGGCCATATATCGAAATGTTGCTATTGAGTGAGAAGAGCAGCATTTCCACCTAGACACTGAATCAGGTTTGGCAGCACACGTCGTCGCAGGTTAAACGAGTTTGCGAAACATCTCTTTAAGCCGAGAGTGTGTGCCCTTGAGCATGTTTACATTAATGTAAATTACATAGCTGGGACATCGCGTGAATGAAAACAACTGTTGCTTATTGCTGTGGCGCGCATTCTGATGGAATACCTTCGCTTTAGTACTACGCCCAATATTAAATAAGTCATAAAACTTCCCGGGAGAAAGAGAGACAGTGAACAGCAGCACTAAAAATTTCAAGTGTTGCTTTACATGACCTTTTTTACTCATTCTTGTACAAACTATTATTACAAACGCTTATTCTTTAATCTACTTCATTTTAAACATTCGTAGAAATTCTTGTATTACTTTCCTTGTAAGTACAATCGTATTAGGAGAATGCAGCCACTTAAAGCAATAGTCAAACTTTTTTAACAACAGCTAAGTCGTACAAAACGAAAGTCTTCCCATTTGAGATAGAAAATTCTAACCAATAACAAGGAAAATCTCCAAAATGGTTATCTCTATAAAAATGCAATTGATATAAATTTTAATTTAATAAGATCTACAATTTTGTGCACTAAGATTTGGTTTATCTCTTAGGATTTATCAGTTATACAAGAGTGACTTAGAATGTAAGGACTTGAGAGACTATTTCCAGAAAATTCAAGATATGTATTTCATTTCTCTTTAAAATATCTTAAACATGTTATTTTAATCAAAATCGTTTGAGCTATTTTTAAAAAAGTAAAAAAAGTTTTTAACGTCTTTTCCCCCTCCACATACAGGGAATTTGGCGTGGAGGATTATTCTTGAAAATTCTCGCGTCCCATTCTTGAAAGATACTGAAATTAAATACCAAGTTTAGTATTTAATTTTCGTTTTACTGTTTAAAAAAAAAAAAAAAAAAAAAAAAACACACACGCACGCACGCGCGGACCTTTTTCTAAAAATGCTTTTTTTGGGGGGGGGTGGCTCAGGGGGTCTAGAAACAGATATTTCCGGTGAAATTTCGACATCGAATTTTTGGTTGGAATACAATACTTCCCCTACTTACAGTAGAGAAAGTAAAAATGTAGAAAATAGACGTTTCGTCCTATGCTCATTAGGAAGAGCATTAAATATTTTTATGGTTTCATAGTATACACCTTTCTGGAAACAAAGCTTGTATTGGGATGATAGATGTTCTTTTATCTAGTGTTTATCTCATGGATTTCACTGTTTGTTATATATGAGGATCGATTGAGTATAAGAATTTTAGGAACGAGAATATATACATGTAGGATAAGGTTTAATATCTTCAGTCTTATAAAAAGTTATTTACACGAACATATGCTATGGGTGTTGGAAATAAGTCTTATAACCTCCTTTTGTATGGTGCAATTCTCTACTGAATTGCCCCAAAGTAAAAACCCATACTCCATGATAGAGTTAAAATATGTATAGTACTAGTGTAATCAAATGGCACTCGACGTGATAAGTTTAATCCATGGAGCAGTGAGTGGTGGAGCTAAATGCAGCTGCGAGTGACAATGGACACGTTATAATTATTTTCAGTAGCTAGAGACTACATTCCAAGAGTGACACAAATGATGGCCATATATCAGTCATGCGAAACTATCTATTGGCGTGTTTTAGAGGTTAGGTCATGACAGTTATGAGATGTTGATGATGAAGATTGATGGCGCCGCCCCTCCCAGCCTGACCTTCAATTGTGAAATAAGAAGGAATGTCATTTAACAGCCGGAAATCTAAACATAGTTCTTTAATGTCGAGTAGTCATAACGAATTATCCATTTGTCTCACGTTTTCTGTCTGGGATGCTTCAAATGTGTATAAAGAACGAATCTTCTACCAAAATTTCATACACAGAGGCGTTAATTTATCATATACGATTTACCGCCGGGCCATTCTTTTGTTTTGCACCATTTATCACTAGGTCATTCTTTTGTTTAACCAGCGTCGCCAACTGTATCCCGATAAATCGCTGAAAAACAATTTATTACTCTATTTCATTTTGACTACTGCGTTTTTAACAATTGTCCTGTTAGTAATTAATGTATTTTCCCAGAAGAAGCGTCATTTTTTAATGTTAAAAGTGAAATGAAATGTATTTGAGATTATCAACTGATTTTGTGTTAAAACAGGGATAAAATTGAAATACACGTTATTGCTGGAATTCGTTTTCCTCAGTTAGCAGTACTAAGTCGAACTGCACAAATCGTAATTAATATACTTTACATTATCTTTTATATTCTTTAACATTTTATGGTCAAATCTTTGCGATATAGTATTTAAATTCACATTTTATTTATGAAATAGTCCAGATAAATATCAATCGACGGTCTGACTCTCGCTCCGGTCGAATATTTATGGGTTAGGTCAGACGTAATAACATATTACTTGTGATAATTTTCGATTTTGGATGAATAATTGATGATAATGAAATGGGATAGCTCAGGCAGTAGACCCAGAGGCACGCAATCAGGAGATCCAGTGTTCAATTACCACTCAACCGGCCACCTGGTCTCTTTCATAGTGTTCCCAGTTCGTTAGGCGAAAGCTGAGCTGGATTATATTGTTGGATAAGTTGACAAATCCCACTTCTGACATTATATGACAAAATTAGAAAAGTCCAGTTACTTTTTTTTCTCATTTTATTTTCTTCTAAACTTTTGCACAAATACAGTTCTGTTCTACTGATTTTAACACAGTCGACAATCTTTCGTGATATTACAACTCATAACTGTTTATTTTTCGTAACCTTGACGCAGTCCTTTCACTGTCTTTCTGCACTTTCTCTGTCTCTCATACACTAACTACGACGATGCAATCACTCCACGCTCGTTAAATCTGCACTACAGACCACACACACAGCTGTCTCGCACTTGCTGAGACATGGACCGACTCATGTCTGTAAATCTCCCTTCTGCTGTTTCCTCGCCTCCTTATATAGAGGATGGCGCAAATTGGACCTTTCTCGATTTCCACAAGAACGCCGACGGCTGGATGGATCTCGAAAATTCCAGCAATCCTTTACTAAGCGCCGCGCTCATTGTTAGTCACGTATACACAAGCAGTCGCGCAGCCTAACCTTGAGCACCTGTTTGCTCCGTGGCCTGGTATGTGGTCAAAGGTTGCTTATCCCAGACCGTCCTTTGTTGTGCGCCGCGCCCGTTCAGTGCTGTTTTTGCACGTTATGGCATTTATAAGACGTAGATAAATTATATAACGGTTTTGAATTATTGGTTTGAATAATTAGATCAAAAAGGTGAAATCAAGCATGAGACAACGGTAAGGATACCTACATTTGGCCGACTTTTTTAAAATCTATGCAATTAATAACCAAACTGGTTGTAATGAAATTTGGTATACGTGTAGTATACGTTAAGTCCCATTTAGAGAGCAGCTTATATGGCCTATTAATTTGCTTCGCTCCTGTGGTAGAAGGGGTTTCTAACGGGGGTGAAAAAAATGAAGGTAGCGAAACACAGGGTGTTAGGGGTATAAGTGCAGATATTTTATTATTGAAGGCAGTGTAATGAACAATATTACATTAATATTCGCTTCCTTTGTGAACTTATAATTTTACTAAAGAGTAATATGTTTTCAGGTTGGTAAATACCGTGGAACAGAAAACACGACACAAAATGGGCCGGTGTCGTGATAACGAATGGTGTACCGGAATCGAGTTCCAACGCTTTTGCAAGGCCAATGACCTCTCATTACCCAGACCAGTAGGTCACGCAATGCTATGTGAAGCAAAACAGATAGTCTATACGAGATACTTTCATTTCGTGGCGCAGTTAGAACCATACCAAAGGCGTCAGGTAGTAAACTGTGCGATTGGTTTGTGGGAAAACTGTTAGACGAAGACAAAAAACAACTAAGACACCAAAGTGGATACATTCGAAGGCACTAGTTATCAAAATATCTGCTCTTATACCCTAACATCCTGTATCTTGTTATAATTTCTTTGGGGGCGGGGGAGCGAGAAATATTAAATTACAGAAGTTTATAAATATAGCATTTCTCACAAATTCTGTTATTTATAAAATTTATATAGGAGTTGTAACGATTTTTCGGTACTATTAATCGTTATGTAGTTACGCGTGGTTTCATAAGGTAAACTTGAGGAGGGTGGAGGCGGACAAAGAAAGAGATATGCGCAGTGAAGGAGGAGAAATAAGAAATTCTCTCAGTTTAACGCAGCAACGCGAGAAATTCCACGGGTTTTGTTAATATTAAAATGTATGTCTGTGTGTGTGGTTATCTTTTCTTTTTCTTTATTTTATTTTTACATTTTTTTCTCGTTCACTTCTATACCGTTGCACCGATTTGACCAAACTTGGCGCAGATAACCTTTGACACAAGGCAAAAATTACTGTCTGGCTTAGTATTTGAAATTCCACTCCATTTCACACAATTACTTATTTATTTTATGGAATATCTACCAAGGCTTGCAATATCATCTAGATCTTTGTCAACGATAATCGTAGTAGGTCGAACATTGCCAACTTAACAGTAGCTACTTACGTTTTCACGGCCTTACATGAACTTGCTGTTCCTTTGTTATTTTGTAATATTTCTTGTTCTCTATGTTATCGATCATGGAGTAATAATAAAGTCACATTTGGTCTCTTTTGCTATGACTTCCTGGTGTTTTCCTAGTAGTTTAGTGTACGTTGATTACTGAGAATAAACAGGGTTAAATTGACATTACCTAAACTGCTACCTTCCCAATGATATTTGTTCTAGAAATAGCGAAGAGGTAGCCGGAATGCGACAACTTGAAAGTCACTCAACCACATTAATGAGAAATAATTACAAACTGTGATATTTGTCGTCGTAAAGAGTCCTTTGGACAAAATTTTCTCGCAATTTTATTATATACTAGCTTAAATACGCGGGGTTGCCTGTGGTTTAAAGATTTACCCCTAAAACTTGTAGACCTGGAGACATTTAAAAATATATTACTTAGTACGCTTAAACAAAGATTTAAACTCTTAGGGCACCATAAAGAACAAAAAATAAACAAAATAAATACACAGGGAAGACACTATGCAAACGCACTTAAACGTCACAAATACCACAGGAAAAGTCAAGTAGAGAAAGCCGTGTGAATGTGCATAATACACTGAATTTCCTTTTCATTCATATAATTGTTTGTAGAGGAGGTAGTAGAGAAGGACATGTGAATGTGTTATGTATAAGAAACGTGGGTAGAGGAAACCATGTGAATGTAATACTTGTAAAGTAAAATGGCTACCATAAGAACCTTCTCCATGAAAAAATACATATAGCTACGAATTTCACAGTGATCGATGAAGCGGTTTAGGAAAGCATAGGGGACAAACTTACAAACATTCATATTTATTTGTCTTTATAGTGTCCTGAGATTTAATTAACTCTTTAAAGAATCTCGGTAATATTTTTAATGCCCCCAAAGAAACCTAAGGCCAAAATGCTGTAGGGATAAGTACAAGCAACGCTGGGTATTTCAGCTAGTAAGAAAATTAGGGCTATCGATTGTAGAAACAACGTGCAACGGTGACAATTTCTCAAGTCTCTGTTATACATAGACGTAGCTTCAGTTGGTAATTACATAGTTTGTTATATGCAGGAAGTTCAGGCAGCAATTAATTGCTTAGGTAACAAGGAGGCTATTCAAAGCATGCAAGGCATTAATAGCCTTGGCATACCTTAACAAAAGGGAGGAATAGATGGCATGTTCACAGAGTGGTTGTCGAACAATTCATTCTCTTTATAGTTCATGCGATGATTACGTCAGTGGGGCGCATTCGGTAGCAGTGTTGCCACAAGTAATTAACAAAATTTCTCCCGATTCATTAAAAAAGGCGCAAAATTTAAGTTGAAGTCGTCCAATGTTTGTATTAAACATTTGATGTGTTACACTCACATAACTTTCTCCACTCTTGTACTAACCATTCTTACAAACTCTTATTCCTACATCTTCTTCGTGTTAGTTGAGATAAACATTTGTACAAATTACCTTATTGCTTATTTCCTTGTAGGTGCAAGGGGAATATTAGAATACAGTAGACTTGGTGCAATTGTCAGATGTTTTAAAGCTTTGGGATTCTGTTCTCTTTGCACACTTAACATATAACAAATGAACAACGATGTTCCATTTCACGAAAGTTTAAGTTTTCCGAAACTCACACACACAACAAGGAATATCTCCGAAATGGTTCACCCTACAAGAAAATTTATTGAGACATAAATTGTGTGTTTTATCAAGATCTACATTTTTTGTATAGTATGATTTGGTGTATCTCTAACGGTTTACCAGTTATGCAAAAGTCGTCCAGAGTAAATACGACTACAGGAGCTATAGCCAGAAAATTCAAAATATACATTTCGTTTGTCATAAAAAATATCTCAAACATATGACATTTTAATCAAAATCGTTAGAGCCATTTTCAAGAAAATCAAAATTTTCGAAAAATTTTACATGTAAAGGGTAGTTTAGGGTGGGGCTATTTTCTTCAAAATCTTTGTGTCGCATGCTTGAAAGATACTAAACTTAAATACCAACTTTGGTTTTTAAACTACTTTTCGTTTTTGAGTTATGCTGTCCACAGACTAACGCAAACACACGCGCACATGGATTTTTTTTTTTTTTTTATTCAGTTGGTCTCAAAACATATTTTCGGTGAAATCTTGACATCGAAATTTTGGGTGGAATACAATACTTCCGCTACTTACCACTAGAGAAAGTAAAATGGGCAGTTTACTCAAAATTCTAGCGTCTGAAACAGTTCTAAACAAACGAAAATAGCCATTTAGTAATAATTCTTATAACGTGTTTCAGTTTAAGTAAAATAGTTACTGCCGGATTGAACATTGTATTGTATAATTTTTAATCTCATTATACTGGAGAGGCTGAAGAAATTCTTCTTCGTCCACTCCAATTTCCGCTCATTGATAAATATCTGAATATAAATTAAGCATTGCAGAGGAAGGTACAAATATGAGACAAATATGATGATTCTCGCCTAGTTATTTTTATTCTAAGAGTAGATCTTAGAAGATTCAATCCCATTTCTTAATTTTGTCTTCATCGAAGTCGCTCGCTCCACTGTGCGTTACTAATGGAAACACAGAGTATAATGCAAGTAAAGTTATTTTAAAATACGATCTCCCACTGAGTTTTTAAGCTTAAGAAACTCGAGCCATCTACAGGATTATTATAATTTAAAATAGCTTTCCAGTCTACAGTGAGAAGCAGCGGCCATGATGCTCCAGTATCCGATGTGACCCTTAATAAAAAGTTTGGAGAATTTATGGGTTAAATAAACGCAGAGGAAAACGTTGCATCTTTCATAGAGAGGATATATTTCCAGAAATGTCTGTCATGTGAGTGTTTCTTCCCCTATAAAGCTACAATAGAGCACCTTAAAGGTAATCATTTGCAGAAACATTTTAGTAAAAATTCGAAACAAGTTTGAGTTAAAAATCTGGTGTTTTCTTTCTCCGTCAGAGAAGTTCGGGAATACCTGTAGAGGACTTATTATGCTAAAGAAGTAAAGATGAAAGTCGCTGATTGATATCATATGCAGCATTAGTAGAGGACAATCTACTTCCTGCTACACAGTAAAAGCAGAGAAGTTGCCGATACATCAGGGGTTAATACTACTAAATGTGATTCTCCAAAGCACTCGCTACTTCAGACCAATTGAATGCTTTCTGACGTCAGAGAGCTGTCTTCTTACTGCCGGCTCTCAGCTAGGGAAATCCTGAGAAGTGACGAGCAAGTGAGGCAGTAGGAAACGCGCTAACAGGAGTTACCGGGATTTAATTATGTTAAACTTACTTGGTTATAATACATAAACTACTCTTCTCCTTGCCTACAAATCCCCAAAACTTTATTACGTCACACGGCTGTGATACGTCACACGTAATGGAGTTGACGAAATCAATTCTAGACAACAAAACTAAATGAACGTTTATGTATTTGAAATACACTGAACATACACGTATTCTGAACCCAGTAGTCGGTCTGGGTGACTCAGTTTGTTAGGCGCTAGCCTACTGATTTCAAGGTCGCGAGTTCAAACCCAGGCAGACCGATAGCTTTTAAGTGTAAGCAAATTTGTTGGCATGTAAAAGAACTCCCTGTGGCGGCATCGTTGATATGATACTGGCAATTAGAGCGTCGTTGGCAAACAATTTATTTATTTTAGTTTTTAACCTAGTGGCAGCACTGGTAGTGAAAGGGGTAAGGAGGATTCAAAGGTTCCGGATAATCGTTTTATGTTGGTTTTGTGTAAATGATTGCAAACGCAGTAGCAACCGTAAAATGAAAATGGTGTTCGTTATACTTGTATTTATTGAGGCCAGTTTTTATCCATTTAATTAAAGAAAGTGGAGATAGATAAAAGGTAACTGGAATTGAGATATTTTTACTCAATTTACTTAATATAAACTTGTGTTGGATTAAGATGTTTTGCTAAACAAAAATATGATAGGTTAAATGCATCTGATATTGAAATATGAAATATTGAAGTTCTGATTATGTACTAAATGCTGTTTTGGCTATGAATTTGAAATCAAGAAATTGTCTTCAGAGCAGGACTGATAGCTCCGGGATCGTGCTTGGAGTTTCTTGTCAAGGTACTGCAACAGTCTTCCACAGAATGTTACTGCTAGTACACCATGTGACAGTTTTGATTCAATAGCGACATACATTACACTCCTAATTCAACTCAACTGTAACTCTGAGCACCGTAATTACAGAGCGCCTTTGTATTGTGATGAAAATAAAACTTTTCCCTAACACATCTGCTATATAACTTCAAATAAGTAGGAAATCATAACCTCAAAGAATTCTGTAGTAGTCGGAGGATTTTCCCTAACCATTTTTTCCTTTTGCATGACAAAGGCATACATAAAATTATACTATTTAGATTGTATTTTGGCCAGAGGATTTGTTAATTAGGCTAGATTTTAGGCTCTAAGCATTTTATAATTTTATATGACTAAACGCTACTGCAAAGTTACTACGTATATGTAGCCATAAAAATGGCCAAGTTGGTAACAGTGTCCCAAGGCATGACGTGCATTTAACGCAGGTTTTATACAGCTTACGTAGCGATAACATTACGTGGTGATAGAAACAATCTTATCACTGCATTTTACAGAGCATATCCTTTATTTAGGAACTAACATGATTTTTGTATTTAGTTCCCCTTTAAGTGAACCCCAATTGTTGAAATGTTTAAAAAGTGAAAGAAACAAAAGAACCGAGTATATTACTTAAGCTAAGTAATTCAATGTTTGTATGTTCCAGGCCGAACGTATGCCGCTCCAAATACCGCCATTACTGTTGTCCTGGTTGGACGATAAAGCCCGCCACAGGACTGTGCATCATACGTAAGTAGCTTTTATAACACCCATTAACAGATTAATTTGGTTTTTTATTCGCTTAAACTCTTGTAAATATATACAACACGCTTGAAACCAAATTACTGTATATTTATAGTTTCCAATATGTATGTAAATTAAATCAATAATGGCTGTTTATTTGTAATATTGGTGAGGTTTATAAAATAGACAAATTAAAATGGAACCTCGATAAAAAATAATTGTTTAGAATAGAAGTCAGCATGAAATACAGGTCATTAAAATATATGGTAACCCATTTGTGGGCTCTCCACTGAGCGAGGTAACCGCCAGTCACCGAGCAATGGTGCAGGCAGAGGCGCATTGAAATCCTTACCTCACTAACACCATGCGTTTTCAGACCGATTGGACCGTCCCGAGGACCTGTTCTTAAAAACACCAGCAGTAAGTTTATTGGCATAAATAAATAATAAATAATATTATATATTTGACATAACTTTTAACTTGTGTTTAGTAAGGTTTCCTCTGTCTCTTACGCCTTACGGATTATGCAAAAGTCTTACAGAATCAAAAGGCTTCAAAGACTATTCCCAGAAAATACGTTTGTACAAAAATATCCTAAATATGTAGTATGTATGTTAGTAAAACTCTTAGAACCACTTTTGAGAAAATAGATTTTTTCCAAAGAAATTTCTATATTAAGATTAGTTTAAAGTGGGGGAGTTTTCTTGAAGCTTTGACTCGCGTTCTTGAAGGCGGTAGGCCTTGGCCCGGAAAGGGCCCTATTGGCTCGGGGTTACTTTTGGTTTGTCACAAAGGATACATTGAAATACCAAATATATCTACCAAGTATTTTGTTTGCACTTTTTCGTTTTTCTCTGTAAACACTACAACTTATTTTATTGATTTTAACTTTCCAATTATTTAAGTTTTATTTTTTATCGATATTGAAATTGTGTTTTTATTTATGGACGCTCTGTAACTACCGTGAATGAACTTTAATTTTGCTCAGAGGCCTCTTTATCAGACTTGAGGTTGTCTTATGTGCCATAGAACTGCCATAAGGGACCATCGGCTTTACTTCCCTTCCGAAGAAAGTCTGGTAAGGATTTTTATGCCCAAAAAGATCCGTCGCCCTCCACCGGATTTGAACCTATTTTTAAATAAGGAATAAAAAATATTATTGTAAATGATTTCCGAACGTATATTATTAAGTTGGCAACATTAAGCAACAGCAGTGTAACGACAGTAGAGATTGTGATTAAACCTCGGATAATATTAGTGTGGTATACCTCGCCCCTCCCCTTCATTTCCGCAAAACATAAGCTAATGGACAGCATGAATAATAAAACGGGACTTTTAGAGAAGGAACCGTACATATTAAATAGAAAGAGAACCACATAACTCGGTATTTTTATTTCAGTATCTTTCAACGAATCTGACTTTTTTTTTAAAAAAAAGATGCCCTCGTTTCATACTAGGGTTTACCTGGATACTTTTTTATTTTTGCCTTTCTCAAAAATAGGCTGTAAAGATTTTGGTGAGCAAACTTTATGTAGTTTTGTACAAAATGTAAGCTCTGAGATACCGACGACATATTGTTATACAAAAAGGTAGAGACTGTCTCTGTGGTTGGGTTGTTAGTAGCTAGCTTCTAAATCCAGAGGTCCCCAGTTCGATTCCCTGCTGGAGTACCGGAACTTTTATTTAGTCAGGATTGTTCACCATCTTCCCCATAGTCTCGAGGTACGATCAATAATGTTAGTGTTAATGTGTGTGCGTGCGTTAATCTTTATAAAGAAAACTCAGCGTAACAAGCCCAAAGATTAACACGGTAAACAATTGAACATCATTGCAATTGTTCCGAAGGCAAAGCCGCCGATATGAGCGTAGATATTAATGGCGGATATACATGGAACACTAGATAAATAAAACTAAAATAGCTAGAGCTTGTTGAAATATATAATTTGTGTATACAACTTCTGCTGTAGCACTAGCCATTTACCAAACAATCGTCGTTACAACTTGATCTTCCCAGTTTTGTTCTATCATGTTGTATCTATGAAGTATACTACGCGCGGGTTCATTAGTAATAAAAATTGACTAACGCTATGCGAACCAGATAGATTATACTAGTATCGGAGTTGTGAATAGTTGAAATAATTGTCAAATGAGTTCGGTGCCCAATATTGCAGATATGCACTATTTGAAGATGATGGATTGGGCCATATCCGAGATATTCGTTGTTATTATTTTGGATATATAAATACTATGGCAAATGACAGGCACAGTTATTACTTACGTCACTTTATTTCCCTTACAACTGAATCACAATTCACAACTCGTGACCTTACAACTCACAACTTCTCTATCATAAACTTGACACAAATACTGTTCAAGTATTCACAGCTCATTCTTAAAATTCAACTCAATCACTGACTTAACTCACTCTCACGATAAAATCAGAAACTGATTTTCTGTCCTTGGTAAGTCGCTTATACAGACGAGAACGGGTACCGGTGATTTGTCTGGAAATGGTGTTTAATCTTAGACACCGTTGTCGCACGTCGCCTGGCAACGTAGTGGTATGAGGTATCTGACCCTGAGCCGATGTGTGGCCGCTGCCGCAATACTTCAAGGGTATGGTCAAGCGAATATTCTAAATTCCACATTTTAAAAGTAAGGGCTTTCAACTTTTAGATATTTATTTCTCATACGAACGGTAGTCTCCCTACAAAAAAAAAAAAAAAAAAAAAAAAAAAAAAAAAAATTAAGCTCCTCTTCCAATTAGTTCTCAGTTTATCATATAGTGGCCACTCTTAAAACATTTGAGTATCGCTTAAAGCGAAAATTAGCAATAAAATAAGTTGTACAAATGTTTATTTCGATTAACATGAAGTAGATAGATGATAAATGTTTGTAAGAATAATTTGTGATAGTGTAGAGAAAGTTATTTGAGTGCAACTCATCAAATTTTTATTTGATCATATATTTGATCCAAAACCTAGGATTTTCAGTTGACTTTAAGACAAAGACTAAACAATTTGTTATATGAAAACTGTTTTTATGGTCTAAGAGAGTGTCTGTGTATTTGTCAAGTGACGTGTTCTGTAGAAGGAATGAAGCATGTGACATGAGTGTGGGTGGAAGAAGTGCCGCCACTGCTTATGACAATTGAGGTGAAGGATCTTACATTACGTGTAATGGTAGCCTTGACAACTGTGGCGTACCAATTGAAATATACTGTATATCAACTGGATGCTGACAGATAGAATGCAATTTTCCCATGAGCCGCTAACAGCCGGGCCTTGCTTAGGAAAATAAAATAGGGGAGGGTACCACAGCCACAGTAATTATTATGTAAGTGCACATCTACTTATCGCACAGAAATAAGTGTCAAGCAAATTGATACAAATATTTCAAAAGTGATTGAAGATGAAGAAAACACAGATGTGAACTTTCACACGACTTTTTATATATACCAATTACAAATTCACACCATACGTTACATATAACTACTGGTTTACCCAATGTCCACGATTAGCTGTTTAAACCCCAAAGACAATTTCTCTCCCTGCTATAGATACAATTATTGCAAATTCATATAGGGTTTTTATTGTGAACAATCCCATGTACCCTATAAAACTGTAATTTTCTACAGCCCCGGCTATTGCTAATAGACTTAGTCTACTTCGGTGAGACCGCTCACCTCTCCCAAAGACGTCCCAGGTTCGATCCCAGGTGATGTGGGATTTGCGGCAGACGAAGCTGCGTCTAGATGGGTTTGGACTAGACTGGATTGGACTACCAGCAGGGAGGATTCGACTCTGTTCCCACCCAGGAAGAGAGATGAGATGAGAGCACCACACGGGCGTGCCGGAACCCGGACGAGGGGCGTGAGCCAACACAAAGGTCCCTAAAATGTGCTGGAGATTCATCTCGACACTAGGGTTCGCCATGCAGCCGCCATGGGTTTCTACATCGGCCCCCGCAGTAGACCAGGTGACTACAGCGCCACCTCTGCGTTGAGAATAGCAGTTACAATGCTGACGATCATGATTATAACATATCCATATCTGACGCCTTCAGATGTGATATGCTTTTAGAGAACTCTTCAAAATGTACGTTAATGAATAGAAAAAACTCCATTAATCATTCTAAACCGAGAAATTTTATAATAAGCATTGCTTACATTCCAAATGTATCTGTTAATTCTGACTTATAGAGCAGAGATTTTTGTTTCACAGTGGTTCAGTACGCTTTCTAAGGTACATCTGTTGAAATTCGAAAATTTAACGGTAGTAATAGGAGAGATACGGAAGGATTTAGGCGCTGAAGCCAGACTTGTCTTTCCTATGTCCCCAAGGAGACACCCCCGGGAGGGAGGATGAGGTGAGAGGAGACACCGGGCAGGCAAATGCAGACTAATGGCACAGACATTGAGAGAGGTTACTAAGCTTTCACCAGTTTGAAGACGCCTCGAAGTCTTCAGGTCTTTCGGGACAACTCGGAAAGCATCGCGGCGTGGGGTCCAACGCCCCCAGGTGCCGAATCCCATGGACAACGAGGGACGGAAAGAGTTCCTGCGCATATCATCCCTGCCAAGCTGCACCCAACGCCTTCGCTCACGCTTGCGACCCTGAAAGAACCAACGTGATCAATTAAGTATTTAATGAAATGAAATGTGGGAAACCCACGAAAAAGCCCATGGACCAGGAAGGTCGGCCACGGGAATCGAACACATGACCTCCCGAATGTCGGCCACAGGCGTTAGCAAGGATCCATCTCGCTCGGTAAATAACAATGATAGGTATTTTCTTTACAAAAGACACAATGATATCTAAAGCATTGTTGCCAAACACCGTGGTGTGTCGCGATTCTGCCAGGCCGTTCCCTCTATTGCGCCGTTATACCCTCAGGAAGGTATATTGTGTGTGGATGTATATAAATTCCAGCGACAAAATTCGAGGGTTCATATCTGGGGTTCATATCCTCTAATGAAATTCCAGAGATGTTTCATCCTTTTCGCTTTGGAGGTTCTTTATCGCCTTGAGCAAACATTCTGCCACCATTATATCGCGCTCTTGGGAGATTTTGCCTTATCGAATTGGCGATACTGTCAAAAGAGGAGTTATATGTATGATACAACGTACATAAACGTGTTAGAATCATTATGTATGTATTTATAAA
This sequence comes from Tenodera sinensis, assembly GCA_030765045.1. Lineage (NCBI taxonomy): Eukaryota > Metazoa > Arthropoda > Insecta > Mantodea > Mantidae > Tenodera > Tenodera sinensis. Next base: position 110,261,831 of record CM060971.1, on the reverse strand, counting down.
CGTTTTATCTTAAGTCGCGTTTACAGCTTGTTCATATCGTGAGTAAACAATGCTTGAAACAATTCAATATACATGGGTCATTCAATCTGGCAACAATATATGTGGGGCTATCAGCGGTAAATGATGCAACCTGACAATTTTGGAAGAGTAATATTATTTATAAAGTATTTTTAGTGAGTTTAATTTGTCGACTGTTTTCCGTAGTGCTCTAAAATGTTAAATATGTAACTCCGACCGCGGCGTACAACAAAAGACGGCCGAGGCCAGGTTACTTCACACCGTATACCAGGCGCGGCGCGTATCGAAGGTGCTTATAGTCAAGCTTACCACACCACTCACGCGAGCAAACGGATAATAATCAGAGCGAAGAACCAAAATGGGTCTTTTTCCAGATTATTCGAAAAGTGTCCCGCGGCCGGTTTGTTTAAAGAAGTTCGAGAAAGATCTGACTACGTCATCGCCGGTATAAATGCTTGCGAAGGCAGTTTTTGAGTCGGTGAGTGAGTTCCTGCGGCTGCTGCTGCCGTTCCCAGGTGTACAGTGATAAGAAATATTAAATTATACCCTATCCGGCCTTAAAGTGTCAGTTCACAAAAAGAAAGACAATGTGATATTTGATCGGGAAGCTATGTTGGTGTGGAGACGTTACGTGAGATCTGAGGGTGCCACGCCTCAATCTCATGACTCAGAATTACATTTCATAACTTTTCTTAAGCAATTTCTTTAATTAGTTAATGTAGTTTATTTAATAAATATGAGCTGAGTGCAATTCTAACCTCACACTGTTACAGTGAAAGAATTGACGGTTGCGATAACAGATGTAAACAGCTGTGCGCAGAGAACAAACGAAGACGAAATGCGACGAAAACCGTTCATGAATTTTATAAGATTTATGGCTTATTCGTGGTCTTTGGAGGATGTCTCAAAACACTCTGAACAAGGTATATATGGTTGTTTTGCTTTTCTGAGGCTACTGTTTGTATCTCCTAATCTGAAAAGTTTATTAATTTCTCATTTAATATGAGGGTGAGCTTTGCAGCGATCACCACTGTGAGAGTTTCTTCTGACAACGAATAATGAACAATAACCAGATGGTAATTTATAACTGCGCAATCTATTTATTAGATTTTAAGAAATTTCAATAGAAAGACGCAGTTAATTCTATTAGGAACCTAGATGAAGCAATTTTACTGTGGTTTGAATACATTACAAAACATGCGAGTTGCCAGAAAGAGGGGATGAGAGAGATGTAATAGAAGACAACGGAAGAAAAGGGGTGATGCAGAACTTTGAGGGAAGGATAGAGCGGTAAAGAGATAGATGGAAATGAATAAGAGAGCTGAAGCAGAGAAAGACTAATAAGCAAAGAAAAAAGGAAGGATAGACGGTGAGAAAATGAAAGAGAAAGGGGGACGGAAAATTCAACACATTTAACGCAATAACCTGAGCGAAGTCACGGATTCTGCTAATAGATAATAAAATGTTCATATTTGTGATCCGAGTATAAACGTATTGAGACAATAAATTCGGTCCAAGCACCGAAATGTAAGAAACAAAAAAGGATAAATAACGCATAAACACACTGCTAAATTAATTAAAACCATAAAAACATGCCGGGGGGTGGGGGGTGTTTTCCCCATACCAGAGTTGAGGTCTGCACGCACTTGGACCAAGGCCTGCTCGCCGGGGTCACGCTTCATTTGAAGAATGTTTGTTTATTTGTTTGTTTGTTCGGACTTGAAAATAAAGAGGAAAAAATTAATCACTATACTACATTCAACTTATCCATTTCGTATGTCATGATAATATTGAACATGTTATTTTAACAAATATCATAGCATCGTTTTTGAGTAAATAAAAAAATGAAGTTTTCTCATGAAAATGGGAAATATAGACTTAAAAATTAATGTATCACATTTTTATTATTTCTATGTACAGTAAGTAGGGCAAGTATTGTATTCCACCCAAAAATTCCATGTCGAGATTTCACCGGAAATAGATACTTTGGAGTCCTCTAAATTAAAAAAAGATGTTTTTAGAAAAGTGTGTGTGTGCCTGTGTGTCTGTGTGAGAGAGAGTAAATGAACAACAACTGAAAAATGAGAAGAGAGTTAAATATGAAACTTGGTATTTAAGTTCAGCATCTTTCAAGGAGGCCAAGATTTTCAAGAAAATCCTCAAACTAAACTACCCGTTACGTGTAAAATTTTTCAAAAATTGTGCCTTTCTTAAACATAGATAAAAGATTTTGATTAAAATGTATGTTTAAAATATTTTTATGACAAATGAAATATATATCTTGGATTTTCTGAGAGTCCCCAGAAGTCTTGTTTATTCTGGAGACATTTGCATAATTCGTAAACTGTGACAGGCAAAATCTTGGTACACGAAAATGTAGACCTCGCTAAAACACACATTTATGTCAAGTGCGATTATTTTTGAATAGATCATTTTGTAGATATTCCTTATTATTTGTCTGAATGTTTCAATACTTCCTAGGGATGGCAAGCACCAAAAGTCCATTGCATCGAAGTGTGAGGTGTCTACTCCGTTTCTTACTGCTTCATCCATCCATCCATCCATCCATCCATCCATCCATCCATCCATCCATCCATCCATCCATCCATCCATCCATCCATCCATCCATCCATCCATCCATCCATCCATCCATCCATCCATCCATCCATCCATCCATCCATCCATCCATCCATCCATCCATCCATCCATCCATCCATCCATCCATCCATCCATCCATCCATCCATCCATCCATCCATCCATCCATCCATCCATCCATCCATCCATCCATCCATCCATCCATCCATCCATCCATCCATCCATCCATCCATCCATCCATCCATCCATCCATCCATCCATCCATCCATCCATCCATCCATCCATCCATCCATCCATCCATCCATCCATCCATCCATCCATCCATCCATCCATCCATCCATCCATCCATCCATCCATCCATCCATCCATCCATCCATCCATCCATCCATCCATCCATCCATCCATCCATCCATCCATCCATCCATCCATCCATCCATCCATCCATCCATCCATCCATCCATCCATCCATCCATCCATCCATCCATCCATCCATCCATCCATCCATCCATCCATCCATCCATCCATCCATCCATCCATCCATCCATCCATCCATCCATCCATCCATCCATCCATCCATCCATCCATCCATCCATCCATCCATCCATCCATCCATCCATCCATCCATCCATCCATCCATCCATCCATCCATCCATCCATCCATCCATCCATCCATCCATCCATCCATCCATCCATCCATCCATCCATCCATCCATCCATCCATCCATCCATCCATCCATCCATCCATCCATCCATCCATCCATCCATCCATCCATCCATCCATCCATCCATCCATCCATCCATCCATCCATCCATCCATCCATCCATCCATCCATCCATCCATCCATCCATCCATCCATCCATCCATCCATCCATCCATCCATCCATCGTCAGATTTCTGGGTTGTTGATAATAACACTGAGCATGCGCAATAGATCTACAAAAGTCGCAGTGCAGTGTCGCTCTCTTTATCAAAGGAAACTAAATTAAATGAATTTGCTGAGTTACTAGGAAAATACGGATGACTTCTTCCTTGGCGTGGTTCCCGGTCAAGACGCGAGTCCGTAGTGGACACTTGGTGGGGTCGGGTGACGTCGGAGGCATTCTTCGTAATGGAAACGTTAGGGACCCCGTACATGCTTGTGCCCGTGGTCAATCGTATCTGGTCGCACTTTGGGTCTTATGCTTTATGCCCGGTGAAGTGGGGGTTCGACCACCTCAACGCCGTGGTGCACTGGTGGCATTTCTGTTTGAAGTGCGCTGGGCCGAACATTCGAGCCCCGAGTTGTTCAGATTGGGTTGAACTCGGTGGAATAGTGGTTCCCTATGCCCATGGGTAATGGGTACAGCCGGCTCCAAACGTTTTCCGATGGACGAGAGGGTGTAGGGAAAAGAGACGAAAATTTTTCTGATGAATTACTTGCGCCTGGTCCGTCAACGACGGCCTCATCAGAGGTGTTGCTTCTGTGTGTGTGTTCCTCTGATATGTGGTCTGCGGGGAGCCAACCAGAAGCCAAATAATCAATTTTATTCTATCAAAAAGAAATCAGCACATTCTTTTCTGCACATATTTAAGCAAGTAAAACTGGTTTATTTATTTATTTTATTTATTTTTTTTTTGTGGTAGCATTAACGGCGTTTAAGAAATATGTTTAAATAACTCCTTAAACAAAGATAATGCACATGATGTATTCTTCATAAGTAATAATAACAGTAATAATAGTAATAATAATAGTAATAGCAATAATAATAGCAATAATAATAATAATAATAATAATAATAATAATAATAATAATAATAATAATAATAATAATAATAATAATAATAATAATAATAATAATAATAATAATAATAATAATAATAATAATAATAATAATAATAATAATAATAATAATAATAATAATAATAATAATAATAATAATAATAATAATAATAATATAGATAAACCAGTTGATATTTATAGGGCGATAGACAAGAAAGCTGAGGGGGAGAAGCTTCTTCGTAACCTATAGTGGTTGATGCCTCATAGTTTTTTAAACAAGCTCTCTTGCTATGTGCAGTAGTTCTGTTACCTACTTGTGTTACGCTAACTTTCATTTTCCTATGAAGTTCTGTTTTCCTACTATTCAATGTTTTAAACTTCGATGTGAAGCTTCAGGTCAAACACACGATTTCATATTCGTTGAATAAAACCAGTTTGCAAATTTTACAGCGCGCATGCGTGTGTTTCCATGAATAACTTAAATAAAAAGTATGGTATATTACAACTATTTGAACGTTTTAAATTTAATTTGAATTTATGCGCCGAATATTTAGTTTTCATCCTCGCAGTGAGTCCGTTCTGGACTTATAACGTTAATGTTATTTTCTTTACATTGAGATTACTTTTTTACGACCAAGTGTAAGAGAAATGTTGGAATTATATTTTCTTTGGACTTGCACATTACGCCCCTTACCCTTGTAGACAAGTATGAGCTGGCAAGTGGACCTTTGAGACCACCTGGCATAAGTAATAGATAAGGCAGCCTGCCTTCCCCCGCGGCTACGAGCATCATATGACTCGGAAAACATTTGAAGCCGGCTGTACGTCTGAGCGATGCTTGTCAGACGCCTCAACGTTCTCAGATAGGAATCTGGAGAGCTAGTACTCGGTTACTATATGCTGTCGGCCCTATTGACATCTCGGTAGTCTTCCCTAATGGGTTGACGTAGAGCACGAGAGCTGGAGGTGGTATATAAAATAGGCAACGTTCTAATGCAAAAGGCGTGCGGAGTATCGAGTGGTGGAATCGTTTGGCACTCTTACTTGCATTATTCCCCCTTGATCCTTCCCTCCTAGGAGTGTCAGTAGCGGCACAAAGGTCCTACTGGCCTACGATAACACGGGGCTCCCCTTACCTGTAGGTACCTTACACAAACATGGGTGAACAACGTTCACTTATCACAGTTGTCAAGCTCCATCTCTCAATAATTAGTGCTCAGTCAAGTGTCAACAGTGTGGCCAACGTTGACTGAAGTACCACAGGAGTCGCATACCATTCCACCCACAACAGCACGTGTGCTATTTTAGCTCGTGTAAAACAGTTTACGTTGATGGAAAACACTCGGTCAACACTGACCAGACTTTTATACACACACGTCAATCACAACGTGCTCCAATTAAACATCTCTCGTGCGTGGGATGTAATTGCGTCATCTCAAGTCGATGAAGAAGAATACACGTTTGGAAATGGTACATTTTATAAGAATAAAATATATGCTCAACAGGAACTTCAGTATTGTGTCTTCCATAGCAGAGTACACATCAAGTACATCAAGTCTGAATCAAATCATCCCAACTAGCTAGCTCAAATCTGATTTACAACATTCACAGATCGTTCTTGAACCATTACCATTTATTTTAAAATCAGTTCTATAAATTATTGATACAAAGGCTTAGTATTCTACTAAGATTAAGATAAACATTCTCTATGAATGTTGTCATCGGTCTGGGTGGCTCAGTTGGTTAGATGCTGGCCTACTGATCCCAAAGTCGGGGGTTCAAATCCAGCCCAGCTTGATGGTTTTTCAGTGTGCTTAAAAACGACAGCTCCATGTCAGTAAAACAACTCCTGCGGGATGAAATTTCAGCACACCGGCGACGTTGATGTGATGCTGATAATTGACAGCGTCGTTAAACAAGAAAATAATTTTTATGAATGTTGTCAGTTTAACCCTTTTCAGCCCAAATTATTTTGCTACTTATGCCGGTGTTCCTCTGATTCATAAAACCGCCTATAAGCCTATAAGGGATTGTCTTGTGCAATTGACTTGAATAGCCAAAATCGTTGCGGCTAGACAATTGAACTCGCCATCCATTGAAAGTTGTAGGTCGCAGGTTCGAGTTTCAGCAACCGCAGTCAAATGTGTCTGTGGTGAAGGATGTGGGAGGGCCCACGTAAAATAATCGGTGTAATGGAAAGCGTGGCTGATGACGGGGTTGCATGAATTTTGCGTCTTCCTATTAAAAAGCACTAAAACACAAAGTGTAAAAATCTGCTGTGTTGAACTCACATGACTTTCTCTACTCTTCTACTAACCATTCTTACAAACTCGTATACCTCTTTCTTCGTGTTAGTTGAGATAAACATTTGTACAAATTATCTTATTGCTTAGCTCCTTGTAGGTACAAGGGGAATATTAGAATACAGTAGGCTTTGAGCGATACTCAAATCTTTTAAAGCTTTCAGACCCCGTTTTCTTTGCACACTTAACATATAAAAAATGAACAATGATGTTCCATTTCACGAAAGTTTTAAGTTTTCCGAAACTGACACAAATAACAAGGAATACCTTCAAAATTGTTCACCTACAAGAAAATTTATTTAGACATAAATTGTGTATTTTAGCAAGATCTACAGTTTTTGTATACAATGATGTGGTCTATCTCTAACGGTTTACCAGTTATGCAAAAGTCGTCCAGAGTAAATACGACTACAGGGGCTATAGCCAGAAAATTCAAGATATACATTTCATTTGTCATAAAAATATCTCAAACATATGACATTTTAGTGGAAATCGTTAGAGCCATTCTCGAGAAAATAAAAATTTTCTATAACATTTTCCATGTACAGGGTAGTTTAGGGTGGAGCAATTTTCCTCAATATCTGTGTGTCGCATCCTTGAAAGATATTAAACTTAAATACCAACTTTGGTTATTTATTAACAGATTTTTCGTTTTAGAGAATAACACACATACACGGACCTTTCTCTAAAAATGTCTTTCTTGGACTCGGGAGGCCTCCAAAGTATATTTCCGGTGAAATCTTAACATCCATTTTTTGGGTGGAATCTTCCTCTACCTACGATACGTAGTAGAGAATGTAAAAAGTGTGGATAAACGTTATTGAATAACAGAGGGGAAGCTTTCGGAATATTCTCTAAACAATGCCCCTCATTACGCACTGTGTGCATGCTTGTGTTGAAGATGAATGAAATGTTTATGCTATTCCAGATTGTTTTGTTTCCAACTCTTATTACCACCAATTCCTCAATAATCACCTTCCCTTTCATAAATGTCACCTTCTTTTCGTATCATCTTCCTCACTCATACCGCTGCTCCTGCTTCTCTGTTCGACACTCCATTTCCCATTCTCCAGGCGCCAACCACCTCCCACCCTCTACTACTGTACCCCGCTTATGATACCCGTTGTGGGCAGAGGGAGGTTAACGGAGGTTGGGCGATAGACATTGGTCTGCTGTTATGTTACGCAGTTTAATAGTTCTCAGAGTCGAGGTACGTGACAGAGCGACTTATGTGAATTCAAATTTCAAATTCCGATATTTCGTGTCAGTCGGGAAAATTAGAATAATTACGTTTACAGTATTTTTATCGACCCGTATACTTATAGTAAGCTATGGGGTCGGCCATGTTAGGCAGTCGTGATGTAACAGCATTACCTCCGCTTTAATGCGGTGATGGGTTACCCGTTCTGGGTAGGCAACCACTCCTACACAACTGTGGCGCAGTACGTTTCCTTCCAGGCGATTCTCATTTTTATTCCGAAAACATTTCACGGAAATTAAATGCACACACGCACGAAGCCGCTGTTAAGATATCGCGATGCTTTTACATTCCCAAGCAATGCAATATTATAAAAGCGCTTTCCAAACATTTTCTATTGACAAGTATGGACGTATTTCTTCTCTTGTATCTCCACGATACACTACTGCAAATATTTTATTCAAAGTTTATTAATATATTTACAACTCACCCATGATAAGTAGAAATAATGTATTTCACCCAAAAATGCATATGTGTTCGTGCACGTGCGTGTTGTATTCTACGTGTATTTCCAGTAGAACCTCGACATCTGATGTTTACTTGGAATGCAGTGCCAAGTCTAAACAGGTCGGAGAGAAAGTGCATATCTTGACTTTTCTTTGAATAGACCAGGAAATCCTCTTCATACTAGTTGATTTCTTTTTCAATTTGACACAGATGAAACATTACAAGAGATAGGCAGAATACTTCTGCAGGAAAATTCATTCTTATTAACATACACAATTTGTTCATAGCGTTAGTCGTTTTGAAATATTCCAATTATAGATCTAAACTTTCCCAAGTACGTGACCTGGCTGATATGCTCAAATACAAGAGTTTTAACTTCCATTTTGTAAATACCTTTTCATTTTATTAATATTAGTATTGATTATCAATAAAAATACGTTAAGTAATTGTAAAATAAAATCTTGTATAACATTATTGTTGTTATTGTTATTGTTATTGTTATTGTTGTTATTGTTATTGTTGTTATTATTGTTGTTATTGTTGTTGTAATTGTTGTTGTTATTGTTGTTGTTATTGTTATTGTTGTTATTGTTGTTATTATTGTTATTATTGTTATTATTATTATTATTATTATTATTATTATTATTATTATTATTATTATTATTATTATTATTATTATTATTATTATTATTATTATTATTATTATTATTATTATTATTATTATTATTATTATTATTATTATTATTATTATTATTATTATTATGAGATTCTTTATTGAACTTGGAAACAGTGACAAAAAACTTGGTTGATATAACATGACTTTTTGAGTTCTAATGACTATGGATAGAGACTTGTTAATAATTAAACTTTGTAAATATTGCATCACAAAAACTTAAAACTACAATTTGAACATAAAGTATCGGATTTACCAAAATTAACAAAACTAGTATTAAACGGACCGACTCCTTAGCGCAGTTGGTAGCGCTCTTACTACTGGCGCGCAGGACTCGGGTTCGATCCCCGGTATCAGCATGGGGTTTTTATTCACGACACGGGGCGCACTCAGCCTCGTCAGGTCCCGGGGGGAGCAAATGAGGAGCTACTTGATGGGGAAGTAGTGGCCCCAGGTCGAGAAGGCCATATGACTGGCCGGAAGGTCTCGGGGCGTTGACCACGTCCCACCCTCCAGTACTGCACCCCACCAATGACGCCTATAGTGGGCAGAGGAGGGAGACGCAGCGGCTTCAATGACTTGCTCGTCATTGATTTGGATCTCAATGAAGGACTACAACACAATGTTAAAGATACTTCCACGTGTTAGTGTTTAAAATGTTGATTCCCAAACACAGTGGAGATGTTCTATTGAAGTAAGTTGTCTATTTACGTGAAAGGTTTGTAATGTAAGTTGTTGCATTACCTATGTTTCAGCAATCTGTACGAGATCATGTGCGTCGGGGAGGTGTATAAGACCGAATGTGTGTATGTGCGAGGGTGGCACAGTGTCTAGCTCCTGTCCTCCACAGAACCAACAACAGCCGCATCATCGTCCTGGTAAGTTGAATCAATCACCTACACAAAACGCTTCGTCTCAATAGCGCTCTCTGAAAAACTGTTCTCTAATGAATATTTCATTTTACTCACAATGCAATATCGACATTTTGTGAAATTCACGTTTTGAGCTCACTTGACCCACAGGTTTTATTTGTGACCTTCACACGACTTCTTTATTCATTATATTTCAGTTGCATTTAATATGCTCCATGGGGAATTTAAATCGATTTGAGTTCCCATTCCGGATTGAATACTGCAGATTGAACTGAATCCTCTTTGAAGTGGAATTGGATCTAAATTTTGCTGCATGGAAACACCTACCGGTCGTCATTTTCTTTTCTTAGCAAAAGTGGTGTCATAATACACACACACACACACACACACACACACACACACACACACACACACACACACACACACAAACTAAACCCTAGTGCAACAGCCCATTAAGGGCCAAGGCTTGCGCCCAGCCGTTGCGTCCCCCACCTCTGCCTACTACAGGCGTCATTGGTGAGGTGCAGTACTGGAGGGTGGGACGTGGTCAGCTCCCGAGCCCTCCCAGCCAGTTATGCGGCCTTCGCGATCTCGGACCACTACTTATCCATCAAGTAGCTCCTCATTTGCTCCCCCTGGGACCTAACAAGGCTGAGTACCAGACCTCCCGTGTCAGACCTCCCATAGGGGATAAAGTCACCATGTTGGTACCGGGGATCGAACCCTGGTCATCCGCGCCAAAGGGAAGAATGCACAACAAAGTCACTTTTATTGTTTCTGTGATCTCACAATATATTCTTCCCAAAAACATTCACTAACCTACTCCACCCAAACATTCAATGTTGAGATTTTACCGGAAATGCATCTTTTGAGGGCCCCTGAATCAAAAAAAGTTAGGCAAGGGTCCGTGTATGTGAACAGCATAATTCAAAAACACAAAGTCTGTTAAAAACTAAAGTTGGTATTTAAGGTTAATATCTCTCAAGAATGCCACACGAAGATTTTGCAGAAAATTCCTCCACCCTAAACTACTCTTTGCCTGGAAAATTTTTAGAAAATTTTTATTTTCTCAGAAATGGCTCTAACGATTTTGATTAAAGTGGCATATGCTTAAGATGTTTTTACGGCAAATGAAATGTATACTTTGAATTTTCTGACATGCTATAGCCCCTGTCGTCTTGTTTACCCTTGGTGAGTTTTGAATAACTGGTAAGCCGTAAGAGATAGACCAAATCTTACTATACAAAAAGGTAGATCTTGCTAAAACACACAATTTATGTCCAAATGCATTTTTATGTGGAGTGAACCATTTCGGAGATATTCCTTGTTATTTGTGAGTTTTGCAATACTTGAACTTTTCTCAAATGGAAGGTGCTTATTCATGTTTTATCCCTTGGTCGTGCTAAGAGAACGGAATTTCAAAGCCCCCATATAGCGACCAGCCTTTAAACATTTGACTATCGCTCAAAGCCTACTGTATTCCCATATTTCCCTTACACCTACAAGGAAATATCCAATGAGGCAATTCCTGCAAATGTTTATTTCGACTAACACGAAGAAGATATAGCAACCTACCATTGGAAAAGTTGCTGATCAGAGATGGTGTTCATTTGTTTTCAGTGTTAATGTTTGGATTGCTAATACTTGCGACTATTACACTAAATGCATACACACATTCATACTTCCAGGGAGGATAGGGAATAATCCTAGCTAAAAAGAATATTACTACTCAAGCCGGGAATCAAACTCGGCACCTCTGCATTTGAAGATTAGAACGTTTACTACCAGACCACTCAGATAAACAAAAGTATCTTGTTACACCAGCTTTTCCAAATTATTTCTGGGCGTTTGAACCATTAACGAATACCTTTGTACATTAAGCGAACTGCAGGTAAAATTAAAATAATTGGGAAAATGAGCAGAACTGATTAACAGTTTCAGTGAAAAGGATTAAGACAGGGAAGGAGTTATATGTAGTGCCCAGCTAAACACACGTGCATCTGTTTCTTGCCCTTATTTGTGGTAATGAATGTTCTTATTAAGCGATAAGTACTTGCGTTTCTGGGCACATTAAACCCACTGAAAGCAGAAATATGGGACCGGGGTATGGAGAGATGGCAACCTGGAATATTCCAGGAACACGTGCACAAGTTTAGGTTGGCGCCTGGAGCTTGCCGCACCCACCCTCTCCTGCAACTTGACCCCATCTGGTAGAGTTTAGCAAGTCCCGTTGTTGTATTCGTCCGCAAAATGGAACTAGTTAACAAACACAAAAACCGTTCAAATGTTCTGGAATTGCAAGCAAAACATCTTCACCCCAAGATCAGGGCTGCCAACACTTGAGTTTAAATGGCCTTCATGCACTCACATGACTTTCTCTACTCTTGTACTATTCTTACGAACACTTATTCCTCTTTTTCATGTTAGTTGAGATAAACATTTGAAGAAATGATCTTATTCCTAATTTTCTTGTAGCTACAAGGGGAATATGGAAATACAGTAGGTCTTTAGCGATAGTCAAATCTTTTAAAGCTGGTTGTTATGTGGTGGCCTTGAAATTCCATTCTCTTTGCACGGCCAAGAGATAAAAAGGTGAATATCGGCCTTCTATTTGAGAAAAGTATAAGTATTGCAAAACTCACACAAATAACAAGAAATATCTCCGAAATGGTTCACTCCACATAAAAATGCATTTGGACATAAATTGTGTGTTTTAGCAAGATCTACATTTTTGTATAGTAAGATTTGGTCTCTCTCTTACGGCTTACCAGTTATTCAAAAGTCACCAAGGGTAAACAAGACGACAGGGGCTGTAGCATGTCAGAAAATTCGAAGTATACATTTCATTTGCCGTAAAAATATCTTAAACATATGCCGCTTAGATCAAAATCGTTCGAGCCATTTTTGAGAAAAAAAAAATTTTCCAGGCAAAGAGTAGTTAAGGGTGGAGGAATTTTCTGCAAAATCTTCGTGTGGCATCCTTGAGAGATATTAAACTTAAACACCAACTTTGGTTTTTAACAGACTTTGCGTTTTTGAGTTATGCTGTACACACACACACACACACACACACACACACACACACACACACACACACACACACACACACACACACACACACACACACACACACACACACCTTCTTCTAGATTTCTTTTTCAGAGGGCCTCAAAACATACAATATGTCTGGTGAAATCTCGACATCGAGTTTTTGGAAAAAATGCAATACCTTGTCTGCGTACTATGCAAATACTTGTTAGAGAAAGTAAAAATAAATAACTTCCCATTTGAGAAAAGTAAGTACCTTTTTGAAAATTCAAACCAAAAAGGAACATCTCGTAAATTTTCTTCGTCAGAAATTGGTTACTTAAAAGAGGTCTACATATTTTATTGTGTAGATTTTGTCTATTTTTTGGGGTGTGTCAATTATAATACTGCACAGCATAGAACCACGAAAATTGTTTTACATTATAATGAACAAACCTGTGATAAAATTATCACAAGACGAAGTGAGAGTCAGACCGTCGAATGATATTTATCTGGACTATTTCATAAATAAAATATGAATTTAAATACTATATCGCAAATATTTGACCAGAAGGTGTTAAATTATATAAAAAATAACCTAAAATTAATTTAGATTAGTGTAATTCCACTTACTCGACACTGCCAACTGAGGAAAACGAAACCCAAGAATTATGTGTTTCGATCTTCTCTTGTTGTTATAACAGAACACTAGTTTATAATCTCAAATAAATCTCACTTTATTTGTAACATTAACAAATAACCTTTCTTCCAGAAAAATACGCAATTGTTAAAAAAAACAGTTGTCAAATTGAAATGGAGTGCTATTTTGATTGTTAATCGATTGTAATGTGTAATATTTTTTCAATGATTTATGAGATGCTGCTGGCGACCCTGATTAAACAAATGATATTTTGAACAAGTGATAACTTGTAAAAATAAAAGAATGGTCATAATTCGTATACTGAGAGACCTTAAGCGCATAGGTGGAAACAAAGCAACGAACGATGCAGGTACTTGAGCGCACCTAACAAAGAAAACCACGAAGTGTTGATCCATATTGCTCGAAGATAAGGAGAGTCATGTAATTCGGATGAAACTGTCATGTGGTTTCTGTCCAGGTGTGCTCAAGCAGATCCTGATGTAAACAAACACCAACTGTTTCTTATGCATTTGTTTGGTCAGAACAGGCTTTGTTCAATTTTACAGGATAAGTGCAACACGATACTAGGTGTGACATCTGTACAGGGCAAGAAAATTGTTTCCAACACGAAAAAATATAAAACAAGAGAATGACTTTTCAAAATGGTTAACACGGCCGACCATTGCTGCTGTTGATCAAATTCATCGCTCAGTGTCCTGAACACTTGTAGCCTTCCTTCTGTGTTACTCTGTGAACTTTCGTCAAATGGAACATCGTTATTCGTTGTTTTATGTTAGCTGTGCAAAGAGAACGAAATCTCAAAGCTTTAAAATATTTGTCTATCGTTCAAAGCGTACTCCATTCCCATATGCCCCTTACATTTACTAGGAAATAAGCAATAAGATAATTTCTGCAAATGTTTAACTCAACTAACACGAAGAAGATATAGAAATAAGAGTTTGTAAGAATGGTTAGTACAAGAGTAGAGAAAGTCATGTGAGTGCAACACATCAGATTTTTCAGTGCAATATTGCATTATGCTCACTGTAAAGCTTTACACCTTTTTTCTGATTCTAAGAACAAAGTTAACGCTTAATTATTACACAGAATCATTTAACTTAATAAATGCTACTTGTTTCAAGCAACATTTGCAACATTTTCCATAATACGCATTAAGAATTTGGAGATAAATCTACGGAAAACTTAATACATGGCTTTTCTACGAGGTCAGGTGTATCTAACCCCTCCACCCATATTTTCTTGTCCCTATTTGAATGTCAAAACTTATGCAAAAACTTTATCCTCAATGTTTCTATGTCGACTGTACCTAGCCTTGTCTGTCTTTTGGTCACGTGGCAGACTGACCCCTCTCACTTCCTATAGTGAAAACTCCGCAACCTTTTCTTTCCTATATGAAGGTTTGGACCCTACTAATATGAAACTAAACCCCTAAAAAGTGGAACCATATCGTCCCTTTTATATATTTACAAATACGAGTATTCAGAAAGTACCTTTTGAAATTGTAAATAAATACCTGTAAGATCATCAAATTTTGCTTTACGCTGGCTTTTGATATTGTAACGTTTTATAGTTGCAAACCGAAATCCGCATATTTAACAAACGTTCCTGTTTTTGTAACTTCCAGAAAAGTCTCTCTGACACTCTTCACGAAACAGATGTCTCGACGAAGCCATACTCGTCACTGAATGAGGCGCGTTAGAAGCTGAACAGCAGTGACCGGGAGGGATGGCCGATGGAGTGAGGCAGAACGTGTTTCAGTGAATTGCTCCTTTTGAGTCGATTTTGCCCGTGCCTACTCTATCGTTTGTGTCTGTGATATTTTTTGTAGTGTTTAATGCCCGCTTTTACTACATACGGCACCGCAGGCGGTGACATTGATGATACATATAGAATGAAGGTGGAGCACCGGTGCAATAAGATGGCGGGGGAAACCGGAGAACTCGGAGGAAAGCCGCCCCAGCGCCACGAATCCCACATGCGGTGGCCTGGGATCGAACCCGGGCCGCTTTGGTGAGAAGTGAATGGTCTAACCACTCGGCTACGGCGCGGCCGTGTCTCTGGTAGATTGTCACCTTGTTGCGAATGTTGTTCGTCGCATTCTGCAACCTCGAGTAACTAAAGCGACTGCAGCTTAAACCCTATAATGAACCTTTCCAGCGACCCGGAGAAACCCCTGAAAAAGCCACGGAAGCTCGTCCACGGGACTCAAACCACGACCTCTCGAATGTAGGCCACGGACGTTAAACTATCCCACTCGGTTCTGGTAGGAAAAGTCGCCAGTGTTCTCATATGTTTTATATATAAAATCTTTTCCAGGGCCGACTGGTTTATATAGGTTATGCAGGTAATGTTCCGGAGGAAATAAAAGCATATTCTGTCGTAAAACTGTGCGGACGTAAAACCTAACCGCCTATTCTTTCCCCTCTTCTCGTGTTCTGTTTTACGTGCATTGCGCTTCCCTGTGTAATATTTTATTTTAACATTAATTATTTTTTAATGTGCGCTCTACCTTATTCCCGCCGCCTGCGGCAAATTGGAGCAATTAGTTCCGCCAAAAGTGTTCTTTCATAAAGCGGGTTTATAATCTAATCCAGGAAAATTGCATTAACGGAGAACTGAGGGCTCAATTTTGGTAATCATTGCACAGGGGTGGTTTTCTCTCCCTGAATGTGGCGTCTTTTTCTCAATATTTTGATTTCCGTGAGGAAAAAACTTACTTTACTAACGAATCGGTTTAAAGAAAACAAATGCATCAGTAACCATCACAATATAAACACTTCAATGAAATAACAAGATTATGTTGTTGTTGTTGTTGTTGTTAGCTAATGCTGGATTTCTGACAATGAAGTCATTATTCCTCTTGCTCTCCAATATTTTTCACTGGTGATATTGAAGAGAGCAATAGCAGTAATAGTAACCGCTTTTTAGAGAGCACCATATTTTTATGTTTTGGCGGTCACATCGCTCTCTCACAACCCCCAGAATGTCTGGAGGACCACACCTGTTGTTGGTTTACGGGTCTCAAGTGACCTGACCGGGAGAATTATCAAAATAAATTCACCGACCATATCCTCTGATTACCAATCAGAGGACGTATTACATGCCATGACAGGTCAGCATGTTGGGGGTTAAGATTTTATAGAGAAATTAGAGAAATGGAGAGGTTGGAAAAATAAAGACTCCCTAGCCCTCGGGAACCCTAATAGCATCGGGGTCGGAAGAGAACAAGAGATGACCAAGGTAAGGTCAGATAGAAAAGTTACAGTGAGGAGCAAAACACCAGTAAGTGGAAGTAATGTTCTGCTCAGCTTGGGTACCTTAATATATTGATGTGTGTAATAAATTGGAAAGGGAAGGGTGGGCATGGTTTAGATCTGGGGTAATAGGACTGAGGGATATGAAACAGGGAATGGACCTACAGAAGTGCCGTATGTGTGGGGAAATAGAAAAGGACTTGCACTTTATTACGGACTATGAAAGGACTAAAGTATGGAGGGAAAAATGGGTACCAGCTAAGTGGTCAAAAGCTCCAAGAGAAGTATTAAGGATGAAAATAGGTAAGCTAAACAATACTGTGGTGATTAGAAAGCTAGGAGAACTTTGAGGAAGGACAAAAGAAAAATGTAATGGGAAGCATAGGAAGAATCACAAAGTTGGAAGATCAAAGGATGTCCAATTTTGATGTAGGTAATTTAGTTATAATTAATTCTGTGTCAGGAACTCAAATAGAGAGATCTGGTGTATAATATAGTAGTTATACCACAGTGTTTATTTATATTTGCACCAGGGGCAACTCAAAGATTGTACTTTGTGGATTGTTTTAATTTTTATGGTGAAATTTGTTATTTTTGGGGGAATTGTAGACAGAATTCTTTTGTTTGTTTTATTTATTATCAGAAGAAAGGTGATCAACGTAAAGTTATGTGCATACAATTGTGATGTCAAGCTGAAATAAATTACATCACATACCTTGCTGATTTGTAATTTCTTCTACCCCATCAGAGCCTTCGTTTAGTCGCGTGTCTATTACGCAGAATTGCCTGGACTGCATTGTGCTGTTTCTAACTAGTTCTATTCCTCTTCCAGTTCCCCTCTTCTCCATGTATCTCAACTGGGCCACTTGAGTTCTTGCATTCTCGCCTCACTCCACTAGCCATTCCTCCCCTTCAGTACCCTTCAGGTACCGACACGCCACATTCAGTGGCGAGCAGATCTGTTTCACGAAGAGTGGTAGAGAGAGTTTGTTGTATGTTACAACAGGAAATTTTGCTGTTTAATATGCGGATTTCACTTTGTAAATGTAAAGCGTTACAATATCAAACGCCACTTTGATCTGAAGTATAAATCAAAATTTGATGATCTTACAGGTATTTATTTACTATTTCAAAAGGTACTTTCTGAATACTCGTATTTGTAAGCATATAAAAGGGACGACATGATTCCACTTTTAGGAGTTTAGTTTATTAGTTTATTTAATATAAGCTATTGTATTTCTTGTTTCAGAACTTTAACACAATATTGAGTTTAAAACCAAACAATTTATTATGTTGATCAAATAGTTTTAAAACATTTTAAGGCTAAATAGCAATGGAACTTTACTGCTTTATTTATTGTGAAAGAGAAACAATTTAGTATGTTAATCATAAGGTAGTGGAAGGATATTATGTGCATAATATAAACAGCATAGTTAATAACAGCATAGAAATGAGTACTACCGCGCAAGTTGAACGAACCCACCACTGCACTTGTCTCAAAACAACCTTCGTCACTCGGCAAGAGAATGTGGGGTGAGTAAGACAAGTTCAATCGCTACCTCTCCTCTCGTGCCCATGCCTGGTACAGAGTTTTATACGTTGTCTGCGCATTTCAATGTTACAATGTATTAATGCTGTTATAATGCAAAATGTCTGTGTAATTTAGCAGCACACAGAATCTTCATGTGTAATTCCATGTGACAACAAACTCTTGTAGAGAAGTGAGACTGATTTATACAGATACCCTACTGTTCGTGCACTTCACAGAGAAATCGTTCGTTGAATAGATTTAGAGAAACGAAACATATTCTTGAAACCGAAAGTAAATCGCCGTATTCTTAAAAAAGCTCTGATGCATGCACTCACGTGATTTTCTCTGCTCTTGCATAAATTATTCTTACAAACACTTATTTTTCCATCTCTTTCATGTTAATCGATTTAACATTTTCAGAATTTATTACCAATTTTCTTGTAGATGCCACGGGAATATGGGAAAAAGTAGGCTTTAAGCGTTAGCCATTTTAAAGCTGGTCGCTCTGTTATGCCTTTAAAATTACATTATCTTTACACGGCCAAGATATAATAAACATAACCTTTGCACTGCATATTTTTAATGTGACCAAATATATTATAATTTTGGCTAAGAGAACTCACAGTCACTTTGACCGTTTACACTGCAAAGGATTTCCTAAGATTAAAGTCAAAGCTAGTTCGGTTTTTACAAGATATTAAGAAAAGTCTTGCAACACAAAAACTAGTAGTAAGAACAGCTGAAAACGCATTATAATAAATAATAAATACCAATTAAACTTAAAATGAAATAGTTGCGGCTTTGGTTGAGTGTTAATTCCTCCGACGCTGATGGACAGCTCCCAAAATATATATTTAATTGCCTTACTGCAGATTTTTAAATTCATAATTGAATGTAACCAAAAATGTTAGTTATATCTTGCGGAAACTGCATTCAAGTGTTTCCATCGTGGTAACAAGTGCTTGCAATGAAAGGAAAACGGGGCAAAAAAAAAAAAAAAAAAAAAATTCAGTTAAAGAAAACTACAAGAACTTGAAACTAGAAAGTAACAACAAACAATATCTCGACCCAGAAAAAATAACCCTATAATATTTAAATAAGTTAAAATAATAATTTAATCTATACTTAAATAAAATTCTTCTTAGCCATAAGGAAATGGTGAACTCCACAAAGAAAATTAATGTGAAATTAAGCTGTATCTTAATGGTATCTACATTTTTTGTATGGTAAGATTTGGTCTATCTCTTACAGTTTACCAATTATGCAAAAATCATCAAGAATAAAGTGAACTACATGGGCTATAGCCAGAAAATTCAAAATATACATTTCATTTGCAATAAACATGTCTTAAACATGTGGCATTTTAATCAAAATCCTTAAGAGCCATTTTCGAGAATCAATGGTTTCGAAAACTTTTCCATGCAAAGGGTAGTTTAGGGTAGAGGAATTTTCTTCAAAATCTTTGTGTCGCACTTAGTAGAGAAAGTAAAAGTAGTTTAAGTTTTTATAGGAATAAACCACTTTAAATTCAAATGAGGCATTAATTCCATACACTTTAGGTTCACTTTACCTTCTTTCTAAGAACCAAAAGCTTAAGAAGATTGAGGAGATAGATAAGCGGTCATGTGGTTGTGCAAATCGGAACAATCGCTTCCTTGTGCGTACCGAAAGACAAGCGAGCGGAGATTTGCCGTCACTGCCAATTAAACCTCGTGGAGGAATTCACATGTGAGCGGAAGTAGTAATGGGGCGGCTAACTGCACCTCAAGCAGACCATGTTGCGTGACGCAACTTCAGATACAGGGTGTTACACAAGACATACGTCTTTACTTCCACTACGTACAGGAAGTATTGTATACCACCCAAAAATTCGATGCCGAAATTTCACTGGAAATACAGTTTTGAAGTTCCCTGAATACAAACCCCCCCCCCCCCAAAAAAAAAAAAAAAAAAAAAACTTTGGGGAAAGGTCTGTATGTCTGTATTTCTGCCTATTAGTCTCTCCATGCCTGTATTTCTGTCTGCCTGCCTGTCTGCCTTTCTGTCTGTCTTTCTGCCTGCCTTTCTGTCTGCCTGCCTTTCTGTCTGTCTTTCTGTCTGCCTTCCTGTCTGTCTGTCTGTCTGCCTTCCTGTCTGTCTTCCTGTCTTTCTGTGTATACGTCACTAACAAAGGACGCGGCGCATAACAAAGGATTGATGGAACCTTCGAGAGGCAGCCGGCGGCCAGCGTGTGTGGAAGTCGAGAAAGGACCTGTGATGTCATCCCCGCTACATAAGGAGACGAGGAAACAGCACAGAGTGTTACAGACATTGGGTCAGTGCGTCAGTGAATGTGAGATAGCTGTGTGTGTATGTGCTACTGTCGTCATGAAAGATATGTCGCGTCGAAGTGGTTTTAACTAGTGTGGAATGATTGCATCATCGGAGTTCGTGTATGAGAGACAGAGAAAGTAAAAGACAGTGAAAGAACTGAGTCAAGGTTATGAGAAGAAAACAGTTGGGAGTTGTACTATCACAGAAGACTGTAGACTGCGTTAACTTCAGTAGAAGAGATGAGTATTTGTGCAAAAGTTTTAGAAGTACCATAAAGAGAGAGAGAGAGAGAAAGTAATTGAACTCTATTTTGTCATTTTGTCACAGTGGTGTCAGAGGTGGGATTCGTCGGATTGCCTTTTGTTACAACATGTTGAATTTTCTGGGAATAGCCTCTGAAGTCCTCGTCTTCTGCGCAAGTTTTGATGACTGTAAACGTAAGAGATAGACAAAATCTTTTTGCACAAAAAGTGTAGATATCGTTAAAATACACAACTTGTATAATTTTTGGAGGGCATATTAACAATTTTGGAGATATTTATTATTGGTTTAAAGTTTCAAATAGTTAAACTTAAATATCAACTTTGGTTTTTAACCGACTTTTCCTTTTTTAGTTATGCTCTCCACAGACTGACAGAGACAAACAGACGGACCTTTTTCTTTAATTTTTTTCTTTTTTTTTTTTTTAATTCAGGGGGCTTAAAACATATATTTCCTATGAAATACGTAGTAGAGAAAGTAATAAAGAGGCTCGACATTCCTACGCTCAAACGCACTAAATGTTTTCGTGAATCATTGTGTTCGTGTTAGAGGCCCTTATGGGCCTGCGGACCGCTAGTTGGATCACGCCGCTACAATTGAAGAAATGCAGGTCTCGTAATACGGAACACTTGCACGTGCTGATGGAAGGCGTTAGTGTTTGAAATATCGGCGTTGAGAAGTGTTTTTAGAAGAGATTTCATCTCCAAGAGTTTTTGTAAGTGACCACTTCCGCAGGACGGGCACTCCTTGAATATCACCATGACCACTCCGATCTTAACTTCGATACTGCGTTCATTCCTCCTTTCTGAATCGGTCTCTGGAAACCCAAACATTTATGTTGTAACACGATAATGCGGTTTCACACAGCTTATCCTAACCTTATTACGAAATGTTACAGCCTCCTTTACAGTCCATATTCAATAGTGACGTTACATTAGAAAACACTTTGTATGGACAGCTTTTTGAGGAATACGAGATAATGCCTTGGGACACTCAATAAATAATAAATAAATAAATGAATGAATGAATATATGAATGAATGAATATATGAATGAATATTTAAAGTTATGCACATTGTGTGCATTTCCATTCAACAACAATAAAAATAACAATAATTATTGTAATTAAATATTATAATAAACCTTAATTGTTCCTCCACATGTCATGTGCAGGGTAAAGTTGAAAAGGTACAGACTGAAAACTCTGATGTGTTGCACTCACATGACTTTCTCTACTCTTCACTAACTATACCTGCAAACTCTTATTCCACTATCTTCTTCATGTTAGTTGAGATAAATATTTGCAGAAATCATCTTATTGCTCATTTTCTTGTAGGTGCAAGGGGAATATGGGAATACAGTAGGCTTTGAGCGATAGTCAAATCTTTTAAAGCTTTGAGAACCTGTTCTCCTTGCACGCTTAATATATATAAAAAATGAACAACGATGTTGCATTTCATGAAAATGTGTTTTCCGAAACTGACACAAATAAGGAACATATCCAAAATGGTTCGTTCTACAAAAAAAAAATTATTCAGACATAAATTGTGTGTTTTAGCAAGATCTACATTTTTTGTATAGTAAGATTTTGTCTATATTTTACGGTTTACAAGGTATTGAAAAGTCATCCAGAGTAAACAGGGCTTAATAGGCTATAGCCAGAAATTTCAAAATATACATTTCATTTGTCATAAAATATATCTTAAACATATGTAATTTTAATCAAAATCGTTAGACATTTTCAAGAAAATCAAAATTTGCGAAAAATTTTCCATGTGAAGGGTAGTTTTGGGTGGAGCAATTTTCTTCAAAATCTTCGTTTTGCATTCTTAAAAAATACTAAACTTAAATACCAACTTTGGTTTTTCAGCAACACAAATGAACCTTTTTCTAAAAGTGCTTTCTTTTGGATTCAGGAGGTCTCAAAACATATATTTCTGGCGAAATCTCACATTCTTGTCAGTAGAGAAAGTAAACATGCTCTTTTTTGATTCAGGGAGCCTTAAAAAAAAAGTATATTTCTGGTAATATCTCGACATCAAATTTTTGAGTGGAATACAATACTTCCTCTACTTACTATACGTGGTAGAGAAAGTAAAAAAGGTTGAAAGGTCAGATGAAATGATATTGATGATTATAATAATAATGATTGTGATAGTAATGATAGTAATGATGATACTAATAATGATGATGATGATGATTGTAGTCATGACGACTGTAGTCATCAGGGACAGATCCAAGGGGTGGGATAGGGAGTTGTATCCCTCCCCGAAAATTTGGAAACTATGAATCATGTAACTAAAGAAAAAAGTATTCAGATTAATTCACAAAAATGTTCAAAGAATCTGAGCATTTTCTATGTTAATTATATTTATTAAATTACTAAATCTACAGCTAATGGAATATTTAAATATGTATATTATAATGGTATCCTGCCATCGTAATTCAGAGTAGAGAGATCTATAGCGGTTAACGATAAAGTATGCTTCCCATAATCTCATTCCAAATCGTATGAATATCTACAGCATTCCGAAAGCACAAATTGCTGTGTAGTTTCAGGAAAGTCCTAGATTGCTTTGGTAGTAATAATGGAGGGGCCACCATTGCCCCTATTCCAAATTCCAAGGGTGGGGTGGGGCTTCAGATGTGGACATTAAAACTCGAGAAGTACTGAATAAAATGTGTAAAATGCCTCATTGGTGTCTTCTTTAAATGCATTTGTATAAGTCATACAATTATCTGATATATATTTATGTATATGATGACATTTCCAGATTATCTAATTGTAGCATCCACCCCTGATAGTCATGATGGTGATAATGATGATAGTAGCAATAATGACAGTAATTATATGATTAAGATAATGGTATTAACAATGACATGATCAGCTTTGCAGCTTGTTACATCCTCTTGAGCAGCAAATTATGTTTTGAGTAAAGTGTGAGAAGCTGTTTCAATTTGATGCATACAAACTATTGATATTAGACTGGTGATTGTTGCAGGAGGCCAGACTAATGGTGGAGGTACAGGAGGTGGTGGCAGAGATGGCAGTTCGTGTGCAGCAACGTGTCTAAATGGTGGCACTTGCAGTGGCTCCAGATGTGTCTGTCGGCCTGGCTATCAGGGAGAGTTCTGCGCCGAGCGTAAGTATCAGTGCACTATTCACATGTCATAACTAGGGCTGATGGGGGACATCTACTCTTAACTCTAATGGCACTTTCATGAGGTTTAAGTTCAAGTGTGTTGGTCCTATAGATCATATACATGATATAGAACATATCAGGAATATAGAGCATGTATCTTTGTTAAAAGGAAATGTTGTTGTTGTTGTTGTTTTCTAGTGCCTTGCATCTGGCAATGAAGCCATTAGCATTCGTGCTTTCCAATACTTTTGAACTGTAGTTTCTTCTGATCTTAATGCTTCACAGGTCTTCAAGTGGTCTTCGTTCATTTCTGCTGGATCGTTACACAGGACACATATTGGTGAGGCTGAGATACCTTTAAAAGGAAATGTCAAATTTGTCAATTTGAAGATAAAAATACAATAATATTTAAGATAAGAATTCTTCTATGGAATTAAAAGTTATGCTGCATTAAGAATTGCTTTACCTTTCTTTTAAACATAGCCTCTGAGGTGGCATAACCATATTTATTCACCATAAGAAATCATACAGATTTATTGGTTTCATCACTAGTAAAACTATATACATATACAGTGATAAATACTACATCAAGGTAAACATACAAACAGCATACCCAGCATTTGCTTTAGCAGCTGAGGAAAACCTCAGAAAAAGCTCAGCCAGATACTTTAGAATAGGATATATTAACATTTTATGATAAATTTAAACAGAATATTAAATCTAATGGAGAATGATCATGGTCTTGAAGGTAATCATCAGGCATCCTCTTGAGCTGAAGAGCATCTCTCTGATAAACAGGATCCATGCAACGGACAAGTTCATAAGATTTACTAACATTTAAGTTTTCCTGTACAATATTCAATGTATTCCTCTAGGGAGTAAAACTGATTTTTTTTTCAAGAAACTTATGTAACTCTACTTTATATTTGTTTAAAGAGGTTATGCTTTTGAAGTACCCTGGTAAATAGTTGTATAATTTTAAGCTATTATATTATAATTTCTCCATCAAAGTTTGTAGTTCCATAACCTAAAGATTTGTAATAGAAAAAGAGGTGGCACTGACTCCAGTTCCTACTCCATCTTGGTTTGATATCAGTGATCCATCAGTATAAATATGGGGCCATTCATGTTCTGGAAATCTAGTATGGATTGTCTCTAATGCCAATCATTTTAGAACATTGGTTTTAAATGTATCCCTGTGCATGAATGATTGTTTTTCCCTTTCCCAGAATTAGCTGTTTTTTGTTTCTTCCATTTTCCTTCCCCATCAATGTTGATTCCTAAATGCATATTCTCATACTGATCTATATTCCTTTCCTGTTGTTGACCATTCTTTTTTGAAAATCATGTTCTTTAATATTGAAAGGATACATGGTAAATGTTTGTGATTGTTATTAACAGCGGTATGCAGAGAGCCCTGCTTGAATGGAGGCCGGTGTATAGGTCCTGATAGATGTGCCTGCATATATGGTTACACTGGGAGACGATGTGAAGCAGGTATGCTTTCTTCATGCTTCTAATCTTGAGCAAACTTATGTGTACATACTTCATGACCCAAAAACATTTCTAGTTCAGTTTAAACATTCACATCAAAAGAATTTAAAACATAAAGTTAAAATCAATTAAAAAGTGCCAGTTCATTGGAGACCTTAACAGCTGACTGAAATAAATTGCTGTGTTTCATTAAAATATAATGCTAACAATGCAGTACAAGACAAATCCACACACCCTAGAAGAATTAAAACAAAATATCCGCCAGGAAATTGCCAGCATTTCTCAACTTGAACTACAGCAAGTGTCGGATAGTTTCCTAAAGAGTGCCAAAAATGTATGGACAATGACAGTGGGCAGTTAGAGCATCTCCTTTCATAAAGTTGGTCAATAAAGCCTTTAAAAGTAGTTTTAAAAATTTTGTATGGTTTTATCCGCACTTGTATATGATAGTGGCAGATGGCAATGAGCACCAAGACATGGACAGGCAAAATACTGTGCAGCCCATTTGTAAATTTTTTGCTCACCAATTAATATGTAAATACTAATAATAATTTTACTTATGTCTAGAATAACTATCACAATTCATCTGTCCTATGTTACATTTTTTAATTATATTTAAGTTAATGTTTAAATCTCTTTCCTGTGTGCAATTTAATACACAATTTTATATATTATATGAATGAATTTATTTGAAATAGCAACACTGATACAATTTATGTAATTTAAGAAATAATTCTTCCATGTAACTCTATGATTACACATTTTTGGTTATAAGACTGCACAAGTAAATTAATAATTGTTCTAAAATCCCTTAGTAGTACAAAAAAACAAATGACTACTCATGCTCATGAGTTGTTGCATAACCAAGTGGCCTGGGCAACTTCAGCACTGTTAACAGGAGGGATTATGATAGTTATAAGAAACAGCTATTTTGTCTCTATATTTGTTCATACTTTTCACCTGCATACTTGAATGTATAATGAGTGTTTTAACTTATTTTGACAGATTATCGAACTGGACCATGTTTCACAAGAGTAAAGAACGAGATGTGTCAAGGACAGCTAGAGGGCGTGGTATGCACAAAACAGTTGTGTTGTGCGACAGTTGGACGAGCTTGGGGACATCCCTGTGAACACTGTCCAACCCATCTTGAGTGTGAAGAAGGCTACTTGAAAAACATCCACAGTGGACAGTGTGTAGGTAAGAAAAGAATATGTTCTGAATCTTTTATTATAATAACTATAGCAATGATTACAGTCATAATGATAGTTGTAGTTGTCGAGCATTATCAAAGTGCATTTACAAGAAGCAGTACTTATGATCTCTATCACTATTACATTTTGAAGAGGAAAACAATATTACTTAATACAATAATATACACTGAATTACAATGATTGGTTAAGTGGTACTAAACTTTCAACAAAATTAAAATGTTCAAAGAAAAATAAATCATCAATATTGGTGCAATTAGGACCTAATTTCAGTTTTGTCTTATCAACACACTAAGTTTAAGTAAATGTATGCAGCATGTGTAATTAGCGCATGATATGTTATAACTTCATTTCCTTATAATCTTATTTTCCAACATTTTTGCTACTTTAAAATATTCCTTATGAAATTTTTGTCCAGTTTCTTTCAAATGGATAAAGAAATCTAAACATCATTTTCAAGTCATCGAGTGTAGTCGCAGATTTAGGGCTTTAATATATGAATACTTAATTGATTTCTAGAAACTTAAAAATGTTATATGCCTTATGATTTTTTTCCAAAAAAAGGTTGTAATGTTAAATAAAATTTAATATTTGATTATAAAGAGCTATATTTGAGATAGAATATGCAAAATTTAAAAGTTTAACACGATGAAGCAGTTCAGATATAACTTGATTTTCATTTCTGAATAATTATTTTCTTGTAAACTTAAATGTTTAGAAACACAAATACCATTTTTTTTTATTTGATACTGAGGTTTCATTGAAATAGGTACTTTGAGATCCAAAAAAGCATTTTTAGGAAAATGTCATTGTGTATGTGTAAGCAGCGTTATCAAAAGATTAAATCTGATCATCAGTATCAGTATCTGTATCATTCAGCAGCTGACTGTGTATGTAGAAACCAAACGGATTTCATATTATGAGCATTATTACATCTTGTATCCTAAGAACACATGTCACAGTTTGCTGTAGGTCAATGCTGTCTTGTCAGATAAATGACTAAATGTATAATGACAACGCTGAACATTTTTTTCACTTTTTAAAGCCTTCTTACAAGATGCAACTCATACATTTCTTTTGTAGCACGAGAATTCTCTGCATAAGGGAGTTGCTAGTAATCTGAACCTTCTATCCAATGTTAAAAATAAGAATAAATCAGCACTATGAGAATATTCTAATGATCTTCATGTTTGCAGATATTGACGAGTGTGAAGCAATTCCTGGACTATGTGTAGGAGGCCAATGTGTCAACACTATTGGATCTTTCACTTGCGAGTGTCCTGAAGGACAAGAACGTAACATTGAGACAAATGAATGCAAAGATAAGGACGAATGCAAGGAGAGTGGCATTTGTCAGGATGGACGATGTGTCAACACAGATGGTTCTTACTACTGTGTCTGCAATTTTGGTTTCATCCCCAGTCAAGATCGCAAAAGTTGCATAGGTAACAGCTTTCTTTGTGTGCTCATACGATTCCATAATCTGCTCACTCAGCATTAAGTTAAAAATACAGATCAATAAACTATAGTTCCAAGTAGAAACATGGGTGTCAGCAGACCTTTCTTTCAAGGAGGGTGGGGGGTCAGCACATTAAAGTTCCATTTAATAAGTTCAGAGTCAAACAATATTAATTCATTTTTCTGTTGTCAAAAGTTATAGTATTTGTTGCAGGTAAACATATTAATTTATCCTGAATAAAAATTGTTGTTTACATGAAAATTCTAATAGTCAGTTATTGACTGCACATTAAATTAATTTCCAAGTGGGGCCAGAGCCCCTCATTGCCCCATGCCCCCTTGCGACACCCATGTGTAGAAAAGTTATTATTCCTATTCATTCATTGTATTTTATAATTGTGTAAGTGATTTCTCTAACTGAGAAATGAGGTATGTCATATGTAACTTTGAAAACAATACAATAATAAGTTTCATTTTAAAATATGGTGAATGAAGATATATTATTTAAATCTTCGTCTTTGTTGCCATTGTATCATTTTACATCTGGCAGTTCCCAAAGGCATTTGGCTGTTGTCAGGCATTGCATCTTAAATCACTTTCTCTGATATTCTTATCATAAAATATTTATAGAGTGGAATTTTCAAAGGTGATGAGCACCAAAGTGTTACATTAGTGATTCAAATAAGGTGTTTTAATAATTAATTTGAATGTATATAATACAGTCAATCAACAAAAGTCACAAATAACTTACTAATATTATCCATTAATGATCACATTTTAATAGTTTTCATTTTAATAGGTTAGGCAAATGGATAGATGTTAGATGTTATACTAGGTTTCCATAAAAAAACAGTATATAAAATTCTTTATAGAATATTTCTTTTAAGTGAAAATATAAATTAACTTTAAGGCATGCATTGTAATTGAATAATCTACATTTATTGTTACTTTGTAGTACTTAACCATTTGTGTGATTTAGAACAATGAAAATCTAGGTAGCTTCAGTAATTCACAGAGGTAACATTTAGCTACAACATGAAATGTACCTTTATATGTTAAATTAGAAAACTAGTTAGAGGGTAGTAAATCACTACTCATTAAGTTTTAGAATTATGCTTTTTACCACCTCCGAACCCTTTGAGACATAATCTGTTGATTAGAACATTCCTATGACCTCTAGCAGTCAGTCTGTAGTCCTTGAAAAGGCACAATGTTTCCTCATTGTGTAGCTCTCTCATGTTTATCAAACTCCAATTTTCGTCACAAATATGTTTAGGAAATGTTGGATACCTTGATAAATAACATCAGTTCATTATTATTGTTTTAAGATCATGATATTCACTCCTGAAACTCTTAAAAACATGCAAATAATCTTTTTTCAAACCTCGCTAGAAATCAGATGTATAGAAAAGACAGGTAGAAGGGGCATAAGCAAGGTAGGCGAGGGCAGGGAAAGTGATATTGCAGAAACTATATTAGCAACATATGCAGGAAATAGCACGAACAGGAAAATATGACTTGTGCTTTTGAGTGCTGATGTTGATGACATCTTGACAGGAAAGGAAAAGGATGAGCAAGAGAGGAACACTCTCATGATGCCTTGGGTGAAGGGTGTTGGCATAATTTCATTCTATTGTTTAACTTTGTGTGCCTTGGCTCAATTAAGTGCAGTTACAGATATTTACATAAATAAATAACATATTATATGTGTCAATTATTGTTTATAAAAGTGTATCCTTATACATATGCAGTAAAACAGTACAATATAGTGTTAAAAGTGCAGGGAAATTCATTTGAAGTGTTTTGATAAGTATGATACATTTATGCATTTATATAGGATGTGGAACAGCAGAAAATTACAGAGTAGAAAGGCAGTACCAAACTAAGCAATTTGAGGTTAGGAGCCTGTGGTTCTGATGCAGTATAAAAAGAGGTGTGCTGCAGGAACATAGTTGAAATCTGACTTAACAAAACATTGTTGGCCAGCCAAAATTAAATAAACTCACATCCACAAACAGGTTTCACAATCACAGACTCTAATATGATGAATTTAGTGTTCATGCACACGGCACAACAAAAATAGATACTTTGCAACCACTTATTCCTATTCTCAAAATGTATATTTTGGTACTGCCTTTCTAGTTAACACATTGTTTTTAACAAACTCAGTACACTTACTATAAAAACAGAATTTCTAAGCTGAACTATAAAATAATCTCTATGAAATCGCATATGTTTGAGATCCTACCATTTTCTTACTTCTGATACCAGTAGTATTTTGGTGCTCCTTTACACCACAAGCAGTCATTTTCATTTGAGACAGTAAAAATCATTACTGGAAAAAGGAAAGTTGTTAAAAAACACATTCATCCTTTACAGTTCAACATCACTTTCCTTTCCTAAATGAGAAGTTACATCTACATGCTGAATGGTGCATAAACTCATTTATAATCTTCGCAAAACTTAAAGGCATATGGAGGCGGGGCGTGCTGCGGACTCCAGCGAATCCTACGCTTGCCCCTCCTACCAGCGCTGCCAAATGTGGTACACGCATTTCACACACCATTATGTACAGAACCTCTACGGGTACACGCACTACGCTTGGCAACAGCGCTCTGCTTGAGCATTGGCCAGCGTTCACATGCCTTTAACTTTTGCGAGCGGTATAGTGGAAATTGTTAAAAGTACATAACATACCTATCATAGGTTAGAAAACCCCTTAAGCCATTGGAGATCCCACTCTAAATACTCACTCTTGTAATTTGTGCATTTTTACTGTGCTCTTCAATTTAATTTTTATTTTGTCTTTTTAAAGCTGCCAGTATGATAGGTAAAGTATATTGGACTTTTATATTATTTCAACTTTAGCGATTTATTACAGTTAATTCTTATTTTGGATTATAATTATTTTCTTATACATACTCATTCACTACTATACCAAAAAATGTTATATTCTCAGAGCTACCAGTTATAGCAATCTTCCTTAGATTCAATCTTAAGACCTGGGGCTTACTCATTAGGTAAAAAACCACAAATCAGTTAGTCAATGTGTTTTCTGCTGTAGATTGAAGGGTCCAAAAGACAGAACTGGTATAAAAAATAGTGTCATCCTTCTGTATACAAAATAGTAGTGTGTGGCAAAAAATAATGGAAGGTAGTTAATCATTAATGTAAATAGTAAAGGTCCAAGAATTCAACTCTGTGGAAACTGCCACTGTTTTAGATCTCATTTCCCATGCAAATAAATTGTTTACAATTCTCAGTGAATGATCTGAGATTCCAGTACAGTGCTTTGTACTCCGAAGCAATTTAATTTGCATGGAGATGGGAGTGGTCCACATAATCAAAAGGGGGGAATAGCAATATGTTGTACTGCATAGCTGAGTGATGTGTCATGTGTGAGTGAAGTACAGATGTCTGTTTCTGCAGATGCAAGACAGGGTTACTGTTACATGACTGTCTCTCGTGGAAGACAGTGCAAGAACAGGCTTCCCATGAAACTCTCAAAGAAGGATTGCTGCTGTGGCATGAACATGGGCAAAGGATGGGGAGATAACTGTGATCTCTGCCCTCCAAAAGAAGATGAAGGTAAAATACATAATGGACTATGTCCTTTTCAGTTTCTTTTTACCTCTCTAGTACTTACCTGTGGTAGGTAGAGGAAGTATTTTATTCCACCCAAACATTCAGTGCCAAGATTTCACCATAAATACACAGGATGAAGTGAGGTTGTGGGTGGATATATGGGGGTGGATGGGTTTTGAGGGTAGAGTGTATAGATGAGGGGATGTGGGGTGGTGTGGGGATGGGTGTGGGGAATGTATAGTGGTGTTGTGGGGGTGGGTGGGCATGGGGCACGTCAGGTGGGATGTGGTGTGGGGGTGTGTTGATAGAGGATGTAGGGTGGGAGTGTGAAAGTGGGTGAAGGATGTAGGAAGGGGGTATGGGGTGGTGATGTGGGTGGCGGTACAGGGGTTGTGAGATGAGGAATGTGGGGTGGGAGTGGGTAAGGGATGTGGTATGGTGTGGTGGGGAGGGGTTTGGAGGTGGGTGGGGATGTGGGGTGTGTGGGGGTGGAGATGTGTGGAGTGGTGGTGTGGGGTGTGTGGGGGGTGGGGAATGTGAGGTGGGGATGTGTGGAGTGGTGGTGTGTGGGTAGGGGATGTATTAGTGGGAGTGGGTGAGGGATGTGGTGTGGGGTGTGTGGGTAGGGGATGTATGGAGTGGTGGTGTGTGGGTAGGGGATGTATGGAGTGGTGGTGTGTGGGTAGGGGATGTATTAGTGGGAGTGGGTGAGGGATGTGGTGTGGGGTGTGTGGGTAGGGGATGTGTGGAGTGGTGGTGTGTGGGTAGGGGATGTATTAGTGGGAGTGGGTGAGGGATGTGGTGTGGGGTGTGTGGATAGGGGATGTGTGGAGTGGTGGTGTGTGGGTAGGGGATGTATTAGTGGGAGTGGGTGAGGGATGTGGTGTGGGGTGTGTGGGTAGGGGATGTATGGAGTGGTGGTGTGTGGGTAGGGGATGTATGGAGTGGTGGTGTGTGGGTAGGGGATGTATTAGTGGGAGTGGGTGAGGGATGTGGTGTGGGGTGTGTGGGTAGGGGATGTGTGGAGTGGTGGTGTGTGGGTAGGGGATGTATTAGTGGGAGTGGGTGAGGGATGTGGTGTGGGGTGTGTGGGTAGGGGATGTGTGGAGTGGTGGTGTGTGGGTAGGGGATGTATTAGTGGGAGTGGGTGAGGGATGTGGTGTGGGGTGTGTGGGTAGGGGATGTGTGGAGTGGTGGTGTGTGGAGTGGTGGTGTGTGGGTAGGGGATGTATTAGTGGGAGTGGGTGAGGAATGTGGTGTGGGGTGTGTGGGTGGGGGTGGGGTTGTGGGGGTGGTTGGGGGTGGGGATGTGTGGAGTGGTGGTGTGTGGCTAGGGGATGTAGTGGTGGTATGGGGGTCGGGGTGGAGGTGGTTGGTAGGGTGTAGGGGCAGAGATGGGTGGGTTGGTGGGTGGGGGTATGGAAGTGGGTGTGGGTGGGGTTGTGAGGTGGGGATGTGTGAAGTGATGGTGTGGGGTGGGAATGTGTGGAGTGGTGGTGTGTGGCTAGGGGATGTAGTGGTGGTATGGGGGTCGAGGTGGAGGTGGTTGGTAGGGTATAGGGGCAGAGATGGGTGGGTTGGTGGCTGGGGGTATGGAAGTGGGTGTGGGTGGGGATGTGGGTGGGGTGGAGCAGGAATGGGAATGTGGGTGAATGGCTGGGTGGATATGTGTACATAACTCAAAAATGAATTTTTGATTAAGCATCAAACTTAGCATTTAGCATCTTCTTAGTATATGAGACAAAGATTTTCAAGAAAATTTGTCCATCTCAAACTACTCTTTAACAGATAAAAATATAGGTTGTTTTTTATTTTCTTAAAAATGGCTGTAACAATATTGATTAAAATAAGATATTTGCATGAAAAACTGTATATCTTACAGTTTCTGGGAATAGCCTGTTAAGTCCTTTTCATTGTATATGACATTTAAATAATTGGTAAATCAAGACAGACACAATCTTGCTATGTAGAAAATGTAAATCTTCTTAAAGATCACAATTTATGTCAAAAGAATTTTTATATCAATAAATGTTTTTCTTTGTGGTTATGTCGAGAGAAGATAATTTCAAGGCTATTGCATGGCAATTTACTTTTAAAATATTTAACTTATTCCTTGAATTTACCTGATATTTCTTATACTTACAATGAACTACATAAATATGTAATGAAGATTTAACTCTATTAACAAGCAACAGATAGAAAAATAAGTTTTGTTTGAATAAATTAGTGAGTAGAGAAGGTCATGTGAATGCAACGCATGTTTTTTTCTGATGGAATGTGTATATGTTTGCAGAGAACTACAAAAAGCTGTGCCAGCCCAGTCCCGGAGACATTACACAAGTAAACGAGTGTGCACTACGAGCCAACATCTGTGGCAATGGACGCTGCATAGACACTGATAAGGGATATCGCTGCGAGTGTGATTCTGGCTTCCACAAGGGAGAGTCTGAAGTGTGTGAAGGCCAGTCATCATGTCACATTGTCTTTGTATAATATGTTTAACAGTCTAAAAGAGAACTAGGTGCCATTATTTTAAGGACTTCTATAAGTATAAAATATTTATTAGCTACCACTTTGACAAAAAAGATAATGTGCAGTATATTTCATGTGCATAGTACAGGCTTATTCAGAGTTCTTGCTCTGAGAAAGAAAACACAAGATTTCAATCCAATTTCTTCTTTGTTTTCCAAAATAGTCACCTTTCAACTCCATACTCTTGGACTGTCAATACTTTTAACTTCTTTAGCCTTTGATTTGTCCATCTCTGCAAAACGAGTTTGTGTGACAATCTCCAAATCTGAGATAAATGTGTCCAGTGAGTCATTTCTACTGATTTTGGAAGAGAAAAGTCACTGCTACTCAAATGTGGTGAATATAGTGCATTTAGTAGCAGTTCTAGGTACAACACATGCAACTTTGCAATCACAGTTGAAGAGGTGTGTGCTAGTGTGTTATGTTGGTGGAAAAGAACTTTCTTCTTTAGCAAGTAGAGACATTTGACTTTCAAAGCATCCTTCAACTGCTGCAACAAAACTGAATGGTTCTTTTCATTGATGGTTTAATGGTTTTCCAACACCACACCCCAGACATCCAGAAAACAATGGTCATCACCTTTGCTCCTGGAGGAACCCACTTTGGAGTACTTTTGCCTTTTCTCACCCATTGTTTGAACCACTAAGATCACCTCTGGTCTGTGGTCATGAATCCATGTTTAATAAGCAGTAATATAGCATCACAAAAAGTAGTAGAGTTGCACCTGAACATCTGCAAACATGCCCATAAGATGCTCATTTTTTTGCATAAGTTTTCTCATGAGTAAATACTCATCCAAAATGTTCCTAACATGATCTAATAAGATTTTGGCAATGTCAGCAAGCTCACATATCTTGATTTGTCTGTCACTTAACATAGCATTATGGATCTTTGTGATTCTTTGTTCAGTTAAAGCAGTAACTGGAAATAGCACAATGACAACCAAACAAATGAAAGTACATTGTGCCAAGTAAAGATCATACTTGAAGATAATCTTGATACTACCATACTCCAAGCAGCTTTTTCACACGTGCAGTAAGTCGACAACATTGCGTTGAGGTTGGTCAGGGAATTGAGCTGGTTTGTAGATGTAAACAGGTCTGGCACTTTTGCCTTCACTTTAATGTGAACTTTCCAAATCACTCTTATGTCAGTATTCCCAACTCTTAGATTCTGATTTTAAAAATGGATAAATTAATTGCATCTTTATTGTTTGTATTGTTAATATTATTTTCTCCCTATTGTAGTGTTCATTTTAACTGGATGAACTTAGCATATGATGACAAGACATTGAACTTTAAAAAGATACAGTGTATTAAGTTTTCAAAGAGAATAAATTTTCTTTTATTACGCAGCAATTCTAACTGGACATTTTGGCTTTATTTGTGAAAGCAATTTTAAAAAATGATTAATGATGACATAGGTACATACTCATTGGCCAAAAGTAATGGGAAGACACTGTATGTGTTGTTAATAATGAGTTGCCCCTCTGCAAACCCTCAAAACTGGAGCAATATGTTGAGGCATAGACTCTATAAGATGTTGGAATTGTTCTGGAGGGATATGAACCCACGCATCTTGCAGTGATACCCACACAGTTGTGCAGTAGGTGATGGATTCATGGAGCATACACCAGCATCAACAGCATCCCATAAATGCTTGATTGGATCCAGATCACGTAATCTAGAGGGTCAGACCATGGTCATAAATTCATTGTAGACTCATCAAACCACATGTGTGGCAACAAAGAGTAATAACATGTAACATTGTCCTGTTGAAACAAGGCATCTCCTTCAGGGTACTCATAAAGAGGTGTGTATGGTCAG
Organism: Tenodera sinensis; assembly: GCA_030765045.1. Lineage (NCBI taxonomy): Eukaryota > Metazoa > Arthropoda > Insecta > Mantodea > Mantidae > Tenodera > Tenodera sinensis. Next base: position 110,225,610 of record CM060971.1, on the reverse strand, counting down.
AAGGAATGTCCACATAACATGCATCTGTCGTTATCCCTGCAACCCGACAATAGGACCTAATTGCGACCATAAGAACATAGTGCAGACTATAGCTGAGGCACCTCCTGCCTGGACATAACCTCGTTGACATGCAGGATCCATAGCTTCATGGGGCATACACCACACTCTCACAAGCCCATCAGCTCAAACAACTGAAACTGGGATCCGTTGGACCATACCACATGCCACCACTGTTCCAAGGTGCATTGCTGATGTTCATGGGTCCATGCATGTCATTGAGCTCTGTGTTGAGATGTCAACAAAGGGATAAGAGTTGATCATTGGCTGTCGAAGCCAGAAGGCTTCCTTACAGTCTTGGTGAAAATTAGTTCCTGGCTCCCAACATTCAACTGCATAATGATCTGACTCACAGTAGACCTTAGAGTTCCTTATGGTTCTGCTGAGGCAACTCAATGTCCATTTGTTAATCACCTGTGGGCTTCCTGTTCTGATGGGACAACGCTTCCCTTAACTTTTAGCCATGCACATTATCTAGATGAACAAAGTGCAACATTTGCATATTAGTGCAGCATTTCATCACTAAGAATGAATTATATTGAAAGCAAATTCTTTTAATCTACAAAGCAGAATTCTGTGAAGTTGGTTTATTTTTCTTTTAAACATGACACACATCTCAGAATGTTTGTTGTAAATATTATTATAGTTTGAGAGATTTCTCCTTGTACTGAGTGCTAAGTGATACTTTCTAATTGCAGACATTGATGAATGTGTGGAGTTACATTACTGCCAGGGTGGACAATGTATAAACACACCTGGAAGCTTTACATGCATTTGTCCACCTGGATTCGATGTTTCATCTGATGGAAGGCTTTGTATAGGTATGTATACTTAAAATTACAGTAGAATTTGGTTATAACATCCAAGGGACCTTAAAAATCCTCTTGTTACAAATGAGTACTGATATTCAAGATTGATATTTTTAGCCTAGTGAGGTGGTGAAAAATAATAGCACTGCTTTTAAATGTTTTATCCCTCGAGCAGGTGCTTGTTACAAAATTTACAATTGTTACCACATTATTGTGCCAACAATGGTACTGCTTCCTGTACCTTCTTTTCAATTCTTAAACAATCCTTAGCAGTACTTACAAGGTGCTAGCATGTATAACTCAGGAGTTTTTACGGTTTACAGCTAGAATTGCACTATTGGCGCACACAGTGCACCAGCGCACTTGGTCATATTTTATACGGATTACTGCCTGGATATTAATGTTATTACTTCTTAATTTGAACATACTGCATCACTGATACATTTCTGATGTTTTTATGGATTTTGGAATTACAATGTTTTATTTTTGGGGCAAATATTGTAAAACCAAGAAGATTTTACTATGAGAAGTTAGAAGTTATTCTTCTGGTGATTCCACCACTCAATCTGAGGTTTTTGTTGCCAGAGACAAATCTAAATGGATGAAAAGTAGATCAAAGGAAGAAGCAAAGTCACTGTGTTATCTGTGGGCATGCAAAATACAAATATAACAATTCAGTGTTCCTCCTGTGGGTCATTTCTGTGTAAAAGAATCATTTGTGAAAAATGTGACAAGCAGGACAACAAATGTGAAAGTGAATAAACGCTTTTAGGAACTAATGTAGTTTATGTAAATTTGTCAATTAATTTAATTTTTTGTAAACAGTCGGTTCCTTTGACCTACTACATTCTGAAAAGTTACCATTTACTTTAGAGTTTAAGAACAGGGGAAGAGGCACGTGGTTATATAATAATTCTGCATACTACACTGTAACGTATAAATTTGTATTCTCTTTTGTATATTTTGTTTTCTGCAATTACTATGTTTTGTACATTTTGTATCTACTACTATGTCAATGTTATTCTGTAAATATTGTGCTTGATGTGTCCATTATCTTGTACAAGACACAAAGGATGAATAAATAAATAAAAAAAAGTAAAATGACATTTATTATCGAAAATACATTGAATAAATTGGCTATTAATGTAAAAAGGCATAGTAACATAATAAAATTGCAATAAATTGGAACAAGCAGCCACACATGTATCACTTTAATGGCAGTTCAATGTAGCACAAAGAATGCGCCAGCATGCCCACTCACATAACACTCTTAGGTGCACCTGCTCAAGGGTTAAATATTGAACTAAAAAACACACCTTTTTAGGAATGTAGTTAGTATTGACATATTAAGGACCCTCCACAAAATTCTGTGCCCATTAACATATCATGGAGATCAGTTCTGCTCCCTCCACTTCAAAAGTTCATCACCCAACCCAATATAATTTGTTAGGAAATGAGAACTTAGTCCTTTATGGGTGGAAGAATGGCAATAATTATATTTTACATTGCATTGCAGATCATGATGAATGCAGTCAAACAGGAATGTGTGCTAATGGGGTATGCATCAATATGGATGGTTCTTTCAAGTGTCAGTGTCACAGTGGATTCATTCTTTCTCCATCAGGACATGCCTGTGTCGGTAAGACATACTTTTAAGTTTTCAATCAAACATTTTTATTTATGGAGGCTTTTTAACTGCTATGATTCTCAGATTCCATACCATATTGTGCATGAAAGACCCTTAATTTTGCTTAGAGACCTCTTTACCAGACTTCAGGATCTTTTACATGTTGTAAATCTATGACACAGAACCACTGACTTTACTTTCCTTCTAAAGGAAGTCATGCTAAGGCTGTTTTGTCTGCAGATGGACTAAATTAGAACATGTTTTGGGAACAATTGTTCCTGAAACATGTCTTAATTTTCTAAAGTAACTGGGGATAGTGTAAATAAAACTTACTTTTGATATTAAAATGCTTAACCTCACTTCTCCAAAAACTTCCTAATCATTATTTGTTCTGATGCTCCTCTTCTGAAAATCTCATCCCACTTTAAATGTTACTATGAATTAAAATGTAATTTACAGCTGAACAAATGAATTGTCTTAAATTTTCATTGATTTGTAATATTACTTTTCAGATATTGACGAATGTTATGAAAACGCACGAATATGTTTGAAGGGACGTTGTGAGAATGTTCCTGGATCGTATCGATGTGTGTGTCAGTCTGGCTTCACACCATCTCTAGATGGGACATTCTGTGTGGATATGGATGAATGCTCTCAGACTGGAATGTGTGGAAGTGGAAAGTGTTTCAACATGGATGGTTCCTTCAAGTGTGTTTGCGATTCAGGATATAGACTTGGTCCTGATGGAAAAACATGCATTGGTTTGTAACAGCACTTCTCATATTAGCGTAGCAATGAGCTTCCATTAAACATTGATCCTTTATGAGCTGCAAAATAAGTGAAGTTCATAGTCATCTTAGGACTTGAAGTACAGAAGTAAGGAAGTAAGACTAGCTTACCCTTGGTAGTATTTTACTGCTTTTATGAGCGGCACACCACTACATATTTTCTGCAGTAAAATAGAATTACATTTAATAAATAATAATAACCCCTAACAGAACGGCCCTTCAAGGGCCAAGGCTTATCATCCAGCCACTGCATCCCCACCTCTGCCCACTACAGATATCATGAGTGGGGTCCAGAACTAGAGGTGGGATATGGTCAGTCCCTAAAGTCCTTCTGGCCAGTTATGTGGCCTTTGTGACCTGGGGTTGCTACTTCTTTATCAAGTAGCTTGTCAATTGGCTCCTCTGAGATCTAATGAGGCTGAGTGCATCCCATGTAAGACCTCCCTGCCAGGGAAAAATCCCAACACAGGCACCGAGGATTGAACTTGAGTCCTCCACACCAGAGGCAGGCATGCTATCACTGCACTATGGAGGCTATTAGTGGCTACATTTACTGCTTTTTAAAACCACGCTTTTACTTCGGAAGACAATTTTCACGTTTTATTAATGGTGTATAATATAGTGCAAGTAAAACTGAAAAGATTATCCTTTTCTGTTCAAGTTGTTTGAGAGGGCTCAGTTATTTTCTTGCAGCCCTCAACTTTTGCATCTGTATTCCTAGAATTGTCATTCTCAGGGATATAGAAAACCCAATATTTCTCTGCTTTAATTATTATTAATTAACTATCAAGCACCATTTTGATAAACAAATGAAGATTAAAAAGCACAGTGAAGAAGAGCTGAGAAAGACATAGCACATGGTATTCAAGATGGTTGCAGTGAACTACTGCCAGTAGAGCCACAGTAGGGGCAGTAATTTACTGCAAGAAATTGGAACCGAATCTATTCTAGGCAGTATGATCTTGAACCTCCATTGGCATGCATATTCTTGCAGTAAAATACTCTTTATGAAGAATCATCCAAATAGAAGTGTGCTCCTCAATTTTTCTCAGTATAGTACTGCACATAAAAGCAGTAAAATATTACCAGTTGAGCCCTAGCCTAAAGCTGCTCTAAGTAGTACAAATACTTGTTGATTATCAGAAATATAACTGACTGGAGCATCATCAGGAGTATGTTAAATGAGAAAGTGAAGTATAGCAAATTTATCAGCAATAGTTATTAAAGTTTTATGGCATGTATTCTGTTGCAGATGTGGATGAATGTGCCAGTAGCCCTTGCCAGCATGGTACATGCATAAATTCTCAAGGAAGTTTTCGCTGTGAGTGTAGTCCAGGTTTCATGCTTGGTCCTGATGGAAGATCATGTCTAGGTAAATGTCATATTAATAGAATTTAATTCATAACACATACCTTATAACAAGGAAGTGTAAAACCATTGGTGCCTTCCATCAAACGTAACAGTAAGCAAGTGAGCTGCAACTGCAACACTGTAACAAGTTGTCATCAAATGTAATGTTTGAAACATTATCATGAAGCCCAGTGACTGCTTCAGGTGCAAGTAACTCTTTAAAATGTTGCCAGACTATGGTTTAAAACTATATTAAAAGTAACAGACAGTAGAGAAAATTAAGAACATGCTAGTTTCCTGCCATGGTGTGGCATAAAGGGACACTCTAGCAGTGCTTCCTGTAATCAGTGAATTCCTAAATCACTAGGCATGCAATAGGTTAGCCCACAAATCTTAGATGTAGGAGAAACAGTTTAATGGCAGCTCCCAAAATTTTAATATGGCCAAGATTACACTAAATTGAAGTACTGCCAACCTTACAGTAGTATTAACTAGTATCAAACTAGTCCATAAGACCTGCTTTGCAAATCTTGTTTTGAAACAACGCTTTTCAGGTTAAATATATTTTATTGCATGTACTAATAGGCATTGCATTATAAAACTAACAATGAGAAAATGTGAAACATTTATTTTAGGCACTAAAACATAACCATATACTTATATACACATGCAAGACACAATGGCATTTGCACAGTTTAGCTACCTTCAAGATAAGATAAGTATCACCAACTTAAAACTGCAATTAACACCAATTATGGCTGTATCATAACCTGGGGTATCTTCCAGGAACACTTGCTCGTATTGAATAAACAGAATATCACCAAAAGTAACTAGAGAGCACTATAATGTGGTAAGTGTGTCTATGGCAATATTATTGATATGTTCCTCTTTAACGCATCCAATTTAGTTTTCATTGTCATGTTAACATATCATCTTTTCTTCTCATTTGACATTTTCACTGGTAGAAACAACTTGATACAACACTAACAGTAAGCCTGAAATCTTGGAAGCTGCACTGTAACCAGAAATGTGTAATTGAAAGTTTAGCTCACCATGTACAAAAGTATTTTTTAGATGTGGCAAATGACCTTGTTAGGATCTGTGCGAGTGACATCATGTAAATAAAATTGATGATGGGTTTAACGTCTCTGTTTTCTGCCTTGAAATAAACAAGACACTACTGATAATGCAAGTGGGCACTGTACTTAATCACACACAATCTGCAATGTTTATGTACTACATGGAAGTCGGAAAGATAACCTGACATGCCTATGGTCTTCTAAATACAAAAGTGGTCTCGATCATAAACCACTATGCAATTTGTCTAAAATATACCTCCATATTGGGTAAAGCAATAAACCTTTAAACCTTCCTAACAAGTTTTTGTGCTATGTATCCACATTATTAGCAGCAAACTTCTGATTATTGCAGTCAAGTTTAACAATAAAAAAATCAAAAAGGGGAGTTCCACAGAATGTTGAGTTATAGAGAGTTATTGGAATTCCACTGTATGAATATATTTTATTTGTTTTTACAAAATAAAAACAATGTTAATCAAATAAGATATTGACTTATTATGTTGGTTGCAGACACCCGCAGAGACCTGTGCTATTCACAGTACAAGGATGGCCAATGCCTAAATCCAACTGCTGTGCCTGTTACTAAATCCAGCTGCTGCTGTTGTACAGTCATCACAGGACAGCCAATGGGATGGGGCACTCCTTGTCAGCCTTGCCCACCTCAAGGTTCCTTCGAGTTTGAGCGACTGTGTCCTCATGGAGCAGGAATGACATTCAACGGTGATGGTAAGTACGTCTATGGTACTTGGTAGCTACTCAAATCAGCATGGAATGGTGGCATATAAAATTTCATTTGATGTAACAAATGAAAAGCTGTAACTTGAAATTGTCATATGACAATTCTAAGTATTCTAAGTTCCTCTTCCACTTACCCATGATAGATATAGAAAGTATTAAGTATCCCACACAAAAATTTAATAGCTATTGAAATTTCACCAAAAATATACTTTTGAAGTCCAATGAACTCGCCCAAACAAGTAGAAGTAGCATATTTAGTATGGAAGGGGGAGAATGAACAGTGTAATTCAAGACTGTAGTTGGCTGAATACTAAAGTTCAAGATATTTCAAAGATGAAGTACAGAGGATATTTGCATGGAATTTTTCCCACCTATTTTCTCAAAAAGGGGTCTTAAAAGTTTTGATTAAAATTTCAAATGTGTTAGATATTAATATTTAGAATGAAACAGACACCTTAAATATTCTGTAAATATACTCTGAAGATCTCTTCATTCTGATTATGCGTAATATTTTATATTTGGTTAACCATAAGGAAGAGACAAAATTTAGCACAGAAAAAAAAAAAGTAGAGCTCATAAAAGTGCACAATTGTGTCAAATAAATCTTATGAAATATTCATTGCATACATCTATATTTTCAGTGTAAGTAAGTCATCTGATAGAAGCTGTTGAAATGTTTGCAGTCTTCCTTATTTTTGGAAATTATTTGTTTTTCCACTCTAGTCATGTATAGGACAAAGTTGTAAACTGAGACTGAAAAATTCAATGCCATAGCCAGATAGAGACTGGAAGATCAATGGTAGCTCAATGGTTAGAGCAGTCGGTTGGAGACCAGAAGATCTGTGGTTCAAATCCCGGCCATGGCATTAAATTTTTCAATCTCACTCCATCTCATTACAACCTAGTCCTACATATGGCTCATGTGAAAGAACAATGAATTTCCATTGATTGACCTTATAGTTGGTTAGCTATGAAGCCTGGGACAGGTGATCCAAAAGACTCCAAACCAGCAGCACTGTGTTTTGCCTGTACACATCCTCAGCAGTCATTACTGACTGCCGCTGTCATAGAACAGTACAGATGAAACCATACAACATTTTTAAAACTACTTCTCTAGGCTTTACTTACCAATGTTATTAAAGAAAATGCTGAAATTGGCCACTGTCTTGTCCATAAATTTTTGGCACCTCTTTAGGAAACTATCCATCCCTCGCTGTAGTTCACATTGAGAAATGCTGGCAATTTCCTGGCAAATATTTTGTTTTAATTCTTCCAGGATGTGTGGGTTTGTCTTGTATACTTTATGATTTAAATTACCCCAGAGATAGACATTTTAGGGGGTTAGTTCAGGGGACCAAAGGGGCCACAAATCTATACTAATAATTCTGTCCTGAAACACACTTTCAATGGTTCTCATCGAAAGATTGGCTGTATGAGCTGTTGCAGAGTCTTGTTGAAAAAAGGCAAAATCATGCTCCCTATTGGTTAATTCTCTATTTAAAAAAAAAAAAAAAGGGAGCAAAATTGAATTCACGTATGTACAGGCATCAACTGTTGACTCGAAAAAAAATTGGGCCCATTACTCTTTCTCCGCTAATGGAGCACCATACACCAATTTTTTCATCATGAAGGGGTATTTCATGAACAATATTAGGTTTCTCATAGCTCCAATAACGATTATTTTGTGTACACACACATCCATGAAGGTGGAACCAAGCCTAGTCCATGAAAAATATTAAATGTTGGTCAATTTTGACATTCTATACACTATTGAGAGTTCACTCATAAAATGTGCACCTAATCTTCTACCTGCAGTTATTTTATACGGTTTTAACTTCAGCAATTTAGTAGCTCTTTGCACAGAGCCATTAGAAATGCCTGCCTGTTGTGAGATGCCTAAGTACATGACCTTGTGTACAGCAGCTGCATGTTCTCATGTTTCCATGTGCATAGTGGAAAAATGCCATGCATTGGTTTGGATGTTTTTGGGTGTCTCTGTACTTACAGCACCATTAAATTATGTTATCTTATATGTATTTGAGATCTCTGTATGGTCACCGGGAAAATGTGAGTTGGGGAATTTGATGCTGTGTCAGCATGTTGACCATGGTAGCTCAATGGTTAGAGCAGCCAGACAGGGACTGGAAGATCCGTGGTTCAAATCCCAGCTGCGGCTTTGAATCTTTCAGCCTCACTCTACCCCTTTCCTTATCTTCCTTCTTCCTTCTTTCCTTCTTTCCTTCTTTCCTTCCTTCCTTCTTTCCTTCCTTCCTTCCTTCTTTCCTTCCTTCCCTCCCTCTCCCTCACTCAGTCACTCACTCCCTCCCTCTCCCCCATCTTTCCCTTCCTCCCTCCATCTCTCCCTTCGTTCTTCCCTCCCTGCTTCTGTCCCCTCCTTTCTTCTTCCCTCCCACCTCTCTCCCTTCCTTTCTTCTTCCCTCTCTGCCTCTCTCCCTTTCTTCTTCCTGTCCTCTCTCCCTTCATCTCTCCCTCTCTCCCTTCCTTTCTTCCTCTTTTTCTCCCTCCCTACCTTCCTTCTTTCTAAGAATTTGTGACTTATGATGTGAACATTTGAATTTTGTTTTCATGTTTACTTAAGTTGAAGTAACTTCTAGGCAAACTTTTATTGGGAATAATATGTCAATGCAAAATTGCTTTTTATTTGAGAAACAAAATATATTTTGATTATAAGGCCACAATAATTAAAACATGCAGAGAAATTGATTTTACCATTAAAATGGTAAGCTTTCCATTTAAAAAACCAGGATTTACTAAAGTGTAACATATCTTCCCAGCTTGGAAGCCAAGGTCAAAGAATAAAATTGGTGAAACTTGACATTTCACCTGTAACAGTTTTTGTCCTGATAATTTTATTCTTTGATTATGGCCTCTCCTAGAGAAATCATGTATTTACTATATTATTTAGAAAATATCATGAGTAACATGCACCTGAATCTGTGACAAAATTTAAACAGCTAAATATTTTTCTGCAGATATAAACGAATGTGCTCAAAATCCAAACATATGCGAGAATGGAGCCTGTGAAAACCTAATGGGCACATATAGATGTATCTGCAATCCTGGCTATCAAGTGGATGGTACAGGCAAGATCTGTAATGACATCAATGAATGTGAACTGGATGATCTCGTCTGTAGTGGAGGACAATGTAGAAATACTCCAGGCAGTTTTCAGGTACTTACTGCCAATTACTGTATGGCTAAGTAAAAGATAAATGCATGCATGGACAAACATAACTGCTATAATGAGGAAGTAAAAGATATCAAATGATAATTCATATTTCATTTAGTTCCTTTCCAAATTTTGTTCCGTTTCAGAAGTTGTACAAGTTGAAAACATTACTCTCTTGCAATTTCTGCAAATATGGAAAATATTATAGACCCTTGGTCATATTATAAATTGCCAATGTATGAATGGATGTGTATCTCATGTTCAACAATAAAACAAATGTATAACTAAGACATAAAAATGTTATGTACACTAAAATGATACAAGATGGTAAAAGGATAATCCCAAGAGTAAGATCTACAGAGTGATAGGGACACAGGGAAAATGTTAGTGCAGCTGTTGGCCACATTGCTGTGTTTGTTGTTTCTCCTACTCTACAGAAACCATCACACAGCTACTTGGGCATTCAATCTTGAGTTGTAACGCAGCTCCTGTTTCATGCTACCACCAAGTGCAAAGTTTGCACAGTCATTCAGTTTTTTTAAGGCAAAAGACGTTAAACCAATTTAAATTAATCGATAGTTGACAGAAGTGTATGGAGAGTCATGTATGGATGTCAAAAATGTGTAAGTGGTATAGAGACTGAACAAAAATCGCATGAGTGGGAGCATTCTGATTTAACTAAGCCACAAAAATTTGAAAGAACAGTCTTTCAGTAAAGCCACGGCAACTGTGTTTGGGGATCAAAGGGAGATATTGTTGGTGCCTCCTGGGACAACAATAAATGCTGACAGGTTATTGTGAGACATCAAAAAGCCTAAGATGGGTGAGTCAAAACCAAAGAAGAGGAATGTTGAGCAAGGGCACACGCCTTCTCCATGACAACACACACCACCCATGCAACTGTGGATCTTCTGCAATGGTTTGGATTGGACATTATCTCCCATTCACCCTTAGTCTGGACCAGAACTACCACTTATTTCCTAAGCTGAAAGAACACTTGGCTGGAAGATGCTTTAGCAAGGATGACAAGTTGAAAGACGAGGTCCAACACTTTCTCAATAGTCTGGTGGCAAGCAGATATGACATGAGTGTACAAAAACTCTCACAGCACTTACAAAAATGCATCAATCAAAATGGCAAATAACTGGAAAAGTAAACAGATGTTCAAACTTCAAAACTATATACTATGTAATTATTATTTATTTAACTGGCTTGAGAATTTAATGCCATTCTGGCAGTTTGTCACAATAGCTCAGTGGTTAGAGCGTCCGCCTGGCAAGCGGAAGGTCTGTGGTTCAAATCCCAGTTGTGGCATTGAATTTTTAAGTTCCAGTTCTACCTCTATATACTATGTATTGAAAATAAATGTTTCTTTATATTTCTAAAAAAAAAAAAAAAAAAAATAGGAGACCTTACTTTTGGGATTACCAACATACTTGATAATGTTGAAGATCTAAGAACTGAATAAGCTTATGTAGCAGGAGACTTTTATTTTGTTTATAGTTAGTTTGCTGCAAATGAAATATAATTGAAACCATTTATGTGTGATGCTATGTATTAAGTAAGTGTTTGTCTGCTCAGTGCATATGCCCAACAGGCACCCAGTTGAATCCTGTCACCCAAGTTTGTGAGGACATCAATGAATGTCGTGAGTTAGGGCCTGATGCCTGTTTCAATGGAGCTTGTGTTAACACTGTGGGATCATATGAATGTGAGTGTGAGCCTGGCTTCATCCTAGACAACACAGGCAGGATCTGCATTGGTAAGTCACAAGAGATCTGCTCTATCTAATCTACAATGCACAAAGAGCTTGAAATAAGATGTTTATATAGATGATGTCTCGTAAGTAATATCAGTTTTTAAGCCAAACTTTATTTAAAATGTCAACACATTGCAGGAAATTATTCTAAACTTCAAAGTAAGTACCATTAGATTCTAAGCCACCTTTCAGCAAAGTTTGCCATCTGCAATGGTACCAGTTTCTATTAGAAATGTTTAGTTCTTCCGGGCTTGTAGACCATGGTCTAGAAGGCATTGTAGATACCAACGTTTCGCCAAGTACTGCACTTGGCATCATCAGGGTAACACGATCCGCTGTCTGCACTGGTCAGAGTTTGAATGTGGAAGCAGAGAGAGATGTGGAAGTAGACAGCAGATCATGTTGCCCTGATGATGCCAAGTGCAGTACTTGGCAAAACGTTGGTATCTACAATGCCTTCTAGACCACAGGCTACAAGCCTGGAAGAACTAAATATTTCTAATAGTCAAGACACCGGCCGTGAAAGCCTAAGTTTATATAGTACCAGTTTCTGTTTTCTGATGGGAAAAATTCATTGATATTCGTATGAACTGCTTCAATGTTTTCAAAATTTCTTCCATGTAGGAACTGGGCCATGGATTTGAACAGATGGTAATCTCATGGTGCAAGTTCAGGGCTGTATTCTGGATGTGGTAGCAGTTCAATTCCTTCCGATTCCTGAATTTTGTCCATTGTTCTTTAAGCTGTACTAGGTCACACATCCTGCTGCAAGAGAATTCTGTTTCTATAAACTAATGCCAGGTACCTCTACCTCAAAACTTGATGAACTCGTTCCAGAAGTTGAAAATAAAGATCTGCAGGAAGGAATGTCCATTTGGAACAAATTCCAGTGAATCATGACTTCAAAATTTGATTAGACACATATGATTATTTTGGTCCTTTTTTTTTGTAGTGTTTAATGCCGATGGCAGTGAAACTGATGATACATAGAATGAAATGGAGCACTGGTGGAATGAGATGGCGGGGGAAACCAGAGAACCTGGAGGAAACCCGCCCCCATCATTTCGTCCACCACAAATCCCACATGCAGTTGCCTGGGGTTGAACCCAGGCCCCTTTGGTCAGAAGCAAATGGTCTAACCACTTAGCTACAGTGCGGCTTATTTTGGGGCCAAACCAATCTGTTTTAATGAGATTTGCAGGGTGACAGGTATAGAGCCACTCGGTTTATGTTCAGTTTATTCAGTATTTATAAAAATATTACAAGGTACTGTCCCAAGGGATCAGGGTTATGGTAATGCACCCTGTTTTCATCACATGTAACAATATTCCTGATAAATCTATCATCCCAGGGATAAGTGAAGAGCTGATGACAGATGTCCACTCTACGTTGAGTTTGATCAAATGTTATATGTGGTACAAATTTACACCTTCTAAATGATATTTAAAGCGTATTAATATGGCAGTGTAGGTAGGTATGTTGGAAGCACCAAATTCTTCTAAAACCTATGAGTACCTGTCTGTGGATTTTCTTCCAAAACTTGCAGCATGCTCAGTATTCTATAACTTTGGTTTTCTACAACATTGTAAACTGTTAACATTTCATCTAATGGCTTCATTGCCAGATGCAAGGCACTAGAAAACAACAACAACATTTCATCTCCATTATTGAAACACTGGAACCATCATTATGCTACTCGCTCACTAATGAAACCCTCACCTTCAACATCACATATTCCTCAAGCCACAGTCCCAGCTTTATAACTTGATTCCAGTAGTACTACAGAAGGACCTTAACCTCAAACTTTATTGCCTCCATTTTGTATGTGTATTACCAATTGCTGGCTACCAATGTGTTACATTTACTCGAGTAGAACAATAACCATAGCACCCTATAAATAGTATTTGGGACAAACTTAAAAATCTGCAGTCAATGTACATTCTATATAAACCCAATGAAAAAAAGAACTGATATTACTTTTGAGAAACCTAATATTACACATTTTGCAAACATTGTTTCAAAATATACCCAGTTCTAACAATAAAGGTGATGCTATGACTTTGTGGTACTTTATTGTTGGAAAGCTAGGATGTGAGAAAAGCATGTTTTGTAAGATTTCTCGGTGCAGGGCACCTCCATAAAATAAGCTCCCCACTCATACCACAGTTAGCAAACAAGTTGCACAAAGCAACTGTAAGTGTGTAACAGAACTAACAGATTACTTGATAATGTTGATAACTAGAAAAGATTATCCAGGTTTGTGAACTGTGGTCTAGTGGAAAAACTTCCATCTGAAGCTGCATCGAACATCTTCAGTGGTGTTGCCATAGTACCATAGTACTCTGCTAGTCTCAGTGGCAACTGATATGGAGCCTTTTTTTTTTTTTTTTTAATTTTTTTTTGAAAGGGGAGATAGAAGTAGAGTTGGAGATAAAAGAAAAACTTATTCTAAGGGAATGGCTTATTGCGCCAGGGAGAGGGAGATCAGGGGTCGACTTTATTAGGGAGAAGTTCATCGGGTTGGTGAGGTTCTGCGATAGCACCCTCGTTAGTCCGACAATATTACATGCCGACAACTTGTCGGCATCAGTTGGTTAAGTGCCGGGTGTCAGCCATGGTCTAAGCCCTGACTGACACACGCGGGTAGTCCAGGGTGAACATTCTAGCGAAGTTGGTCGTACACATTCGTGCTTTCGGCGGAGGCTGTGTAGGGGGTTCCAAGGAACTGCGATAACTGCGGTGGCACTTGACTTTCAAGTGGTTGTAGCAAGTCCAAGGTGGATAGTCCGGAGGCACTGCAGAGCTTTCTCCTGCACCTGAAGTTGCATGGGCGTCCTGCGTGGCTGTGGAAGCCAAACCTGTTGAAGCGTTCTATTTGCTCTAGTGTCAGTATCTTGCGTTCTTCTGGCTGTGGAGTTGGCGTTGCAAGTTGAGGCGAAGTGGTCCAGGGCTGACAGTTCTGTATTCTGTTGGGTTCTGTTGGAAGTATAGAGGTCTGCGTGCAGGCTTCGTGTGTCGTGGTTGAGGTTTTGTTCTCCATTCGGTGTAGTGTATGTTGAATTGAATCCAGGGTGGTTGTATTGTCCAGTTCTATGGTCGAGGCACGAAGCTCTTCTAAGAGTATTGCTGCAGCATTGAAGTCAGTGGTGTGGTGAAGTAGTTGCCAATGGATAGATGTAAGTTCTTTGTGGTATGTCCGGCAGAGAGAGTTGGTTTTCTTGTTAATTTTCCGGATGTCTGTTAGAAGTGTTGTCAAATGGCCTGTTGTGGTGTTGTGTTGTTCGCGTTCTGCGTCTATGGCGACTTGGAGTTGAGTCTTGACAGTGGCCGTGGAGTTGGCTATGGTGGACACGGCGGCAGTGAGTTGAAGTATGGTCTCCTCAATTTTGTCCAGTCTTTGATGAAGGTTATGAACGTCTTGGCGGATGTCCTCGACTTCGTTCCTGGGCAGTGGGACCATTTGATTTCACAGGCTTTATATGCCTAGCATGGGTGAGTGGAGCTACCTACCAGTTGGTCTGTTCTTTGTTTGTTGGTTCAGCTGCTGTGTGGGCTGGGTTGCAATGGGGGCTGCTTTTACTGTCTATGACTGGTGTTGATGTGCTGACATTTACTGTGGCTGAATCTGTTGATGGTGTATAATCTTGGATTTGTCTCCAGTTTCTTGCACGCTTTGTATAATGCTGGATGCCAAGTTTTATTTAGGCACTTGGTTTCTTCCTTCCTACTGAAGTTATCTTTACATTTTAAAATCTCTATGGCTTTATGACTTAAATGGACATAATAATGAACTGTGGAAGATAAGATAGTTGTGCCTGAAAACTGTATAATGTGTTCCCATGGCACTAGTAAAGCATGTTCTACAACTGCAGTTCTCAAAAAGCACAACATCCACGCCATCTATAAACCCACACAGCAAGTACAGAACATGCCACATTCAGTGAAGGATCCAAAAGAACCACTCTCTTCTGTGGGTGTTCACAGAATTCTGTGGTTCTGTGGCTCTGTGTGTATAGGGACCACACAATGCATAATAAACACACGCATTACAGGACACAAGAGGTGCTGCCATTTGGGACAAACAGAAAAATCTGCAGTTACAGAACACGCTTTACTTGCCCCAGGGAAATATACAGTATTCAGACACAGTTTTCCTACCTTTCACTGTTCATTATTACACCCATTTAAGTCTTGAAGCCATAGAAATTTTCAAATATAAAGATAACTTCAATAGGATGCAAGAAACCAAGTGCCTTAATGAAGCTTGGCATCCATTATACAAAGCATGCAAGAAACCTGCCTGGAGACAAATTCGAGATCATACGCCATCAACAGCCTTAGCCACAGTAAATGCCAGCCCATCGACACCAATCATAGACAATGAAAGCAGCCCCCACTTTAGCTCAGCCCAAGCAGCAGCCAAACCAATAAAGAATGTACCAATGGGAAGCTAACTCTGCCCACCCATGCTAAGCATACAAAGCCCGTGAAACCAAAAGGTTCCATATCAGTTGTTACCAAGATTAGCAGAGTACTATGGCCATGCCACTGAAGATATTTGATGCGGCATTGGACAAAATGTCTGGAAGGAGTTTTTCCACTAGACCTAGGCCCACAATTCCAGATAACAATTTTCTATTTAATGACATGAGGCGGAAAGTCGTTTCCTCGTGGTTGGATCGCCATTTGAAGCTGAAGTCGTTGTTCGGTTCTCGTTGTCGCCCGTTGATTCGGTTCTTTCCCGCTAGCTCAGCTTGAGATCTCTTTATTTTATCTCGGGTCTGCGTAGGTGTGTGATAGACAACCCAAGAAACCTTTGCATACTATTTATTGCATCTTAGATACATGCGGGAGCTATGCCGATCTGCTACACGCAGAAGAATCGCACTCACGTCTGCACTCCACAACGTGCGGTGCTGGTCTGGGTAGTGACCAGATGCTTTCTCGCGTACCCACGCTAAGAAACCGTCTCTCTAATTTTGAATGTCATGACATCATCCAAGAAAGCCTCGTATCCAAAATGCTATTTCCTTTTCCCGCAATTTAGAAATGTCCCTTTCTATTATAACATGTTCTTTTATGAATTTCGAATATATAATTACCTTTTTAGGATTAAACGATGTTTACTTTATATTTTATTAAATATATCGCGCGACTTTTAAGGTTGGTAGACTTGACTTTCAAACGTGTATTTAAACTATGTAGTATGACGTCATGACTCGTTAATTTCAAACCAATAATGTGTTTATCCTACAAATTTAACGACTATTATTTACTCATATCTTGCCCACCTTACAACACTTCCTGCTCTATCATCTATTTATGTTATTACTTAACACTTATCGCAAATCTCACATCCGGCAATTAAATTAAAACGTGTCTTTATCAAGCCCATTCGATTGGAAATCTAAATTTCGGTATCAAATGCCCCCATTTATGTTATTTTATTATTTCATAATAAAATAATGTAAAGGTCTTGCCAGAAAGAAAAATTAAAAATTACTCCTGTATTTTGAATAATCGGCAACACTCCCATTATATACAATTTTCAATTACACTGTTTTGAAATTGGTTATTAACATATCTTCTCATTAATCTTTTTAACATGACAAACAATTGTACACTTGACTAAACATTAATCCTTAAATACTAATTACAATATGTTATGGTTTCTTCTGTGAAGCTTTTATATAAAGGTTAAATTTCAAGAGTCTTTCTTTATACTTCCTTCTTTTAGTTCATGTTTGCTCACTTCGCTCTCACTATCACTTGCACTGTGATTTTTCACTTTTGTTATTGTAACACATATCTGTACTAGATCCTTTAAGCACTAAAATGTACATATATTTATATAAATCCATTACACTCTTCAGACAAGTTCTTTCTTTGTCTTGCTGTGATAACTATCTATACATCTAAATATTTTAACAAATGTTTACAAAGTAAATATTCTGTTTTCTCTCCATGCGGAGATGAACATTTTAACAATCTTTTTGAAGCTGTTATTGTGAGCTCTATACAATATATTTTTAAGCTCTTTGTAGTATATAGCAATTCACATTCTGCATTTTTCATGAATATGTAAGTACCTGACCAATATATGATTTTCAAGTAAGCTAACATTTACAGTTTATCTCAAAGCTGATTGGGCGCCAATATACAATGACACTTCGAATTTTTTTTTTTTTTTTTTTTTTTTTTTTTTTTTTTTTTTCATTAAATCAAGGTTCCAAGGTACCACACGGTTTCTTGTATGGTCGAAGGAGTTGTTTATGCCATCTTCCCAGACATTTTTCATTTTTAACATCTTTTAATTCATAGGTATGATAACCAAATTTGGATATAATTTCTGCAGGACCTTTATATAACAATTCCATCCTTTTGTTCCTACCTCGCAACGCACTTGATAACTTATAGTCTTTAACTAGTACCCAATCGCCTATCTTAGGTTCCCATTTATGTTTCCTACTCTTTTTCTTTATTTTCGCTTCTCTGCCTTTTTCTTGATTCGTTCAAAAGCAATTTTCGCTCTTTCTTCTTCACTTAACTGAATGTCATTAATTTTCAGTATTTTTGGTACCCCGGTTAATATTGGTTCTGGTTCAATTCCTAACATTAATTTTATTGGGGCAAACCCAGTAGTTACATTAATGGTGTGATTGATAATCTTTTCTATCAATGGACAATATTTCACCCAATCCTTGTGATTATGATCTGTAAGTACACGTAAATAAATTCCTATATCTCGGAGGACACGTTCTGTTGGATTCCCTGATGGAAAGTATGAGGAACAATAATTTAGTTTTCTCGCGTCTAATGTCACCCTAATCTTTCCATTGGCCTTATTTACAATACATAGGGGATTCACAAATTCTGAATTCGAAATCTCAATAACCTCATCTTCTAACATTGACTTTATAACTGCATCTACCTCTTCTCTTATTGTACTAGGGATAGCTCTCGCTTTATGTGTAAAAGGTTTGATGGGTATCATCTCAAACGAATGAGTATAAATATTACATTTACCAGGTTTCTCAGAGAATACTTCTTTATTTCGGATTAATATTTCAAACAGTTTATCCCTCTGTTGTTCATTTAGTTGATCAGCCTGAGTTACTTTTTCCCTCAACAATTCTTCTAAGCCCTCACTACTCTCCCTATCATAGTACCTAGTTGCATCAGAAAACCTCAAATTGTCTATGAAATCATTTTTATCCCATTCTACATTTTCTTTATTATCGATACTGTACTCTTTGACATTTACTTCAGTTAATTCCATAGCTCCTACTTTAACATATTCTACAAAGAATGTATCCCCTTGGATTTCTTCTTCCTCATTTTCTCGTACAATAGTTTCTGAACTACTATCTTCCACAAAAGGCACTATAATGGTCTCATCTTCCACTTTCATTTCTACAATCATGTTTTTAAAATTCACCACAGCTTCCCAGGCATAAAGACAATCACAACCTATTATAATATCTGTCACAAGTCTTCCTACAATCAGAAATAAAATTCCTAGTATTCTCCCATTTATTTCAATATTTATCATTGCTTGAAATTTTACTCTCTCTTTTCGTTTTCCCACAGCTAGCGAGCAATATATCCCATTAACTGGTAAAGACATTACTTTAAAACCACTACTTTGTAAATTATCATAAAAATTTTGTGAGCATACTGTGCTATTTGATCCCGTATCTATAATTGCATTGTATTGTTTTCCATTTACTCCAATTTTGATTTTAGGTGGATCTCCTACTTTTTCGTTTTCGTCAATTCTATTTTTCCATTCTCTTTTCTTTTGTATCATCATTTGCCTTCCAGGACTATTTATTTCCGAGTACTTATCACAATCATTACTAGGATACCCAGTTCTCACTGAAGGCGCGTTTGACCGGGTCTGGCGTTTCCCTGATTTTTAGGTATTGCTCCCGTACTATTTCCCGAATTGTTACTTCTGTTTTCCTGCATTAAATCGGGGTTACTTCCTACCATGTTTTTGACCGTGTTAATGGCCTCAACCATTTCCGCATTTTCGGGGGAATTTCGTCCATTAGAATACCTTTCTCCCTGTCTTGGTGACCTCGGTCTAAACTCATTATCTCCGTTTGTCCAATACCCATCATTTGAATTTCTACTATGTCCAAAATAACGTCCCCGTCTACCTCGATCAAATCTATTTGTATTCATATAATTCACCCTTATATTTCTTCCCCTTTGATTACCATTTCTATTTTGGTGATGCCCTTCCTGGTTATATCTACCTTGATTTTCCCACCGGAATGATTCCATCCTTGGTACTGGTCCTTTATATCTTTCCCTAATCTCACTTCTATTCTGATAATACTGTGCCCCTTGCCCGAAAGAATTTACAGTTTCTTTTTCTTCATATTTATTTCCAAATGCGTGTTTTGGCTTATTGACTTCTAAGGCTGATAATAATTCGATCATAGCTGCAATGCTATCGGGTCGGGCTATGATTAGGTAGTGTTGAAGCGTTTCCGGAAAATGTGGAGTAACTATATTTATTAGATCTTTTTCATCTAAGGGAGGATCCAACATCTTCGATTTTCTCGCTATTCTCATAAAATAGTTGACCATCGATTCCTCCGATCTAGGATTAAACTTTCCATTGCTTAATTCGACTCTAATATTAGCCTGCCTACTAGCTCCCCAATATCTAGTTAAAAAGATGTTTCTAAAGGTCCTGTAATCATTATTGTTACCCATAGAAAGGCCTAGCCAATTAGCAGCATTACCCTTTAGGCATTTTCTTACTATCACCATCTTGTACTCCTCTGGTATACGTTTCACCGTGAAGTACTCTTGTAACCCTTCTAAAAAGGCTTTAGGATCATCTGAATCTTCATTTTCAAAAACTGGAGGTGTCATTTCATTTAAGACATGGTTAGGCCAATGTAAATTTGAATTGTCACCTGTCCCTGCACTATTTCCGAGATCAGAATGGGAATTACTGTTACCCCTATTTTGCATTGAAATGTCAGCTGATACACCTGGTATTGCCTCGTTTCTTGCAGCTTCATTATTAAGATTGTTGTGATTACATGCATTTTCATTTAATTTCAAATTTTCTAAGGCCTCTTTTACCTGAGTAATTTCTGTTACTACCCCTTTTATTTGGTCTGTAACATCCTCCAAATTTCTAGCCTGCCTTTCACTTTCTACATCAGATCTTTCTATTCTAACTTTACACCCCTGTAACTCTTCTCTAATTTCTTCCCTTTGTTTGTCTAATCTATGTTACTTTTTCCCTTTCTTTATCTAATTTTTCACTCACTTGTTGACCTAATTTCTTTTCAGAATTCTTTACTTCTTGCCTTATTGTCTCTAATTCTCCCTTAACCTGTTCTCTATTTTCTTTTACTTCACTACTGACTTTATTAATTTCCTCCCTAACTTCTTCCCTAAAGGTTTCTAAAGCTCTCTTCTGATTCTCCAATTGCATTCCCAATTCCTGTTGTCCCTTCTCTAATTTCTGTCCTAACTCTGTTCTTAATTCTTTACTAGTTTCATCTATCTTTTGACTTAACTCTGTACTCATCTTTTGACTTAACTCTGTACTCATCTTTTTCACTGTTCTTAATTCTTTACTATTTTCATCTATCTTTTGACTTAACTCTGTACTCATCTTTTTCATTATCTTTTGAAACATATTCTCTATTTCTGACATAATTGCTGGCCTTTCTGAATTACTACTAAACATTTCTGAACTACCTCTAGGTGTTTCTCTAACGTTCTGATCTTCTACTTCTTGGCATATTCTGCTACCAATTACATTCTGATTATATTCTTCCATCCTAACTACACTTTTCTCAATTTCTGGACTCTCAAAACCTAGAAAATCGCTATCACTGTCTTCCATTTCTAAGCTATTTACATGTGTTTTTCTACTCACCAATATTTAATAATTTTCACTGTTTCACTATTTTTTTTTTTTTTTTTTTTAACTGCACTTAAACTTGTTCACTACACGTTTCACAGATGTTGACACGCTGGGCACCTTCTTGTCTGCTGGCTCGATGCTGGCCTGGTCGTCTTGGGGTTGGTCCATTCTTTCGACGCCCCACGTTGGGCGCCATTTGAGGCGGAAAGTCATTGTTTCCTCGTGGTTGGATCGCCATTTGAAGCTGAAGTCGTTGTTCGGTTCTCGTTGTCGCCCGTTGATTCGGTTCTTTCCCGCTAGCTCAGCTTGAGATCTCTTTATTTTATCTCGGGTCTGCGTAGGTGTGTGATAGACAACCCAAGAAACCTTTGCATACTATTTATTGCATCTTAGATACATGCGGGAGCTATGCCGATCTGCTACACGCAGAAGAATCGCACTCACGTCCAAGGTAACTAGAGAAAGAAGGTAGGCCACTCCGGCACAATTGCTGCCATTGGTTGCCGGCAAGATACGTCACACGGAGGTCTCAGAGCGCGCGCAGTTCAGACGGCAATAGAAAGTGAGCGCTTTAAACCCGTTTCGACATATACCATTTAAAGCATTGACTGACAGTTCCAGTGTGTAAACACTTAAGCAATAATTAATAAAGTGTAGAAAAATACAGTGATGTGTGATAGAAAAGATACCTTAACTGAAAACACATTAGAAACGTTCACCAACACATTCTACTAATTACAAACCAATTTTACCACCGCCACCGAAACTACAATCAAAATAATAAGTAACAAATTATTGTTTGATCTTAAAAGTAGACTCACATTTGGTCATGTTGTTGCAGAAGAAGTAGCTGACGCCCACTGCTGACACTTCCTCGCGTTCGTTTTGGTCATACTTACAGCTTTTAGTTTGTTATTTAAATGCCGTATCCTAATGAAAGTGCGGGTCCTGGCGAATAGGGAAACAATTCTTTCATCCAATTCAGGAAATTTAGAGCAAATCATGCCAGTAAGCGCTTTCATCACTCCAGCACATTTTGAAACGTTAAAGCCATGGAGTCCCGCAAATATAACTTCAAATTCCTTCACTTTTTGGTACCACTGTTCAGTCGGCCGAACAAGTTCGCCCTTTGAAATAACTGTAATCCAGTCCTGTGGCACTTGTTTTGGCAAATTATAGTCACTGTCTTTGCTTCCCAAAGTACTGTCAAAAGGCCGGCATTTGTATGCAATGTAACCCGTAAGATACTTTATAGCGTCTGTGTTAAAATCTTTCATTTCAGAAGTATCGCTTATACTCGTATCTTCTAGTAGTATTGCCTCCTCATATTCAGTGGGTGCCGAAATTTCTTTAGCAACGTCCATGCACAGCTCGGTAGAAATGAAATCTAAGAACTGAGTGTCACAATCGAAGTCTTGTTTAGACTGGTTTGTCTGATTAATCGCCTCCACTGATGCTCCATCGGAAATTGGAACTTTGTTGTTGCCTGTAAGAAGCAGTAGGCGAAATTGGGGCACCTGATTGGTCAGTATAGTGAATCACATAAAGATATTATTTAAAATATTGTTCTGTGATTTGTCGAAATAATTGCATAGGCGTGACTTCAAGATGTGTTTTCCAGAAAATACGACATTTTCTGTCTTAGAAATTAGTGCGTCAACACGTACCACAAAATGCATCTCATAGGGCAATTCGACACGTTTTATTATGCTACTTCGTGCCATTTTAAATGCACCCGGGCTCAGACAGAATGACTCCAACCCTTTTAAGATAAACAGAAAGATAAAAGGAAGCGAAATACAATGACCTTTGTTTTGCCAAAGGGTGTGCACCGCCTTATCCCAAACCGTACTGAAATTCAGGTATAACATGAACGAAAGGCTGATGACCCTTCCTGTATAGCTATGCACTGCTTCTTCTCGGCGGTGCCGTGGCCGAGCGGTTAGCGCGCTCGCCTACCACCTAGGCGGCCCGGGTTCGATCCCAGGAACCCGCATGTGGTATTCGTGGTGGACGAAGCGGCGTCAGGGCGGGTTTTCTCCGAGTACTCCGGTTTCCCCCGCCATCTCATTCCACCGGTGCTCCATCTTCATGTATCATCAGTGTCACCGCCTGCGGTGCCGTAGTAGTAAAAGCGGGCGTTAAACACTACAACAACAACGCAGTGCTTCTTTCACATTCGGGAAATACGGACAATATTTTCTTTCCCATTTTAAAGAAAAGGAGCAAGATGCTGGAATTACCTTGCAATTATACAATACTTTGATGATATTTCACAAATAAACGTAATTTGCAATTAATCATATTATTTTACAGCCTCAAATCAGATTTTCTCCAGTTTTGATCACTGAGGTCATCTATGAAAACGCGCAGTATGTATAACTAAAATTATTTATAGTTGTTTAATGTATTAAAATATGCACAGCATATATTTCCATGATAAAAATCTGATGTGCTATATACAAATTATTTTCTTTGCTCACTCTTGCGCAAAGTATTCTTACCAAGGCTTATCCTTCTATATATTCATGTTAACATATATAAAATTTCATTATACATTATAAAGGATTCATAGGTGAAAGCAATAGACAAAACTTCTCCCCCCCCCCTCTCTCTCCGTTTTTGGTATTTTCAAAAATGATAGCTCTCGTAATTGTGTTATTTATTTCATTTTCCTCTGCACTGCATTTTCATATTGCTGAAAAAGAGTGGCCACACATCTATTCTTAGAAGAACAGCTCAGTCAATAAAATACTGTCTTAATAGGGAAAGAATGTCAGTGTCACATTCTGTTTTCGTTTATTACATTATTAAAAGGCATTTTAGTAAGGGCTGCGTTGCAAATATAACCTTAATCCTAAAGAAAGTGAAGAAAGCGTGTTGAAAGCTCTTAACAAAGTAATAATTGCACGATTATGTGGCACACGGTTGTTCCTTCCACCTACAGATAGTTTTCATTTCTGTTTTACAAAATATAACACAATGAGAGCTTTGTTTTGTTCAATTAAAACGCCTGCGTTGACATTTCATGTCAGAAAACAAGGAAAGTAGAGTAGAGATACTTAGATAGTACGATGGGATTTGAATTATATCGTAAAATGTAAGCTGCATGTGTGCATATCGGTACTGCGAGACTCCCGTGTGACGTCATCAGCAGACAGCTCTAGGAAGGACGATTGCGCGGGAAGCCGGAAGAGGCCCCCCTGCTCACGTCTGCACTCCACAACGTGCGGTGCTGGTCTGGGTAGTGACCAGATGCTTTCTCGCGTACCCACGCTAAGAAACCGTCTCTCTAATTTTGAATGTCATGACGTCATCCAAGAAAGCCTCGTATCCAAAATGCTATTTCCTTTTCCCGCAATTTAGAAATGTCCCTTTCTATTATAACATGTTCTTTTATGAATTTCGAATATATAATTACCTTTTTAGGATTAAACGATGTTTACTTTATATTTTATTAAATATATCGCGCGACTTTTAAGGTTGGTAGACTTGACTTTCAAACGTGTATTTAAACTATGTAGTATGACGTCACGACTCGTTAATTTCAAACCAATAATGTGTTTATCCTACAAATTTAACGACTATTATTTATACTAGATGCAATAATATTAACCGGGCTTGTGGGCCGTGGTCTATTGGGTTCATTCTTCTTCCCAAACGTTTCGTCTGCGACTACGGCAGACATCTTCACTGGCGGCGAGGTCGAAGTTTCCTAGTGGAGATCTCAGCACCGACTGTGCTGGTCACCACCAGAGGTACGGTATTTATGTCGGCGGCTGGAGGGGAAGTACGTTGTGATAGGTCCGGGTGGCCAGTGGGCTGGACTTGTACCAATGGAGTACTACAAGGAGCTGGCGTCTGATTGACATCCCTGTAGTGACACCGTCAAAACCATCGCGCAGGTAAAGCCGTATGACGGCTAGGTACTGCGGTAAAGACACTCGACCGGAGGAACATTCACCTCACCTCCGTTCGACTCGAACTGGCGTCTGGCGTCTGGCTGGAGAGGGGTTCTGGATTTTTGTTTTTGTTAACGCTGATTGCCATGTTCTGTTGAGTTTAAGTCCTTCTTCTTTGCGATTGATATTATTTTTGTGCTTGTGTATTTCAATGGCTTCATTATTCCGTGAAGCCATTGAAATACACAAGCACAAAAATAATATCAATCGCAAAGAAGAAGGACTTAAACTCAACAGAACATGGCAATCAGCGTTAACAAAAACAAAAATCCAGAACCCCTCTCCAGCCAATCAGACGCCAGCTCCTTGTAGTACTCCATTGGTACAAGTCCAGCCCACTGGCCACCCGGACCTATCACAACGTACTTCCCCTCCAGCCGCTGACATAAATACCGTACCTCTGGTGGTGACCAGCACAGTCGGTGCTGAGATCTCCACTAGGAAACTTCGACCTCGCCGCCACTGAAGATGTCTGCCGTAGTCGCAGACGAAACGTTTGGGAAGAAGAATGAACCCAATAGACCACGGCCCACAAGCCCGGTTAATATTATTGCATCTAGTATTGACACCGGCCGTGAAAGCCTTAAAACTTTGATGACTATTATTTACTCATATCTTGCCCACCTTACAACACTTCCTGCTCTATCATCTATTTATGTTATTACTTAACACTTATCGCAAATCTCACATCCGGCAATTAAATTAAAACGTGTCTTTATCAAGCCCATTCGATTGGAAATCTAAATTTCGGGGTATCAGACACAAGCCATAAAAGCTTATGCAGTTTGATCAAAGTTGATAACATTTTTAATGCACGCATTTATTGAAATTTTTTAACTGTGATTGGTCTATGGAACACATGTGGGAACACATTACGGAGAATTGTCACAGAGCACTTGTTCCAGAAATTGTATATTAGTGGATGCCAAAGCCACTAGACAAAACAAAGCACATGGGGTCAGCTTTGGCATTTCTGTAGCAGTACCATGATGATGGTGACAAATTTCTGCACTGGATCATCACAGGTGATGAAACATGGGTTGCACACAATACCTACCCTAGAAACCAAGCAGCAGTCCATGAGTAGGTGTCGTAGAGGCCCTTTCTGCACGATGAAATTCAAGCAGAGTGTGTCAGTGTGGGAAGTGCTGTGTTCAGTGTTCTGGGGCAGATTGGGAGTTATCCTTATTGAATTCCTGACCAGAGGTGGGACAGTGAACGCTGAACATTAAAGCAAAACAATGTAGGAATTGTGATGTACCATTCAGAACAAGCAGTGCAGGAAGCTTGGTCCTGTGTTGTATTGCTACACACGTGGCTCAACAAACAACAGAGCTCCTACAAATGTTCAACTGGGAGATGTTTGATCATCCACACTACAGCTCAGACCTTGCTCCTGAACCTCAATAAATTCAGACTGACAGAAAGACAGAGATGGTTGTCACACAGTGGTTTCAATTCCAGGCAGTAGACTCCTATTACATGGAGTTACAAAAGTTGGTCTCACAGCATGACAAATGTCTGAATTGCACTGGTGAATATGTTGAAAAATATCTCAACACTTCCTATATCAGTTTCAGTAAATCTTTGAATTAAATTGTGTTTTGTTTCTGTTTTCATGGCTCTAGGGAAACTTGCTTTATGGATGCACCTTGTACGTAAACACAATACTTTCCTTTAGCTGAAAAATTGTTTGTTTTATTTGGTTGCTGGATAACTCAGTGGTTTTGTTCATGACTCTCATTCTGTGGATCCGTAGTTTCATCTCAGGGTGCCGGGTGTCACTTTTAAGTTGGGCCATTTTAAGCCTTCATCTCTGCCTAGAGCATGTAAAGCATTCCAAAGCTCAGCGAGGTTCTGAGTTCACAATAAAAGGTGTAGATCCCTTCATTCCATTGCCATCATTATCCTGCTATCAGGACAGTGTAAGGGGCATTGTCTACAAGGTGCCCCAGCCATTCCTTGAAGAAATGAGGTTACTCCAAAGCTCCAAGATTTTATGCGGAGTACTAAAAGCAATGGCCTTTTCCAAAGATTATACAGGTTGTCAATGAATGCACTGAAATCATTTTTGAGACAGTAGAGGGGATCTTATTTAACTTAAGACAGGAATTTAAGATTTGCCTTTTAAAATTTTGAAAATATGACATTATTTAAATTACAATTAACATTTTTTTTTGGACTTTGTGTCAGTGATGGAATTAATATTTTAGTTATTATTGAGTCGATTTTTTATACTAAATCACTTACTTTTGAAGTAAGAAATCCCAAGAAGGGGAGAGATACTGTTTTAATCACTAATGTTATCTGAGTTAGATAAGTTTTTCTTAAATACAGTCCATTTTTGAGGCTGAATATTTTACACAGATATACAAAATTGAGTGCACTAGAATCCACTGAATGCAGATGCTAGTTCATGCCTGGCTCTTCTGTTTCCCTTATTTGGGGATTTCAGTAGTAAATGATGTTGCTGTTATCATTTAGAGTAATGCATGCTCTGTTTCAACTGTTTATGTTTAAAACAAGACTATGTATGTGACAGATGTTTCTGTGCTGTCCAGACAATAGGAAGGGCTCGTGCTGGACAAGGTTGGTCGGAGGACGCTGTGAGAACAACCTGCCACGCCTTACCCTGAAGTCAGAATGTTGCTGTTCCATTGGACTTGCTTGGGGAAGTCCTTGTGAGATATGTCATCCAGGACAATGCGACTGTCCGAAGGGATATGCAAAGGTGAAATGAGCAGTTACGTACATGAAATAATGATGCTTGCAGCTTGACAGCTCAGTTCTTTATGGAGTGTTTGATTTAGTGATTAAGTGTGTACTTAAGTAGTGATCAGTTGGTGAGCATTGTTAAACTGGTAATAGAGGTACAATCAGTTATTACTTTTGATTAAGCTCATATCAATTAAATTTCAAAGGTTCCATTGCATAACAATAAAGCCAGAAAGTAAAATTGCCAATATGTAGTGCTGTAATAATTACAAAAAGCATCTAACATGATTACAAGTGTCTAGTTTATTTGAATCACATCACTTATTAGTTATAAGAACAGATAAGTAGAAATGTATGCAACTAAAGTACTAGAAGTTACTTGTAACTTTATTAGATTGATTTTTGTTTGAATTATAGTTGGCGTTCAGTGCATAGTTGTACAGTGAATGTTTTCCTTCTTTCTGAAGACAAGATTTGGGCAATTTATTTTTCCTGCTTGAACTGGGAACTCTTTCCTTGATAGTATGTTTGTAAGAATCTTTGATAGTGCATTAGAAACTGAAATGAGAAACATTTCTGTAGTTTCATGTAAAAGTTATTTATTTTAGTTTCATCAATATAAATTTACTCCTTGTTTTAAATTTTCTGTGCAGTTACAATGAGTTACTTTGCCCATTTCTGTAGTGTGTGACGATTTTTTATTTGAGATTGGGTTAGAGTGATGAGATCTTTCTTACAAGGTTGTATTTAACAGGTAACAGATAAAAAACAAAATGGTGAGGGCTAGGATTTTCACCAATTCTGATTTCACCAAAAGTAACTTTATTTTATGTTTTAAATATAAATCATTTACAAATTTAATTAACCATGTTCATGAAACTAACGTCTGAAACCATTCTGGTTATTCCAGTGGCAAAGTTTTTTCTTCTAATCGCCTCTGATCTGAAGAAATGGAATCACTTTCATGAAAATAAATTTTTTTTCTCTCTAGCACGTATTTATATCCCTATATATGCATATATATTTAATGTTATTTCTTCCCTGCACAGTCGCTGGTGGATTCTTTGTTCTTTCTTCTTGTTACCTATTTAGAAGAATTAATGTTTTGTTTTATTTTATTGCAACACATTTTTACTGATGATCCTGCACAATCATGCATCTTCACTATATGATGCTTTGATCATAACTCTTATACAGGATTGACTCTTTATTCCCCTTGGTTACAGAGCCTAGCAACTATTGTTTTCCCCACAATTTATACTTATAATCAATGCCAGCCATGCTCCACATTACTGTCCCAAATAGTTTCAGATGCAACAACAAAACTTACAAAATATTGTTAGTCCCCTTTGCTCTTCAATATTTTTCACTGATGGATGGGGCACTAGAACTGACCAGGCATATTTGAAGGTGGTCTTGGTCCATTTCCTCTTGCAGATCACATAGAGGAGAGGGTGGTGAAGAATATATCCCAATTCTGTTTAAATGTTTTGCCAGACAATTATGTCCCATAATCAACCTGAAGGTTACAACTGCCGTTTTTCAAGGATACTCAGGAATTACTGTTTGAATGTTTGGTAGTTCCAATCTTTTGTTTTTTGACTTTTTCATAGTAATATTTTGCAATATTTTTTTTGAATTCAGAGTTGACTAGTCTTTTAGCTGCATAAAATGGTAGATTAACTATAGATTTCTGTACACTCCTGGTACCCGTTTTGTGCAAGAAAATCAGCTTTGTCATTACCACTCAGTCCACAGTGAGCTGGTATCCACTGGAAGCTAGTGTTTTTGAAGTGCTGTTAGGTGGGTAAGGATTTTCCACATTCTATAATAGTTTGGTTTTTTAATGACCACTTGGAAGTAATTGCTATAATTGCCATCTTGGAATCTGAAAACTTACAAAATAAAATGTAACATTTATATTACAAAAATGTACATATTTTTGGTGAACATAAAACAAACACAATAAATACCAGCATGAATCATCTATTCCTGTTTTTCCTAAATTAAATATTCTGGGCTTACAATTTCCCCTTCAAGGCATAACGTAGCACGTCTGTCTTACATTCAATAGGTCTTGAGTTCAAATTTTGGTTAGGGTAAGTTACAGGGTAA
Organism: Tenodera sinensis; assembly: GCA_030765045.1. NCBI lineage: Eukaryota > Metazoa > Arthropoda > Insecta > Mantodea > Mantidae > Tenodera > Tenodera sinensis. The sequence continues at coordinate 110,195,517 of CM060971.1, read as the reverse complement.
GGCTTTTTACCCGAGTTTTCCTTATACAAGATAACTAACGTCAGGTAACCCTAAGCCCTAGGGAACTTAATCATTTGAGCTTCATTTAAACCATTTTGTTCATTTGTCTGTTATGACCTTCCCAGTTAAAGGGTAAGGAAAAAATGAGTAGAAGATAAAGAATACTATACCTATATCTGCAGGTAGATGGAAAGACATGTACAGATGTGAACGAGTGTGATCTGAACGTGGGTGTGTGCAAAGGAGGCGGCACATGCGTCAACACTGATGGATCATTCACATGTACCTGTCCTCCAGGACTGACACTAGACCCAACTGGTATGTAAGTGATTATTCATCATTTCTGTAGCACTTGAACATGATTAGAGACATCACACAGTATCTGATTTGTATGTTTCATTTGTTGTTCAGGCACACACTGTTTGGACGTGAGACAAGAGACGTGCTACACAGAGTACAGGCATGGTCAGTGCTCAGGTGCATTGGAAGGTATCTTCTCTCGCAGTATCTGCTGCTGTTCCTCTGTGGGAAGAGCTTGGGGTGGAGGTGGAGGTGGTATTGGTGGAAGCAGGTGTGAACCATGTCCTCGCGTAGGTACACAAGCTCACCAAGAACTGTGTCCTAAAGGTCCTGGCTTCATTGATCGAAAAGATATAAATGAATGTACAGAATTTCCTGGGATGTGTACCAATGGACGATGTAAGAACTCTGTTGGAGGCTTCAGCTGCAAGTGCAATCAGGGATACGCTCTGGATGAGAATGGCATCAAATGTATTGGTAAGTGTTTTAGTAGGTTTTAAAAAATGGTTTTAAATGTTGTTGTTGTTGTTTTCTAGTGCCTTGCATCTGGCAATGAAGCCATTAGCATTCATGCTTTCCAATACTTTTGAACTGTAGTTTCTTCTGATCTTAATCCATCACAGGTCTTCAAGTGGTCTTCGTTCATTTCTGCTGGATGGTTTTAAATGTTAAAAGTGACATTATTGCATAGCTACAGAAGTAACTTAAAGTTTATATTTCAAAAATTATTAACTTTCATTGAATATCTCAATATACTATGTGTTTCTTGACTGACCAGGATGCCCCGTGGCAGCAAGGGATCAGGTGAGGACCAGTGCACTCTCCACCAGAGATACACATAAGGACCGGCAAGTCACGGGTACAGAACACTTAACTGCTGTACTAACTTGCATTAGGGTCACGTGCATCACAACAGATGTTGAAATTGATGACTTTCAACGTGAACACATTCCCTATATCTCTGAAAACAATTCTGGTTTACTTGCAAAAGTTCATGTTGACTGATTGCTTGTATTTCTCTCATGATTTTGTCCTTCAATTCTTTTAATATATGTGGATTTAATGTGCACATTTTATTCTTTAATGTTCCCCATAAATAAAAATTGCATGGAAATAGGCCAGGGAAATGAGGTGGCCACAATCCTCAACTAATTATTCTGTCACCATATGCACTTCATAATTCCTGCATAGAATTACTAGCATTGTGTGCTATAGCTGAATCCTGCTGAAACCAGGCACACAAACTTTAATTTCTTGTTAGTTGGGGAAAAAATATTTAAAATAGAATTTACATAAACGTGTGAATCAACATTTGTGTCATAAATATGAGACTGATAATTCTATCTGTGGTGAGGGACTTCATGAATAATATGGTGATTTTCAGTAGTCCAGCATCAAATGTTCTGTGTAGAAATTGACCTTGAAGATAAAACCACACTTCATAAGTGAAGAATGTTAAAGGTGGGTCCACATTGCCATTATGAATGGACTGCTAAAACCAATTGCAATAATTAACCCTACTTTACAGGTTGTAAAGCATGTACTTCTAAGTTTCAGAAGTTTTGTTGCCATGAAAGCTGATGTCTTGGAAATGTTAACTTCTTGTGCTAAACATTTCAGCAATAGCTCAGTGGTTAGAGCGTCCGCCTGGCAAGCGGAAGGTCTGTGGTTCAAATCCCAGTTGTGGCATTGAATTTTTAAGTTCCAGTTCTACCTCTTAAACTTTGCCCACACACGGCTTGTGTGTTTAAAAACACCAACAGTAAGTTTGTTGGCATAAATAAATAATAATCTCAGCAATGTTTATTTATGGGGAAATTTAAAGAATAAGGTGTACACATAAAATCCAGATACATTACAAAAATTGAAGGACAATATTACAAGAGAAATATGGGCAATCAATCAACATGAACTTTTGTGAGTAAACTAGAATTGTTTTTGGATATATAGGGTACATGTTTGCATTGAAGATCATCAATTTCAACATCTGATGTGGTGCAGGTGATCCAAATGCAACTTAGTACAGTAGTTAGCATTCCATACCTGTGAATTGTTGATCCTTTACGCGTAACTCTGGCAGAGAGCATGCTGGTTCTCGCCTGGTCCCTTGCTGCCACAGGGTGATCCAGCTGGTCTAAGAATGCATAGTATTTCAATAAATTCAGTAAACACACAAGAAACAGTTATTTGTGCTGTATTTGTTAATGTATTAACTATTTATCTGCTACTGATTACATAAAAATCTTAATTTGTTTCTCTCGTAACGTAATATTTTAGCTACATGCATCAGCACGTTTACCATCCATGAAAGACTTGAGAGAAGTGATAAATGTGTTCATATCTTTCTAATTTTCTATTTAATTGCTATGGTATTGAGGGATAAAATTGGCAATTTGTTTATTCTCATTGGAGGCGAAACAAAACAAACAAGTTTTCCATAGTAAATTCATAAATTAATAAAGATCATGTTAATTTGTTTAATTTTGAATAAAACATCATTTAAATCCAACATAGATCTCGTAATGTTATCCCAGAATAAAAGCACTTCATAATGTATTAAATTAATTACGGTAACATGAATTAATAAATATCAATGAGGAACGATACAAAAATCAATATCATTCATAATTAAATATAACTGATTGACAAACATTAAAGATACACATTCACATAATCTGTTACGGTGTTGCAGACAGTTTATGAAACTTTAATTTTCTATTGTGAGTGATCATGGCTCTTTTCCTAATTACCAAAAGTGTTTAAACTCTCAAGTATTTTACTTCACTGAATGTTATAAAGCATAGTGCTGTTACAACCACTTATCATACAAATGCAGCTAATGTATGATGTAAGGGTAATATTCTCGACCTCATACTGTAATACGTTCACATGTCTGCCAAGTTTCATAGCTCATCTGCAAAATGTACAGGAGCAAAGACTTTTTAAGACATTGAAAAAAAGGAGGCATTTTTACAGCTTTTGGAGTAGATTTTAATATCCAGTCCAAATAAACCTTAATATTTTAAGTATTTAGGGATTTAATTTATAAGTGATCTTATAGCCTACATCCATTAGCAAGATTGGTTCTCAATTGTGAAAGAATTATCAAAGTTGGTTAAATGTTTTTGAGATTAACATACATACAAATGTTCTGCCTTTATTGACATTAAGCGATGCATGTGACAATTTTCTTTATTTGCAGATATTGATGAGTGCAGCATAATGCATGGAGTGTGCGGCGATGGAACTTGTCGGAATACACCGGGCAACTTCATCTGTGACTGCAAAGAGGGCTATGAGAGTACAATGATGATGCAGGTGTGCATGGGTAAGCAATGTGTAATTGTGTAGAGCAGTGAGGAATCAACTGGCCACTGCTCTTCCCAGGTTTGGATAGCACCATCCTAAAACCTAATTTACAATTTTATGTAGCTCATGAATGGAGATGACATTTTGTAACACTGATTTTCCTTATACATGCTCCCCTAAATTGTCAAATTTATCCACAACTTGGCAGCATTAAAGTTAAATGCATAACATGATTACCAGTCAGTGAATTTGGTCTTACAGTGCTCTTACAGCATGGTAGCCCAGTGGTTAAGGGGACCTAGAGTAGCCGTCAGGAACAATGGCATATAACATGCAGGTAGAAGCAGTAGGGGAAGTGCTGCATTGCACTCTTTCCCATCTTTCTCAGGAAGTATTTGTACACATTATATACCATTTTCCTGGCTTGACTGTGAATAATGCAATGTATTTGACAGGTACTCTCACATACGCTCTGAAACAGACTGCATCTGACTGGCTAGAAAACACGTGACTGTGACGTTGAATATTTGTCTTCCACGCAACTGCCTTCATTCGTCACAGCAACTCTAGCACAGATTATATGATTTTCTACAATTTTTTCAATCTTTTTGAATGTTCGTATGTTGGTTATGCTCATTCAAAATGGCATACTGTGTAAATTTGAATAAAATTGGTGAAGTAGTTTTTCAGCTATGAGCTCATTTCAATTTTTCATACCACAATATTTGAAAAGCATGAAATACTGCTTACATACAAGTATTTTTTTATCAGTACCACTTTGTCATACTAATATTTGAACTTCTAGGAGAAGAAATGACTGAAAATCTACAAACCTTTGAAGTTCTACCTGTTGGATCCACTACAGAGGAATATTGGACAGCAAGAGTGCTAATGACTCCATTACCAAAGCCCAGCATTTGATAATAATATATTTGAACTCCTAAGAAGTGATTCTAGAATACTTCTTTCATTTTGTGCTTTGAATAACAAAATATTAATTGTAATAAATAATGCAGATATTGCAGCCTAAAAAATAACTTTTTGGATTAATACCACCACTGTGCCCAAATTTCACATTGTAGCCCAAAATGTATTCTGCAATTTCTTCAAATAGTACAGTAGAGCAATTGTGCCATATTCATGGAAAAGTAAAGAAAACTATACTGTATGGATTATTTAACTTGCAAAATGTCGTTTTGGGAAAACTTATATTTTATATTGAAAACATTAAGACAGGCTAATGTACTTGGTATAAAGGGTTAAAATTATCCAGCCCTTAGAAAGGTCTGCAACACCATAAAATGTATTTAAATGTTTCACTAACATTATGAAGAGTTCATCTTTGCAGAAATCCAAACATTAAATAGAAAATGATTAGCAGGGCTTGTGGGCCGTGGTCCAGTGGAAGATCAGCAAAATATCCAAAGGAACCACTCTCTTCTGTGGGTGTTTACAGAATTCCATGCTTGTGTGGTTCTGTGTATGTAGGGACCACCCAATGTACAGTAAACACACACATTACAGAACACAAAAGTTGTTGCCATTTGGGACAAACAGAAAAGTGTGCAGTCATAGAACGTGCATTACTAGTGCCAGGGGAACACGTTATACAGTATTCAGACACAACTGTCCTGTCTTCCACAGTTCATTATTATTCCCATTTAAGTCGCAAAGCCATAGAGGTTTTCAAAATAAAAGATAATTTCAATAGAAAGGAGGAAACCAAGTGCTTAAATAAAGCTTGGCATCCAGCATTATACAAAGCATGCAAGAAACCTGACTGGAGACAAATTCAAGGTCATATGCCATCAACAGCCTTAGCCACAGTAAATGCCAGCCCATCGACAATAATCAGACAATGGAAGCAGTCCTCACTTTAGCCCAGTCCATACAGCAGCCTGAGACAATAAACAAAGACCGGACCAACCATCAATTGCCCACACAAGCTAAGCGTATAAAACCCATGAAACCAAACAGCTCCATATCAGTCATTGCCAAGACTAACAGAGTACTATTCAGTACTACACTGAGGATGTTGAACACAGCTTCGAACAAAATGTCTGGAAGGAGATTTTCCACTAGACCAAGGTCCACAAGCCTGGATAGTCATTTTCTATTTATTGACACCAGCCCTGAAAGCTTACACAATTTGGTCAATCCAAAGATTGAAAATATTGGCTACTTAAAGTCTGTCCTAGGTTCCCTTAAGACAGCTGCTTATGGAGTGTAAGATTTGTGGTTCAAATTCTGACTATGGCATTGAATTTTTCAGTTCTTATTCTTAAATAATGGTTTCATTGATTTTCAAAATGGTGCATGGAAAGTTCTGAACAAATTTGATCACACCATATGTATAGCTGTGATCAGGTTACACTTATAAAAATAATTATTCAAATGTAATGTATAAATCTAATATATGTATTTATAACATAATGCAATATCTATTTCCACAGACATAAATGAATGTGAGCGTATACCAGGATTATGTAGAGGAGGTACTTGTGTTAATACACCTGGCAGTTTCCGGTGTGAATGTCCACCAGGCCACGAGTTGGCACCTAATAAGAAGGCTTGTAAAGGTAATACATACATGTAAGAAAATACAATAGCTATACAATAAGGTATTGTTGTGTAAAGAGTGGAAGTTAGGAAAACTATAAATGAATCCGGATGTTCATTATTTATATGTGAAAGTACTTCTTATACAGAGGACTTTCAGTTTGTGTAATAAATGATAATCACCAGGAGAAAGATCCAATGAGTATTGTGGATACTCCAGTATTTACATTTCTGATTAAGGTTGAACAAATGCTAACTTGAATTTGCATTGCTCACCTTTCAATGTCCTTTAAGTTTGATGTCCCTTATTATTTACCAGAGGTAAAATATCCGTAAAACATCTTAAAACTATGACACCAAGTTTCTGTAGGAAAAAAATATGTTACCATTACTTAGTAAGTAATCCTCATATAAAGAGCATTTAATGTATTCATCAGTACAGTTTTATGTGAAAATCCAAAAATTTTTTAATTAACTTGATATAGTTTACCACACATAAAACAAATACAATAACCTAAAACTGCAATTGGTTGTGTCAAAATGTTATCTAATCACTGATCACATTTTATATGCTAATTCAAAATGCTTTTTGTAGCAAAAGGTTTATAGCATCTGTCCAAAAGTGTTATTTTAAAGTTAGAAAACCAACATGAAGAAATTGCAAATGCTATTGATTAATTTGCATTAATATACTAGAAAAGGTTTGTTTAGTGTAAGTGTTAATGAGTTTTTTTTTACCAACTTGAGCTACAGAAGATTTTTTTTTTTGCAAATGTACATGACATTTTTTGAAATAAATAATAATTAATGATAAATAAATCTAGCTTGAGAAATCCCTTAAGGGCAACTAACTCTCTTAGGTGAGCTATTCCTAAGGAGTGTATTTTTGGAAGTCTTATATATTAGTGTTTATACTATTATATTTAAGTTTTTATCTTCATCCTGCACACTTTTCTCCCACTTATGTGCTGGAGATAGTGCTTTCTAGTTCTCTCCACACTCGTCTCTCTTGCTCTGGTCATCTACTGTGCCCCTGCAACATCTGTTGATGTCCCACATTCCTCTTTGTGATCCTAGGATCCCACATCGTTATTCTGTGGTCCATCGCACAACGTGACCTCCCTTTTTCCACTTCAGTCTGTCTGCCTCGCTTAAGGCAATGTATTGGTGAAAATTAAAAAATCCACAGTTTTCTTCTGATTGCTTTGAATTTTTTTCCACCCACTCAGAACATAATGTAATGTAATTTTTATTTCCATTTCATTTACAAATCATTATACATTTACATACTTGTTGCTGCATTGAGTTGCTGATTACCCTTGGGCCCATTAGGCTCAAGCACACTCAGAACATAAAATAAGTAGTATACACAAAATTTCAATGTCATACGTCAAGCCATTTTTAAATTATTACTATGTTTATTAATAATAAATCACTTTTGATATACTCATATGAAATGACCCTTGGACCCTACAGTTTGTTGCATCCCTCCTAAATTTTTAATTTGAGTTTAGCATCCAAATATAAAGAAATTGTGATACCAAAATTGCTTAGATTTAGTTAGTTTAAGAGAAAAAAAAAGTTTTGTATACCGTTCATCAATATTTTCAATTTTTTCAGTATGAGTTATGAAAAATATTTAATTTCAGCTCAATTATTTAATATTTTTTAACTAGCATATGACAAATTGTAATACCCTAATCTCTGAAAGTCTCCTGAAAATTTCAAGTTAATAAGTTTTAAACTAGGGTCCAAGGAGCATTTTGAATAGTGAAAAATGCTGAAAAAAGAGCTGAGAAAAATGAACTTTAAAGTTTAAAGGTATGTCTTTGTTTTTTACCTAAATCCAATCAACTTAAAATTCCCCAGCACCATATGTGGGACTCTGTTGCTTTCTTCTTGGCCCCAGTAGCATTTTATGATAATTTTAAGTTTTCTTGGTTGTTTCTTAATATGAAAACTTTCCTTTCACCTTTGCACTGTTCACAAAATTTAGAAATTTGTTGTTCTTGGCTAGCACCTACACAACACACTTTCACAAATTTATACGTAAAATTCGTAAAATATCTGCTTGGTATGGCTCTACTATAGTGAATAACTTAAAACCTATTAACTACCTAAATAACGTCTAATTTATAACTGGAACACTGAAATAATCTGGCAAGATTATAGAGTTACAGAACACTGACTGCATTTCTCTGTTTGGAAGCAAAACATGTCAGATTCGTGCCATTTCAGCTCGAATATCGAATTCATTTTAGTACAGCCAACTTACAACCTTTCTGAAGCAAAATTCCCTACATGAGCCAAAAATCAGAGCCAGTAAAAACGAAAAATGCATTTCAAAGCTGTAGTGACAAGTTTAGTGAGTAATGCTCACCCGCACTAGTACATTTGAATGCCCTCCTGGAGCTTTAAAAATGGCTGATATTAAAAAAACTAAAGTGTGCCATTAAAGTACAAAGTATAAGCATAATAAAAAATGCAAAAAGTAAAAATCAAAATTTTCACCAAATTTCACCTATACATTGCCTTAAGGAGTCTTTCATTCTGGTTCTGATGCATATCTCCTCATTCCTTATCCTGTCTTTTAGGATATGTGCAGGATCTTCCTTTCCACTCTGCATTGGCAGGACTGGAGCATGAGTCATTGTTTGGAATTTAGGAACCAAGTTTGGCAGCCACAAAATATAGTGTGCAATAATTTTTAAATCCCTATTTTCTTCCAAATATCTTAAGATGTAAGTTAAAAAATTGGTACACAGAGCATTTTAAATGCTGAAAAACAGTGAGAAAAAGAAAAGGTTGAGAAAAGCGAACTTTGAAATTTAGCATTTTGCTTTATCTAACTAGCATGGAAAACATTTGAATGGACATTAGAGCTGTAAAGAGAGCTAATAAAAAGAAAAAACAACAATGTGACATTAAAGTACAAGGTACAAACACAATAAAACCAGTGCATTTCCTTAAATAAAGCTACACAGAAGACTGGGAAATATTAGTCTTGTATTATTAAAAGGTTTTTCTCATACCAATTTTAGTTTTTATTTGTGGGTGGGCGAGGGACCTCTTATCTTGGCATACATGCGACACAGCTCCTAAAACTTTCTCATTTGTTTATCAAAACTAAATTTTTATAATTATATGCATAAACTATAAATTGAAAAAGTTTGCATTGGTGGACATTTCAAAGTACTGTTCATGATATAAATGTTGTGCTGTCTCTAAGTTAAGTGCTATTTTCAATTGAATTTTTGTGTATCCAGATATTGATGAGTGCTCACGTACCAGTGGAATCTGTTCCAATGGCGTCTGTGAGAACATGATGGGCACATACCAGTGTGTTTGTGATGATGGTTACCAGCAGACAGGACAAAAATCTCATTGTGAAGGTGAGCACTTAATATTTAGAAACTAGTACACTTAACTTATTTGTATATCCATATGCAGTAAAAGGATTAAAAAAGGGAGACTGTATCGCAAAGATTGTCAAAAAAATTGTATTGTTAGTTTTTAGTGCAGTTTTATTAATCAGAATTTCCTCTTTAATTTGATATTTTGTAATTGTAGGCAAAAAACATATATTTTAAGTATTTTTAAAAATGATACTGCATCAGCCATTTTGTACTCTGAGTATGCCACCTCACAGAAAAAAAATCCAAACTCCTATGTAGTTTGGAGTTGTGTGATATTTAGCTCATCTTTTAAGGGAAATTTTACTCTAATGTCAGCTTCTGTGTCCTAAAGTCAGCTATATAGTTTCTTTGCTAACATAGGCAAGTTTGTTTTTTCCAATTTTGCTTTTAACATGCTTTTTTTTTTGTGAATGAGATTTTCTGATATAAATGACACATTTTCTCAGAAACTACTGAAGCTAGGTAAATTAAATTTTAGAATGATAAAAACCACTTCTTAATGCTATTATGGATCAAGTTTAGTATTAATAACATGGTTAATAATATATTTGTTGATAAATTTTGATCAAAACCTGGTACACTAAAGAAAAATTATCCCACTTTCCTTCATAGACAAAATTATTGTATAAAAGTAAATCAGTGAAGTTAGAAAGAATGCAACTACATTCTGTAAAATTTCAGTTTGATATTTTAAATAGCTTCTTAGATAATGTGTTATGAAGTTAACACTCTTAATATTGGCAGGATATGCCAATAAATCTCCCCTTAAATTGTCCAAAGATAATTTGTAATCTTGTAAATACAAGATATTTAGCTAACACTTATACAAAGATGAGTTTTTCAATACTAATAACATGATTTTATTTCTCAGACATTGATGAATGCAGATCAAACAATGGTGGCTGTGATGACATATGTATGAACACACCTGGAAGTTATTCATGTGCTTGTAGGTGAGTAGATCATAAGTAGAAACAAGATCATCTAAAGAATTGCAAACCTTCAAATATGTTCAGTCAGATAATCTATGTGCCTTCAGTCAATAAATGGGGTTCATAAACAGCTTGGTGGAACAAGGTTTCCCCGAAGGTTGACCATATGGAAAGCATTATAAACCATCCAACCATATTATTCACTTCACTATCTCAAACAGAAATATTTTAATCAAAAATTTTAAGCTGTTTTTGAGAAAATAAAGCATACTGAACATTCTGTGAAGATTAGTTTGCAGTGGAGAAATTCCATGAAAATTTTTAGCTGCATTCCTTAAAAGAAACTGGACTTAGATATTAAGTTTGATATTCATCTTACTTTTTCTTCTTGAGTTTTACTGTTCACAGAGGTGTACACATATAGATACTATCTTTTTTGAAAATTTTTTGCTGAGGGTAGGGGAAGTTCAGGGGATCTGAAAATATATATTTCTATTGAATGGTCAGTGGATCTCCGGTTCTGATATTTCTTAGGGCCTCGTGGCATGCTGTTGCCAGTTCTTTAGTGGGAATTTCAAACAGGGTATTTGAAATATTTCATACATCTGCAGATCGTATCGCTACTTTGTAAATTTAGTGAACAGTATGCATATAAATGATCACAGAATAGTAGATTATAGAGACAATTGTTATACTGTTTAACTTAAAAAAAAAAAAAAAAAAGGCACAAACACCAAAGCAATTGAAACCATGTGGTCCTTGTAAAACCGAGTTGGCAACATGGTGCTACATTTGGAAGCCACGACTAGCAGTGAAACTTCTGATTGGTGCTAGCAGAAAGTTTTAACACCCGGTGCATTACTTGCTTCCATTGTTGCTAAAAGTAACAGCTACTGCCTATAATAGATGTAAAGGTAATATTTGAACAGAATAGTGGTGTAACGAAGATGTTGCTTTAAAAAAAACTTAAACTTGTATTTCAATGTTTTAAACTTAATAAAATCATGTACTTTCACTTTTAAGATAATTTTGAGAATCCATTTTCCAAAACACATTACTATAGGTTGACAATGTTAACCTTCCCCCTACAACTCATCACAGCTGTGAAACATCAGAGCTCGAGATCCACTGGCCGTACAATAGTGAAATCTTGATATCAGGGTGCAATGCAATAATTCCTTTAGCTATCCTGAGTAATCAGTAAAGAGTATAGTGCATTTAAATCAGATAGTTCTTTAATATGTAATAACTTCACTATGAAGAATATCGCACTATTCATATGAATTTTCAAACATTTCTTTAAGCCAAATGTTTATACACTAGCAGCTATACATCCAATTTTGATCTCATGTACACCCATGGACAAAAAAGAAATGAGTCATGTCTGGAACGCATACTTACATAAATACGTGAATACATACATACATGACAGATAGACAGTCAAACATACCTACTTGTTGAAAACTGTGAGTTATTTGGTACTTGTGGAGTTGTTCTCTGCCGTTAAAGTAGCCTGGTGTTCCAGACATGACTCGTGTTTTTTGTCCACAGGGTACATAATATAAAAGGGGAAGTTATTATTGTGACCTTCTATGCATTTGCATATTTTTATATACATAAAAGAATAGGTATGTTATTTAGTTTGCTCCTTTTTATTTTAAATGTGTAACATAGAGTAAAGAGCATTTAAATTGACACATGTAAAAAGGGTTAACTTTGAGTATCAATAAAGATATTTAAAGAGAAATGTGTAAAATTCTGGCCTGCTTTTAAAGTTTTACTTCTAAGAATTAACAAAATGCAAATAAATAATATAAATGCCAAAATTAACATTTAGGTAATAGTTTTTCAGCATAAAATCTTTAGTATTGTTCAGATTCAACAGCATGACATTTTACTAACTTTCATACTTTATTTATACTGCATTTATGTTTTAAAAGAAAATACAAAAATATACAATAGTATGCAAATAGTAAATAAAAAAATAAATGAATACATATTCAAATGAACACACAAAATGCATAACAGAAGAATTGAATCTCTCCTTTGTGTATTTTTAACAGTACTGGTTATATGCTGCTTCTGGATGGTAGAAGTTGTACAGATGTTGATGAATGCAAAGAGAATCCCCGTATATGTAATGGAGGAAAGTGCACTAACTCTCCTGGAAGTTACTCCTGCATCTGTACCAAGGGACTTATTCCAGGTCCAGACAGTACATCTTGCTTGGGTGAGTATGCGAGTATAAGCTCATGTACCAGGTGGAAGGGTTGACCATTAAACCAGAGATAAATCTTGAGTACATTGAAAAATGTCATCATCAATTTGTTTGAAACACAGAGATAAATCTTGAGTACATTGAAAAATGTTATCAACAATTTGTTTGAAACACAGAGATAAATCTTGAGTACATTGAAAAATGTTATCAACAATTTGTTTGAAACACAGAGATAAATCTTGAGTACATTGAAAAATGTTATCAACAATTTGTTTGAAACACAGAGATATTTGGCAACAGATTCTCTTACCTGACATATAAGGCCAAGTTTATGTTCTGTATCTGCAATGCCACTGTGACTTGGCAATGTGGAAATATTAGCTTTTCTAATTACCAAAATGGTCTTTAGGTGCAGTTGCAATAAGAGCATTATTTGGGAGAGGGAGCTGAAACAGGAATAAGGGAAACACTTAAAGTGAATCATATCTTCATTCCATAGTCTCTTTCAAAGATTCATTCGTGTGAGGGGATACCAACTGGAACACTGAATAGTATATATTGACTAAATAAAGAATTGGTAGGTTCAGCATTACTAACAACTAATTAAGACTTTATAAGACCAAAGGGCAGCTAGGAGCACAACCCAGCTAGGGATTAGGTTAACTCTTAGTAATTCTGTAAAGAATTAATGTTTAAGTCAATCAACCACGTGTGTTACAGGGAGACCCAATCAGAAGTTCCACTTTGTAAGAAGTTTCTAGCTTATTTTATTCCGTATAAGATTATCTGAATGACAAATTGTCCTGTTAATGCTTATACAGCCTTGTAAGTAGTCTCTAGCTTCTTTAGCGACAAATCATTGTTAATTACATTTGATGCCAATGTGAAAGCTACCTAAATATATGGAACAATCTGACAAAAGATGACATTTATTGCCAATTATATTATAACTAAACAGTAGGACGAGGCAGGAAAAGCCTAGCCAAAGTTTAAAACAAAGTTCAATTCATATCTGTAAATATACATAATGTAAGTCTTATAATTGCAGGGAAGTTTCTCCTTTACCCTGTTTTTTCTTCTTTTTTGTGCGTGTAAATGTGTTTTTATAGGCTATTCTGTGTATTTATTGACATGTTCAATGTTCACTGACCTCCATGGCTACTTGTGAACTTGCTGAATGCAATCCAGTCTAATCTAATCTAATCTAATTTAATCTAATCTAATCTAATCTTTCACTTCCTGCAGTGGCGCTCTGTAATATATAGTTCTTCTTCTGTTGAGTTTGTTTTGTGATGTTATCACAAACCACCATCTAACACTAGCTACAGGTGACTAAACTGTGCAAATAATAAAATGAGCAGAGCAAGCTGTTTATGCTTGAATTGAGGCCCTTAGAGTAGCAAGGACTTATGTGCCAAAAGCTAGTTTTGAGAAAAGTGTGATTAAAGTTTTACTATGCAGTACATATTAAAATCATGTATAGAGAGATTAAAAATTGTTCAGATGTGAATCTAATGCATTAATACTGTTAACTTGGAATGTAAAATATAATTTGGCAGATATTTAAGATTTCAGAAGGTTAATTTCATCAACAATATAATTTAGATAACGTATGCTTTCATGCGCATTATAACGAAAACGTTTATGTCTAAAGTTAGCATTTTGCAAGCAGTGCTTTAACTAATATTGGTAAATATTTGTTCTAATGCTAACAAACAATACTTCTAAAGTAAATATAAAGAAGTAAGTTAACAAAAAGTATGGCTAGGTCACCGAAGATGTTTAACCGCTGTGCTGTGCCATGAGGAACCAGAGTATGTTAGTAATGTAAAGTATCGTCATCCGCTGCTGCCTTTTCTTCTACCTCTGGTGTGTGCCTTAACTACATGTTTGGTTTTTTAACTTACGTGTTCTTCACCTGTATTTCTCTTCTTTTTAGCCATATGCATTTTCCATTGGTTTTTCTGCATGCGGCGTTTTCTGGAACGACTTACGTGACAAGAAATAGAATCACTGTCTGTGTCACTCATAGTGCTTAATAAAAGTAAATCACTAACCTAAATGCACTAAAGGTTTGTTCAATGGTATTGTTAGTAAACAACACAACTACTCTTGAAACATAATGCTAAACAGAAGTTAAACCGAGAGCTGCAAGCCACCAAACACAGGTTTCTTTAAAAGCAACAGACTGAACTAAAGAAATACCCTGTACATCTAGGCAAAAACTATTTACAAAACCGCAAAAATATTTGAAAGGTTAAGGAATAACCAGTTATGAGGGGTAAAAGCCTCAAAATAAACAGTACCTTCTCTTAAGTGATTTATTGCTACATTCTCTTCAAGAGCGACTGTCACAGGTTAGCGACCGGCAGGTTGGCTTATGCACCTTTGCTATTCTTGACATTCGGCTGAAGCACGGTAGGTCTAACACCATGCTGTATTCAAATAGAGAATTCATTCATATATAGGGCGCATCAATCACTCATACTTAACAGGCATTAAAGAGTAGGCTTCATACTATATGTTGCAAGAAAAACAAAACATTTGTATTTCGGCGCATACGCTCTTGCTATTCTAAGCACCTCAATTAATGTAACTTTCAAATTGTGATAGTTCCCTTAGCATGCATTACACACATGGTAGAGGAGTGGCAGTGCAGTCTGTTGTCACGATAACCAGGTTTAACCTTGAAGTAACCAGTGGACTTTGTGGTCATGCAACTAGCAATTTCACTGTACTCCCTCAGAGTGCAGATCTTTAAATATTATGTAATTAGAGCACTTCCAAACACTGTAGTGCTTTAAAATTTTGCATACATGCACTTCAAACCATTTAGTATTTTTTGGTCCAAATACTACAAAATGTGAAATTGTGTAATTTTCAGCCAAATTTTTGCCAATTTTCCCACTCAATACATATTTATTGTGGTATTAGAAAGAATTTCAGCATGTTTGATGCCTCTGGCGTGGAGGACCCAGGCGGCGCCGTGGCTGAGCGGTTAGCACCCTCGCCTACCACCTAGGCGGCCCGGGTTCGATCCCAGGGACCCGCATGTGGTATTCGTGGTGGACGAAGCGGCGTCAGGGTGGGTTTTCTCCGGGTTCTCCGGTTTCCCCGTCATCTCATTCCACCGGTGCTCCATCTTCATTCCATGTATCATCAGTATCACCGCCTGCGGTGCCGTAGTAGTTAAAGCGGGCGTTAAACACTACAACAACAACACGTGGAGGACCCAGGTTCAATCCCTGGTACCGGCATGAGAATTTTTCCTATGCTGGGAGGTCTGGCACAGGGTGCACTCAGCCTTTTAGGTCCCGGAGAGGCCAATTGAGGAGCTACTTGATGGAGAAGTAGTGACCCTAGGTTGTGAAGGCCGAATAACTGGCAGGAAAGGCTCAGGGCACTGACCATGTCCCACCTTCCAGTACTGCAGCCCGCTCATGACACCTGTAGTGGACAGAGGTGGGGAACAGAGGTGGGGGAGACAGCGGCCAGATGACAAGCCTTGGCCCTCCATGGGCTGTTGCGCTGGGGGTTTAGTTTTAGTGTGGTTTTAATTATAGAAAGTAGCAGTACTATAAGGTTTTCCAGATTCTTATAAAATGTAGTTCTCACTTATTTTACATATAATTTTAGCAAATTAATTGCACTAAACATTTTATGCATTCTAAATTTTATATAGTTGCAAAATTATTACATTTTGCTTGATGAGGAAAATTTTTATGGGTTTCAATTTCAGGAAGTTGTATGCATATACATGTAAACATGAGGTGGGAGATATGACTCATTCACCATGTAGTGATAATAGGAAAGACGAACATTGCACATGTATGATTACTAGATGTCACAGATGAGCACTGGACTTAAATTAAGAAGGTGGAAACTCCAAACATTATTCCTTTATTTAAACTGTAATATATAATTGATTTATTTATTTTAGATGTAAATGAGTGTGAGATGGACGAAGACATGTGTGCCAATGGGGAATGTGACAACACACTTGGATCATTCATGTGCCGATGTGAAGAGGGATACTCTGCTAAACCAGATAGTGGTCCTGGATGTACTGATGATGATGAATGCGAGTTGGGTTCATTCAACTGTGATGTCAATGCTGACTGCATCAATATTCCGGTAATCCATGCATTTCTTTGAATAATTTCCCTTAAATCTGTTTCAAGTCTCATGTAATATAAGGAGTTTAATTCCACTTGTAGACAGGGGTATAATTTGGGGAAGGAAAGGGCAACTGCATCTCATCCCCCCTCCCACGAGTTATCAGAAATAATTTAGCTACTGGTTCTTATTATTATTGCTCTACCAAAATAACAATTATTAAAATGTATATTTAATACAAATATTTCACATTTAAGTAATAAGACCTTTTTAAGCTAAACGTGTTTTTAGGAATACAAATGAAAATTCAGGAAACTGCTTCAGGCAGTGGTTTAGTTTGATTTGACAGTCCCTATGGAAGATTTAAAATAATTTCAGAGGCTTTTTATTCGTTAAACCTATATCACACTCTCATTAACAAGAATAAATAAAGTTTTAAAACTAGCTAAAAGAAAAGCAAATGATAAGTACATGAAAGCAGCTGCCAATAAAACAAAAGCAGCATGGAAAATCATAAACAAGAAAATGAAGAGCATTAGAGAAACCAGGGAAAATAACAGAGCCCCAACATGTAGCAGAGGTGTTCAGAGGTTGTGGACCAGTTGGTAAAAAAGCATTTTAATGGAGGGGAAAAGCAGTATAAACTAGGAAACCCAAACTGCTTCTTCTTCACTTTAGCTGCAACAGAGGATGAAATAGTAAAAATAGTGAAAGGCCTGAAAAATAAAATGTAACAGGTAGGGATGAAATATCAGATTACATAATTAATCTATATATAGAACACAAAATCTCCCTTGACAAACATTTTTAATGAACCAATATCATCAGGATTTTTCCCTGATAAGTTAAAGTATACCAAAATAAAACCATTACACAAGGCAGGAAAAAGAGATAAAGAAAACATAGCCCTACTATCAATATTTTCAAAAATATTTGAAAAGCTAATGTATGATTGATTAGCCATCTTTATAAGGAACTATGACATACTAACATAATGTCATCATGGATTTGTAACAAATAAATCAATTGATTCAGAAATGTTCAGCTTAATGCCAATGGTACAAAAATCAGTTGATAACAAATTACACTGCATAGAGATATTCTTAGACTTGTCCAAAGCTTATGATGTACTGAATCATAAAATATTACTTTTAAAAAGAAATTTATTGAATAGATTGATTGATGCACTTCTTATACTTCCACAATCTGTGAATTTTATTAAAGGAACAATTCTTTGTTTCTCGAAATGATTTACACACTCTTTTCTCACATTCCACTTCATGTACATTTCAAATTAATTTAGTACAAATTATAATGTATACTGCATTCATACTACATTTTATCTATCTTTGACCAATCTAGTAAGATAATGCTAATAAAACTTGTGTATATATAAGCTAAATGAATCTAAACATGGGAATGAAGGAAAAATTAAGTTTAAAAAAAGAGATACATGCACATAAGCACAAAAACACAGCACGGGCTTACTAGGCCCCATGCAAACAATGGTGTTCTACCAGAATGCATGCCTAATGGAAGGTTAATCAACAACCCCTTTTTGTCCGGATCTGGTAGGCCTAGTGAGAGCCCAAGTCACAATCCCAGCATACATCACTGATGTATAGTAGAAATAGATAATATACTATTATAATCATTATATCATAGACTACTGTTATTGAAAAACCATGAAAATGTAAAATACAATCTGAAGATGTAAAGTGTAAACAAAGATTTTCTAATAGTGAATAAAAATATACATACAAGTGGTGCGGTTTGTTGTAATTCTTAAGGACGTTGTGTCTTTGAGATATTGAGATCTTTGTGATCTCAGGGCTTGGTAACGGATGGAATGAAAAATCACACGATGTTTCCTCACCACAATGTATTATTTTATTAACACTTCATCGATACTTTACATTAAATAATTCCTCTCAGCACCATTCTAAATGATTTAAAACGCTTCCACCTTCTCATTTAGTGGAACCAATGCTTGATGAAAGTCTGGTGAAAGTTCCATACCCACACGTCACACCAATACGTCCATATGTCTAGATTACACACATGTGAATGGGCAGTTTATGGCGTCCTCACGTGACACCGCCTTTTTCGTATACATCCGTGTATGCGTCCATCAAATAGTTCCTTCTTGTTAGGGAAGCGATCCCTAACCATCCTCCCTTACTTTTATTATGGAACACATATAATTCTAATATTTATACATATATATTAAAATCAAATATGGAAATATTTATGACGTCTTTAAACTAACTTAGTTGTTCGTAATAATGAGCATTTGCAACACGTTTTCGCCATTTAACCAAATTATACCAACATCAAAAAACAAATTACACTTTTAACAAATATTCACATAAACGATTTTCTTTTGGGGTCTTCTAATATTCTGTCTCACAAGTAAGCTATTATATAAGATGTACACATGATATATATGAAACAGATAATGTGCTTTTTTGTTTCTGTTGTATCTTTGAAAGCCAAAGGTTCAACAACACAGCCACTTCACCTGTTCCATGTTCTCAAAGATATTGAGCTGATGTATTTTCTCATGTATGCCTCATTCATACATCCATGAATTCTGATTTTGAAATGTATATTTACAGTTTAACACCATATTGAGCTTGGCACATGTACCACTGTCCTTAAGCTGCATTATCTTAAAACATTTTGATATTTTTAAAATAATTCTTAATTTGCAATAGTTTTAAGTATACTCATTAGCATAAAGATATTTTTAAAACATGAAGCTCTTTAATTTCTTTCAGGGATCTTATTTCTGTCGCTGTCGTGATGGATTCACTGGAAACGGAGTTTCCTGCAGAGATATAAACGAATGCTTGACAAATAATGGTGGCTGTGATCAGAATGCCCAATGTATCAATACTGAGGGCTCTTTTAAGGTAAACTTTTGAATATTTTAAAATTCATTTACTAAGTTATTGAAAATTCTTAACATATTAAGCTCTTTGTGAAAACATGGATTTAGCTCACATATAGTGGCCAATCTAATACAACAATACAAAAGACAAAAGTAGTTGAAGGATATCACCACTCTCATTAGCAGAGATATCCACCACAAAGATAAAGTAGCTTCACATTCTACCCACAAATGCACAACAACATTCCTAGAATATGGCATAAATTGGCTCCATACAACAAACATAACCTCAGAAACTTACTTCATCATCTGACACTATGCCAAACACTAAGAAGTCAAGTATTCATCAGAAGGCTGCCATGAAATATACATAGAAAGAAGCAGAAGTAGTCTACAAATCAGACTAAAGGAATACTTAAGAAATTTAGGAAATAGATAAATCTGCAGTAACAAACAATATTTAATCAACGGAACACACTGATTGGAAGATAAAGCTTTTATAACTTGTCAAAACACCAGCAGAACTAACACTATAGGGGAAAAAATTTATATCACCAAAACTGTACTTAGAGCAGAGTTAGGCTATTTCGTCAAAACCCTGGAATAATTCAATGCTTACCATAGGAGCAACTCGCACAGCTGATGGGCATGGCCTAGGGTTGAGGTGATTCAGCAAGTTCCTCGATGCCATCTAGCATGTCATCTGAATAGTCATCAGAAACGTTCAAGATTTTTGCCTATTTAACCTACAGTTATATAGGTGTCACAGCTCCCACTCTAGGAACTCTCTTTTCATGGAGGTAGAATTCATTTATAGTCCTACAAACTGCACACATCAAAATTGTGCAGATCAGTGAAAGGTTTGGGCCTGTTTTTGTTTCATTTTGGAGAACTGAATGAGGAAACTGAGTCACTCTGTACATCACTCATCTCCTTTTTTATTTTCTCAACTGTCGATAAGGAAATGTCCCTTGCAGCTGCAGCAAGCAACAGGTCATTCTGGCAGGTTGTCACAATAGCTTAATGGTTAGAGCACCTTTCTGCTAAACAGAGGGTCTGTGGTTCAAATCCCAGCTGTGGCCTTGAATTTTTAAGTTCCAGTTCTGCCTCTCAAACATTGCCCACACACGGCTTGTGTGTTTAAAAACACCAACAGTAAGTTTGTTGGCATAAATAAATAATTAATATGTGCTACTATTTCTGTAGCTTGTCCTTTTATAGTTCTACAATAAACTTTAGAGCGATTGAGTGCCATAATACTCCTGTTTTAATGCACTGCAAAACTCACACACAACAACAATAAGTATTAACAATTAGTGTACCCATCTAGATGTGGGAACACACTGTCTTTTGCGCATACAAGTTGATGCAGATGACAAGGAAGGAGGGAGGGAAATTGGCAGACAGATGACAGGTTAGTGGGACATTTTAAAACAGGCTCACCCACTGTAGAACACTAGGTTACCAAGGTTTTTATGGAAATAGGAAATATGAATACTTTAATTAATTATTATTTATTTATGCCAACAAATAATAATTTCCATCTAAAGGTTACCTAAACCCGAGACATAAAATACTTATGATTGTAAGTCGCCCTTGGGGTATTTATCTCTGATGTG
The DNA here is from genome assembly GCA_030765045.1 of Tenodera sinensis. Classification (NCBI taxonomy): domain Eukaryota; kingdom Metazoa; phylum Arthropoda; class Insecta; order Mantodea; family Mantidae; genus Tenodera; species Tenodera sinensis. The sequence goes on along the minus strand of CM060971.1, from coordinate 110,174,155 downwards.
AGATTCCCTTGTGGTCTACCGGGAAAGTACAAATTGGCTGGGTATTTAATGTCATACTGGCAAGTTGGCCATGGTAGAGTGGTTAGAGCAGCCGCTCATTAAGTGGAAGATCCATGGTTCAAATTTCGGCTATGGTATTGCACTTTTCAGTCCTGATTGCACCTCTTAAAACTCTTTAACGAATTTTAAAATTCTGTTAGTACATGACATATATAGTGAAGTTTTCCAACAGATGGGTAGATCACAACACAACTGACACTAAATTAGGGATCCTTTTCCGACTGCCATAGACAAACTGCTGATGATAGAGACAAATTCTTCAAATTAGTTCTGAGTAAATGAAATTAAAGTGTCATCACTGTTCCTCTGCTTCAAGCATTTAGTTCTTTAGCTCATTGAATCTCTAAATGATTGATCTATACTTTGTAGGGTCTTCCTATTTTTCTCCATTCTTGATCTCTCATTTTGGGTATCTCTCACTTGGCATACAATGTATATGTTATAGCCATTTATTTATAAAGTTTTTTATTCTTAGTAAAAGAATAAGCCTCATTCTTGTCTTATTGTTTAATTTCTTATTCAATTTCATCTTGTACCCCAGCAGTTGACAATATATGCTAATACTGAAAATATATAGCCAAAATACACTGCTTTTAAGTCTTTGGTGTTGCATACTTAGCTAGTCACCTTACTGCATTGAATATGCAATACAACTGATTTCTTTCACCAAAGTGGCCCGGGTTCGATCCCAGGCAGCTGCATGTGAGATTTGTGGTGGACAAAGCGGCACTGGGGCAGGGTTTCTCTAGGTTCTCCGGTTTGTAGTGGTATTTCCGCCTAACAATGGGTGTCCAGAAATGGAACTTTAATCTGTCATAATTAAGGAAATAGTTTATTAACTATCCATGTTTTTGTAGTAATTTCCTTGAAAATTATATCAAACAAAAGTCCTTGAAGAATTATATTTATGTTCTAAGTTTCATAAAGGTTGATAAACAAACACAGGCACAGTTACGTAGGGAAATCTGCAAGTTTCCCGCCAAGAAAACAAGATAATTTATGTGGCCGTTGGTACAATTTTGGCATGGGGTAATAAAACCTTGGTATTCTATTATTGTTGTTGCCTTCCTAAAGTACCACGAGTCTCTAAACGAACTCTCAAACTGTTGCTAAAATTTAAAGGTTTAAAGAGAAAACAAATGAACATAAAAGTCCAATAGGAATAGCCAATCAGGAGAAAAATGTTATTTATGGTGAAAAATTCGAAATCCCCCTCTCTCCCCGGCCATGAGACAAGCATTGGTGAGAAACTTGACAGTTCGGTGCTATCAGGTGTAAGGGAAGGTTGTGTCTCCAGGTCGCGGAATAGACGCCACGTTATTAGAAAGTGTCTTGTCAAGTGCCACTGAGTCGCTACACGTCTAGTGATTGTATATTGTTTATATAGGCATTGGGATTCATTTGGCACAGTAGATGATCATATTATAGTTAAGGGGTGGAAGATAGGATTTGCAGAGTTCCCTGTAATCCGAAGTGCCAATAGGGAAAGTGCATCTAGTATTTTTCTTCCGAGGAACCCCATATAAAACCCATTCCTTCTCATCACCGTCCAACACACCACTCCTCTCCCAAAGACCAACATCTCTCATCAAGGCTGAGACCCTGAGAAATTGGCGCCTCCTCAGCTGCATCAACGAGACAAGGACTTCAAGCTAACAGGTTGACCAGAAAAGGGGCAGTGAATCCACAACAGGTTTCCCCCGCCATCTCATTCCACCGGTGCTCCATCTTCATTCCGTGTATCATCAGTGTCACTGCCTGTGGTGCCGTATGTAGTAAAAGTGGCCATTAAACACTACCAAACCAACTAACTGGTTTGTTGACCAGTTATCTCTTACTCTGAATTTGTGACTGTTCTGTCACAGAGTACAATATACTATACCACCTTAATATCAACATTGGAATTATTAAGATAGCATGTGATTGAAAGCAATAACAATAGCATATCTATTTTTCAGTGTGTGTGTGATATGGGATTCCGTGGAGATGGTTACAATTGTGTGGACGTGGATGAGTGTTCAGATCAACCATCACTTTGTGAAAACGGACACTGCCTCAACTATCCAGGATCATTTCGTTGTGAATGTGAGATGGGATTTATGCATCCAGATGAAAGAAATGAGCAGGCTTGTGTAGGTATGTTATATCACTATTAGCATCCATTAGATAAACTGTCACCCCGTTACATAAACTTGCATATGCAAGACGCAAGATAATGACTCAATCAACCCAAAAAATATATTCTAATAAGTTGCACTCTTATGGTACTAAAGAATAAATAAAGACTTAAAAAAGAGCAAAAATTCTTGACTAAATTAAGTTGACATTTTGTTTAATGCTACTTTATCAAAATACTTCCTTAAAGATATTAAAATTTAAACCTTGGTTTTCACATTGCTGTAAAATGTTCTTTTTTTTAATGTAAAACGTTTAGGGCTTTTCAATCTCATAACAAAATCACTTATTAGAATTCTTTTATTAAAATATTCATCTTTATTGCAGAATGTTTAGAATCAGAGTTCAATTTTTATTTACTTTTCACAACCCTGTAATGTTTACATACTTTTTCTGTTTTTATACTTTAATTGCAGTTGTTATAACCAAGCATATAAGTTAGGTCCAAATACTTACTCCAGCTACTTTGTAGCATTCTGAATTGTATTCTGATTTGGTAAAAGAATGAAATTCCTACATTAATTTTTACCACATTTTTATTGTTTAAAATGTCATAAAATTCTTACTACAGAAAGTATTTATACATGATTCAAAAAAAGAGGATAATTGCTAATAAATTATGTAAAATATCAGTTTTGGTGCAGAAATGCAATTTTAAGCATATGTGTGCACCCTAATTTGTATTAAAGGATTTAGTCAATAGGTGTCATGAAATTAGGGTAACTGAGCATTACTGTAGTTGATGCTTAAAAAGAAAGAAAGAAAATTAAAGTAGAGAAATATTTCCCTTCTTCTAAGTTTAGATAGATAATGATTGCACCTTTCCATCTAACTAGCAATCAGAATAAAATGTCATACCATAGAGGGGAGGGATAGAGAGAAAGAGCATAATTTGTATAAATATCAAATTAGGTTCAGCATCTTCCCAGGATATAAAGTGAAGTTTTTCATGAAAATCTCTCCACTCCAAACACTTCACACAGAAAAGTTTCATTATTTTTGACTTTCTCAAAACTGGCTCTTATTATTTTGATTAAAGTAATGGACTAAGGCTGTGGAAGTATATGTAATCAGTTAATGTTTATCATCTTTGTATCACTAATTAAATGTACCTATATCTTTGAATTTTCTGTGAATAGCCTGTTAAGTACTATTCATTCTGAAAAATAATTCATAAACTATTAGAGAAAGACAAAACCCTACTCCATAAAAAATGTAGATCTGGTTGTAACACACAATTTGTGTCAAATACATTTTTTGTACCATCAACCATTTCTCAGCATTAATTATTATTGATTTGAAATTTTCAATATTAGATCATATATTTCTTGATGCTGTGTCATTATTCCTTTGTTTTGAATTATGTCATGCAGAGAGTGTAGTTTCAAAGCAGCTCATTCTGGGGTTTTGGTTAAATATTTTAATGCTTAATTAAATTGAAAATTAAGGATAATGTTTTATACATGGTTTGAACGATAATATTGTCAAGTATTTTACAATTTAGTACTTTTCAATATGTATCCTATCTGTAATTTGAAAAAAAAATATTTGCTTAAAGGCTCAGGAGCTCTTATGAGTACAGAGGTATTTTTTAGACATGGCTACAATCTGCACGAGTGATGTCATACAAATTGATGGTGGGGGTAACGTCTGTTTCTTTCCTGGAAATAAATTAGACACTGCTGATAATGCAATTGGGCACTCTACTTAATCATGTCCTATTGTTTCCGATGTCTACTGCATGGAAGTCAGAGATGTACTAACCTGACACCCCTATGTCTTAAAAATACAAAAGTGAACTCATCCATAAAACACTGTGCACCTACCATCCATTCACGACATCTAAAAAATACCTCTGTACCTTGTATTTAACTATCATTTTAGTTTCTATATGCTCTTGTACCTACAACTAACATGTAATGAAAACATTTTGTAAATTACTATTTATTTATGCTAACAAACTTATTGGTGGTGTTTTTAAACACACAAACCATGAATGGGCCATGTTTGAGAGGTGGAATCGGAACTGACACAACTGAGATTTGAAGCGGAAAGCCAGTGATTCAAATCCTGGCTGTGCCATTGAATTTTTCAGTTCCAATTCTACCTCTCAAGCATTGCCTACACATGACTTGTGTGTTGAAAAACACCAGCAGTAAGATTGTTGGCATAAATAAATAATAATTACCATCTAAAGGTTATTTAATCCCAGGACATAAGATACTTATGATTGAAAGTTGCCCTTGGGATATTTATCTCTGATGCAAGATTCCCTTTGTGCTCTGCTGGGAAGAATACGAATTGGTTGGAGAATTCAATGTCATACTGGTAAGTTGCCAGTGGTTAGAGCAGCCGTGCGTGAAGTGGAAGGTCTGTGGTTCAAATCCCGGCTGTGGCATTGAATTTTTCAGTTCTGATTCTGTAAATATCATGTTTAATTAAAATGAAGTACATTTTAAGTACAAAAGTAAACATTTGTAAAAATAATTTGTAGAAGAGATACAAAAATTAATAGTATGAGTTCAAAAAATAAAGCACATGATGTTTTTTTCTGTTCCATTTACAGATATAAATGAGTGTCAGATGTTTAGCAACCTATGTGTGTTTGGAAGATGTGTAAACATTTTTGGAATGTTTCGTTGTGAATGCAATGAAGGTTATGCTTTGGATGGCTCTGGAGGTAAGCTAAGAAAATACATGCTTATCATTTAAATATTAAAATGAAACTAAAAATGAAACATTTTAAAGTCATTGATTTCAAAACTAAACTTCTTGGGTGCCTAATAGCTAGCTGATAATAGGCCCATCACTGAAATACATAAGTACAAAACAATTTAAATTAGATCCTGATAAATGAAAGTATTTGTTGACAGGCAACTGCACAGATATCAATGAATGTGAGAGTCCGCAAGCCTGCCTGTATGGAACTTGCATCAACACACAGGGAAAATTCATATGCCAATGTCCTCCTAATTACGAACTGGTTCCTGCTGGAAATGCTTGTGTTGGTAAGTTAAATTAAAAAGCATTGTTTAGTCTTGTAGTAAATCAAATGGGGGGGGGGGGGGGGGGGGGGGGGGGGGGAAAGGTATAATAACGGTTTTCAAAAATTCTTAGAAGCATAGATATTGGCTAAAATCCTGTACTAATTATTTTATTCTTCTTCTGTAAACTGGATTGAAAATTCTGGGAACTTGTTTATTTCTTTAACCCACAATACTGAGGTTGAAAGATTCAAATTCAAATTTATTCACCATAATGTAACAAAGTATGCACGGTTTTGAAAAAATTACTCCTGCATCAATTTAACGGCAATATTTATTAATTTAAATACATAGTAAATGTAGTTATCAAATTGAGTCTAGAAACTCATCTATGCTATAATAAGCCCCTTCTGTAGCAAGCTTTTCAAATCTCTTTTGGAACAACACATGGACTGATCTTTTAAATTTGCCGGAATTTATTAAATAGCATAGTCCCACAATACTTTACCCCTTTTGCAAACAGGGATGTTTTACGTATAATAACTGTTTAATTTGTTTTGTTACTAGTATTGTGGAAATTAATAACCTCATTTGTCATAAAATAGTTAATATTTTGCTTTGCATAACCTAATGTGACACATAAATGCAAACTGAACACAGTTAATATTCTTTAAAGGATGGCCTACACAAATCAATTTTACCAATATTTGTAATGGTTATAAATAATTTATTTTTTCTGGGTCTTAAAAACCAAATGGCTATCTTTCTGTATCCAAAAACATTGTCCTGTATCTCAATACATTTTTCACATAAGCAAAATATAAAATGTTTATAGTACTCATATCTAATTCTTTATTATCCTTAAAGCAAAATAGAATCCAGTTAGTTTTGCTATTAAGTTAGTTATATGTATTCCCCAATCTAGATATTTCTTACATTTGCTCTGTCAATAGCAAAGAAGTAGAAGTTCCCTTTGATAGGACCAAGCGGGATAGCTTAGGCAGTAACATGTGTGGCCTGCATTCGGAAGGTTGCAGGTTCAATCCCCGCAGCCATGCACTCTGACATGGGTTTTTTTGTGGTTTCCCCATGTCACCTAGGCAAATGCTGCGGTGCGTTATTTCATACCACAGTTTCCTTTCCCTCCATTCCATTTTCTTATCATCTTTCAGGTGTACTTTCAGGCATGTAATGGCAGTGCCAGGCAGATGGCGCAGATGATTGTGCATGGTAACTGGCAATTTCAGTGCTAGTTGGCGTTTGGCTGGCCCTTGTCCTCCATCAGGGGGTTGGGGGAGGGTGATGCTCAGTGCTACACTGGAACCATGGTGTGATGGCTGCTTGGTGGAGCCTGGTGTTGGGATGAAGAGATCTCAGCACTTGTTACAGACTTCCATGCATCTTTGTGGCCTGTCTAGCTGTGACCCTGTGTGGCACCTTCGGTTCCCTCATTTCATCCCTACCTCCTGAGGGGTGATAGCCACAATAGATCTGTGTAGGTCGAACTGAGCGAGTCCTCTCTGTATCTGTACCCTTTACCCTTTCCCTTTGATAGGCCATAATAAAAATGCAGTCGATAGCCTAAATAGTCAGGGATGGTAATTTGGAATCAGATGGCTAAGTGATGTCCATAATATGCAGCTACCTACAACCTCCGATAGTTGTGTGCATGCATTTGTTTTACTGTGGATTTCAGAGGCATCTATGTAGAAGTTATCACCTTTGAATCTTTTACATGAGGTCTCTGTTGCAATTGCATGTAGATCGGCGTGAGTCGCGCTGCTACCTTAAAGTGGAAGAAAGGACAGGACGCAGGCGCTGTATGCAGGAGATAGGAGAATCAGTAACCAGAGCCACCTGCTGCTGCACAATTGGCAAGGCTTGGGGACCAAGCTGCGAACTGTGTCCTCAAGAGGGTACAGAAGAGTACAAGTTCCTCTGTCCCAACAACAATGGATACAGGCCTAATAGTATCACTGTAAGTCTCTCTTAAACTCACATATAACAAGTTATAATCTTATAGTTTGAGAGGCTAGCTGTATTAAGGCATATAACAATCATTCAGAACTATAAGGCATTATTTAAAAAATGCTTTTTATTATTATATATTTTATTTATTGAGCTAGAAAGCAAATACTGAAAAGATTGAAAAACAAATTTTGCCAGTCAAATTTTAGTTGTTAGTTTCTCTTATAATAATCTGAGTCTTTATATGGGTATACACTAACAGATTTATAAGGAGAGAAAATATGTGTATGTAAGCATGTAGAATAATTTTGAAAACAATATTTTAAAGTAGGTCAAGCTATAAGTAGAGACCTGCATTTTTCCTTTAATTTTTTTGGTGGAAATCAGGGTCATTTTATAAGAAATATGTTGTTTTTTAAGAATTTTGATTATTTTCTAAATTATATTCTCTAAAATCTATTTTGATCTATTTAGAAGATAGTATCTGTAGACTTTATAGGTTCTCTCTTTTTTTTTTTCTTTTGTAAAATCAATGACAGATTTTAGCATTTCAAACATAGCTTCCCATACACTGTAAAAAAAAATTAAAAACGATTGTTTTATTTAATGAACAAATTGTCATCTAAATTAGACATTTCATAAAAAGTACCTGCATTATTAACTGTCAAAGAAAAACATTGCATAGTGTTTAGATTATTTTCTTTCATATTACAATGTAAATTGCTCTAGACTCCTGAATAGCAACAAAAGAAACATTCATAGTCAACATTGGCATACTGACTAAAGAGTTCTTCCACTAAACTCAGGATGACTGTCAAGCTAACTGTTTAGAACTTTAGCAATATCTGTCTTTCCTTCTCGCAACATAATTTTATTGGTTTTCTACTGAAGTTTACTGTGCCCTTTTGTGATCACTGAGTCATTCTCATTTCAAAAGAAAGTAACACACTTCCATAGGGTTGTATTGACACAACTATTAATGACGAGTACTACATTAAACACTTTCAAGTGCTCAACAAAACTTGTTAGAAGGGTCTTTGGACATCAATAATTAGAGTTCTGTAGATGCTAATGCTGCAGTGTTTTTCATATCTGCTCTAATGAGACTGGCTTCTCCGCATCTCCGGGAGTTGCTATTTCTACCTCCTTTGATTCACTCTGGAACCTCCTCTTTTAAGGCCCAAGTACTGTTCCACTAGAGTTGATTCTTTCAAAGTCCCCAGAGAGCCTTCCACTTTGGTGGAACAAGAACTATGTATGTTCATGATTAGCTAGGGATGTTTTTGGTCTGCCCAGACAGAGCCCTACATAACTATTGTGGCACTGGTTGCATGTCAAGGTCAGCTACATCACACCACTATGTTGCTAGGCAACACATGACAATGTTGGCTATGAACAAAGCCCATTTCCAGACTGTTCAAGAAGCTTTGAATCTATCTTGTTATGAGAAGCTTCAAAAAATGTTAATTTCCAGAGAAATCACTGACACCTGGTTACCTTTTACTGCTGGGATATTTTGCTAAATATGCTGTTCATCCTATAATTCCTAAACCGGTTTCCATATCCCTTTTTGAGGCACCTTAGCCGAAGCGTTTTGGATAGCCGCGATGGTTAAGGCACCACGCAATGAACTTGCCATTCATTCAAAGCCAAATGTCCTGATTTCTAATCCCAGCATCTGCAGTCAAATGTGCCTGTGGTAAGATATTCAGTGTAATGGCATGCTTGAAACCTGACAGGGTTACACTTGACCATAGCTGCATGGATTTTGCTTTTTTTTTTTTTTAATAAAAAATACACTGCAGTTTTATTGCAAAAATTTAATATTTTAAATTAATATTTTTACAATAGGAAACACCTGCAAATACTTGAATTCAATTTATTTAGAGGTTAGCGTAAGAAGAAAGCGGAACATCTCAACAGTGAAAGGGTTAAATGCTCCGTCATCTATGTGACGACAAATGGAGTGAAAGAGTTAGAGCTCTATGGACCTTGGACTCATTTGAGCAGCATTTCGCCCATTTCAGTCATTCATCATCCAATATGACACTGCATTGGAGAATGTTAAAAAAAGAGAGAGAGAGACCTACAGTATGGCATTGAATTTTTCAGGTCCAATTCTACCTCTCAAACATTGCCCACACATGACTTGTATGTTTAAAAACACCAGCAGTAAGATTGTTGGCATAAATAAATAATAATTGTATTGAATGTTTAAACAGTAATTTATTCTCGCACATAACTCCTGCAGTAAGACTTATTTGTGTTGACACAGGTCCTCCTGGAGGACATCAATGAATGTGAAGAATATGAAAATCTCTGTCGTAATGGACATTGCACCAATACCTTTGGCAGCTTCATGTGTCTCTGCAATGATGGTTTCCGTCTTGATGAATCAAATGCCCTCTGTGTGGGTAAGTTTGATAAGACCAACCCTGGAGTCATAAAAATATTCACTTCTTTTAGGCCAAGTAATCATTTGCTATTTTAAAATGATTTTGATTATAAAGTAAGAACAAATTAGAAACTAAAAACTTCACTTATCTTAGTAATGTTGCACGTCAGTTTGTGCAAAGAGACAACTTGAAACACGAGTCAGTTTGTGCAAAGAGACAACTTGAAACACAAGTCAGTTTGTGCAAAAAGAACGTGCAGCATTACTAAGATAAGTGAAGTTTTGATTAGTTTTTAATACTAGGTTTTTCTTGTGTGATGTCACTCCCACAACACAGCATTGCAGTGTGCATCCATTCATATAGTACTGGCAGAGCAGTCTGCTGCATTTTTATTATCCACATTTGATTAAGGTAAAGTCATAACTCACATGATCCAAAAACCTAAATGTTGGTACACAACCAAACCCAATTTGTATTGGTTAAACTCAATTTCCATTTGAGTGGAAGCTATTATTATGAAAAAATATGCCTAAATATTACAAATTACCTTTCAAATTGTGTTTATTTGTGAAAGAATGAAAATTATTGGGCTTTAAATAATGGATCATGAGAGTTTTGAAAAGTACCCTTTTGGTATACGTGAATTTAGAAAATGGCTAATTTGGAACATTTGAGTTTTGATGGTAAATATTTAAGTACAACACTTGAATATCACCAACAAAAGGAGCTAACTGACCACTGAAATAAATTAAATAATCAATTAAAATTAATTCAACAACTGTTTAGGAATGTTAAAGCTTATTTTAGCTTTGCAACTTGATAGATAGCAACTTCCACTGGCAACCTTGCTAATTTGGCTTGGTTTCTTTTCCACATATTTTGTGGAGCAGCTGCATGTTTCCGTGGTGCAATAGCCGACACCTTTTCTTCCATCACTATATGCGTGAAAATGTTTACAATTTAATTACTGGACTTGATGGTATTTATAAAAAACTGAGAGCACAGTTCTTCCTCAACTTAAGTACAGAGTGATACTATGGCAAAGAGTGAAGAGAGATGAGGGAACTGCCGATCACTGATTGGTCGAAAAAGCGATGGAACAAAGCTCACAAGTTCCAAAAATCATAAGACTTTTAACATAAACAGGAAGTTTGTCACCTATTTAAACATGGATTAAGTGAGAAATGAAACCATATTTCTCCGGAATCATATTCTATGCAGAAAACTGAATTGTTACATAGTGCTACCTCCATTTTGTATTTTTTTGGATAATGTGAATTATGACTAATCTACTCATTTTGATCTATGCCATCCTGAACATTAGATTACATTAGAAAGAACCAAAGCTAAACAAGTTCAATAATTATCTTTATCTTCCTTTCATAGAAGTTTGAAAACAGTGTTGTTATAATCAATTTAATTTAAAAGGTGAGTCAATTAATAACACTAAACAACACTTGCATTATAATTTTCTGGTTGATAATGGAGGAAAGTTAGCCTCCAAAACGCGTTCCAGAAAATTATAATGTAAGTGTTGTTTAGTGTTATTGACTCACCTTTTAAATTAAGTTCAATAATCCTTATATAAACACTATGTTAAAATTCTACTTAATAAAGATCTAATTCACAACAGTGAAATGTCATTTCAGCATCTTATCATGAATAATTTTATTTCTAAAATTTATAAAACTTGTGTTGAATTGCTGTAATAAACATTGGAGTCAAGTAAACACAAAAATGCTTCACAAAAAGTGTGACTTATGCAGAACTAGTTTTGCGGGAACTTTCCTACATCCTCAGTTGCTCTTGACTGTTGGATGCAATTGATTGATCTTCCACAGTCGACTGTTTTCTTTCTGTTCTTCACAGTTTTTGTGAAGCATTTTGTATTTATTTGACTCCAATGTTTATTATTGAGCTTCACAATGTTCCAGTTTGTTAAATTAAACTTATGCTTGTTGACATTTAAAAATGCTTTTGCTTCATTTGCTTTAAAAATCCTTCAGGGCTAGTTTCAGAGAGGCTCCTCTCCATCATTAACTGGTCAGCCAACTCACCTGAGGATTGAGAGGAACCTCTCTGAAACTAGTCTGAAAGAATTTTTAAAGTAAATGGAGCAAAATTGCTAGTTTTAAATGTCAACAAACATAAGTTTTATATATTTTAATGACATGCTCCACTGTTCTGAACACTTCATTTTCATCATGTTTTGTATAACTTTGTTTGTCTGCAAAAACAATCACTAGATAAGAAAAGGAACAATGACAACACACTATTTGATTTCATAGACTGAAGAATACTGGGATTGTCTAACTCAAGACTACCAACTTCAAATTATCATCTGAGAGTGCTCACTTATATAGCTGTAGGAACTTTCCAGAATGTTTGAGATGTAGAAACATCCAGAAGGTTCCAGTTCTCTAGCAATAGTTTTATCGTGTTTACACTGGATAAGCACATGCCTTATCTTGTTTACAGTTCCAAATTCCCAGCGCCAAGCTCCAAATAATCTAGGTCATAGCTGTTGTGTTACAATTTAAAGAAATTGATGTTTGCTTTGGTTAATTTTAATTAGAGTACTACAAAGGAATTATTTAGTTTACATGGTATAGTTGAAAAATTCAATAACAACCTTAATTTTAAAAATGTTTATTCGTAAATATTCTACTTTTTAATAACTAGATAAGAATTTTTAGGTTCTTATAATCTTCAAGTATTGAATTAAAATCTGCATAGACTGACCTTTTGAATGGTATCTAATAAAAGTGCTAAAATCTAAAAAAGACTAAGATTTTTATCATTTTTTCTTACCAAATGTCACTAATGTATTGTCTTAATTGAATTTGAACTTTAGACATTTGCATTAGCTCATGTTGATGTGAACTTGTGCAGATATCAATGAGTGTGATGAGGATCTGCACATCTGTGGCGTTGGATCTTGTGTGAATGAGATTGGTAACTACCACTGTGTTTGTCCACATGGATACATGCTCCTGCCCAACGGAAGTAAGTACAACACTCAAACACACCTAATGATTTATGGATGTAGTATGTCATGTAAAACTCAAAATGTAATATTTCTGAAGGCCTTACTCAAAATATAAATTAGAATTAGATGAGCAATTAGACAGTAAACATAATGTAAACTTAAAAAGATAATATTGCTGAATAAGGGCTTCGTGATGGGCAATGGTGAAAAACCATGCCAACTTGACATGAAGAAATGTGCTACTAGACAAAGAGGTTGGCAACATAAAATACGATCTGAAGCTTTTCTAGCGATGAACATATTCAAGATGTTCACAGGCTTTAAGCCAGGAGTAGTGATGAAGAGCCATCGACGATGATGAGGATGATGGGAGAGATGCACACTCCCGAAACATTAATTGCTCTTCATCACTACATCTGGCTCGAAGCCTGAGAACATCTTGAATAGATTGGCAACAACAAATCAGAGAGTCTCAGCCAGCAGTAAAAGCAAAACCAATGGAGTCACATGACTAGCTAGAAAACATGGCTACTAGTTTGTTATTGTTATTGCAGGAGCTGCAATTCTGATGAAATTATTGGTTCATGTGAAAAGTAAAAAAGAAATAGTTAAAAAGTGGTAAATATTACCTTTATAAACATGACAAGATATAATACTCAATATCCCATCTACTTGGTCATGTATGTATTGTCAGAAATTAGCGTCATTCTCTTTCTACTCTATTTAACTTGTGTCATTCTGATTTTACACATTGCCAACTATACAATTCCAGCATCGTGCAATTTCTACTGCTGGTTACTTTCATTTCTCATGCATTGGCGCTCTGCATTACATGGTCCATAAGCCTGTATTCGGTAATATTACTTTTAAAAATAGGTGATATGCACTGTAATGGAATTTTCTCAGTGAATCATGCATACATAAAAATAAGCTTAAATATAATAAATATTTAGGGACTAAAAGCTTCACTTATCTGTAAGATCTTGAAGTATTATGCAAACATGTTTCATGATGACTTCATCATATCATCAGTGCTCAAGAACTTACAGCAAATACTAAAATAAGTGAACCTGTTAGTCTCCAAATATTTATTATTAGACTTAGTAGTCCAGCTACATTAAAGAGGAATCAGGTTATGCACATTCGTAGTGCATGTGATGGCACAGTGTGGGAAATCAGTTCTGTCCATCCACTCTACAGACAAAACCTGAACAACTTCATTCTTTTGCTAGCTCACCTACTAAGCTTATTTGTTATATTTAAGCTTTGTGTTGCTTCACTGTCAACAGCTTCAGTTTTTCACTGAATAAAAATAAGCATTGAATTAAGCATAAAGTTAGAAGCAGGAAGGTCAAAACTTTTAAGTTTATGTCTGCTTCAAACACAAGAAAGTAGTCACATCAGACTTTCCCTCACCATGTGTTGAATCTCTAACAGCCTTTATGTGGCCAGAATCACTGGGATATGCATAAAAATTGCAGCAAATCAAATTGTGATGTAAAGTTACACTTTTTTTGTGAATTTGACATCTTTTAATCCATTAGCACATTCTTAACCTGTTTGTTTTGACACATATATACCACTCTTTTGTTATGTCTTCAGTGGTTGATTCACAGACTGCCATATTAGCTCAGCTATACTTCAGTACTACCAGGTCTTTAAGAATTCTCATATAACAGAATTTTATTTTATTTTACATCTAATTCTTGTATATTTACTGCACTGAACATTTTACGCAGTCTAAATTTCATGTAACAAAATTCTTATACTTTGCTGAATGAGGGAAAGTTTACAACTTTGAATTTCAAGAAGTTAGCAAGTATTTTTCCTGTACCACATTTTGTATGTGAAATGCTTTGTATGGGGGCTACTATTTATATTTTGAGTTAATAATAAACAAAAACATAATTGTCATTGAAAATTGCAAAATATTGTCTTTTATGATCAAAACACTTTAGCGTGCATTTGAATTTGAACATATCAACGGCTTCTTCTGCTGACAAAAATCTTTGTCCTTGCAGTTTATTCTTGAAGTTTGGGAATAAAAATAAGTCATTCAATGCCAAATCAAGACTGTACAGTGGACAAGCCATCAATTCAATTTTTTGAGTGTTCAAATAATCGGTTGTTGGACAAGATGTGTGAGTGCTTGCATTGTCTTGATAAACAATCTGTCAGTGCTTGTTTGTTTTCCTCATTTTCACCAAAGACTTCTGGCAAACAAATGATTGTATACCATTCAAAATTAACCATTTTATGTTTCTCTAAAGGCACTGTTGCCACATGCACAGTATTTCTGAAAAGAGAGGTGACCATTTCTTTTGAATTGCTTCCAGTACAAACAACTTTTGTAGGAAGTAGTTCATCTTGAAACATCCATACAATCAACTACTGTTTACGTTCCAGCTCATGCACATAGATCAATGATCTTATATATGTGTTTTGAAACTCCACCATTGTATTTCTTGCACATTTGTGTGCACCAATCGACTCAAGCTTCTTTATGAGATTGTGTCAAATTATATGTGATCCAACAAGAGCAAATCTTTTTCATGGCTAAAGGTCCATCCAATATTTTATATATGCTAGTAGAACTAATGCCTAGGGTTGCCTCTATCTCAGGGTATGTTACATGACAATCTTGTATTGTCAGTTTTTGCATGCATCAGTTTTCTGGCATAACAACTTATGTTGGATGACCTTCACAAATTTTGTCACTGAGGAGACAGTGACCACAATTAAACTCATTCATTATGCCAGCATTTTACAGTGGCATAGGTCGGAGCTTTATCATCAGGTGTCAAAGTAAGTGGATTGATGCACTCTTTGCTTGATAATCCATATCAAATGCTGTAATAAATCATTGCATGAACATTTTCATGAGTTAATTCCATTTTTTCACTGAGACACAATTTTCAAGTTAATGTAAATAATATAAATAACGCTCTTATAATAAATATCTGAAATAGATTATGGTAAAAAAATGAAAAACTTTCCAGTGAAAACACCAGGTGGCAGCTACAACAACCAGTGTTGCCAAGGCTAAAAATATAAATAAGGGCCATCATATAAAGCTGTAGTATTTTATGGTGCTAAAATGACACGGGGTGTTATTTAGAAAGTAGCTTAAGACAGTGATGCATATGTTATAGAGGAATGTGTTGACATGCGCAAGGGCCAGTGCTTCTTGGAATACAGCGATGGTGGCTGCACCAATCCAATGATGCATGAGCAGACTCGTATGTTGTGCTGCTGTTCTATGGGTCATGCATGGGGTAACCCTTGCCAGGAGTGTCCTCGTCCAGATTCAAGTAAGTTTTTATTCTTATGTTACTATTTGTCATTTGTTCAAATTGATGTGGTAGTGTGATGACAGAGTGTACTGACTTTTACTTATCTCGTTAGACTGTGGCAGTAATTTTATTAACATGGTCATTGCAGCAATGAGATTCTTATCTTTAGGGCATTCATGGGTTAGTAGAAATATGATGGCGATTATTAGTATATTTTCAATAAATGTTCAGTTCTCCATCAATTTAACTTTATTATGATAAAGTTATAATATCACAACAAATTAACTTCACTTTTTTACAAATATTGATGTTGTGAGGTCCTGAAACTATTCAAGTCAAGATCTCCATAATTTCTGTAAGTTAAATTCACTGCAACTTCTCTCGTAAATACTGTGTAATATTTACAACATGATTGCATATGGCAGATATCAACACACAATACTTTACCGAATATCTTTCAGCTATACAATCCAGTATTATTGATTGCCGATAATATCTTGTAATAATTAGTAACACAAATATATGTCCACCTTATATGACATATAAATCAAGTCCTTATCAGGTTGCTTGTTTTCTTCTCTTAGATACATGTCATGCCACTTCTTGGTTGTATACTGTATCGATTGTGAGAGGTTACTATTGACATCAGGCATGCTTTCCAGGATTTGAATAGCTTTGGGATATAGGCAGGAAAATATAGCCTTCATCTAAATTAAGAACAAATTAGAAACTAAAAGCTCCACTTATCTTATTAATATTGCAAGATGGTATACTGCTGACTATAGTTTCAAGTTGCATCCAGCTTATTCCCAAATAAGTTTGACTTTGAGAATAAGTTAGATGCAACTTGAAACTATAGTCAGCAGTATACCATCTTGCAATATTAATAAGATAAGTGGAGCTTTTAGTTTCTAATTTGTTCTTAATTTAGATTCTGTTGCTTCGCTGTTATTAGCTTCAGTTTTTCCTTAATTAATATAACCTTGATATTTACATTATATAAGAAATTTACAGATATTAGATGGATACAACTTGACATTTGAAATATTGACATAAATTTTCTCATTAATTCATTTGGACATATAATTTCTGCCACAAGATGGTACATCATTTGTTTGAGGATGTAATTTCGTCTAGTTCTCACTTCACTAATATGCTTTAATTCAGCTCTCACTCTCACTTCACTAGTCTAATTTAGTTCAATTCTCACTGTCACTACACTAATGTGATTTAGTTCAGTTCTCACTCTCACTTCAGTAATGTGATTCAGTTCAGTTCTGTCATTTCACTAATGTGATTTAGTTCAGTTCTCACTCTCACTTCACTAATGTGATTCAGTTCAGTTCTTACTATCACTTCACTAATATGATTTAGTTCAGTTCTTACCGTCACTTGATGCAATGTTTTTAGAGGAAGGAATGGCTCTGTGTGGAGGACCAAAAATGCCATCTGGATACATAAAGAATGTGCTCACAAACCAGACAGAGGAAATTGATGAGTGTCAGTTGATGCCAACAATGTGCAACCATGGAAAGTGTATGAACACACCAGGAAGCTTTGAGTGTGAATGCCAACGAGGATTTGTGTATGATGTCAATGTTCATCAGTGTATTGGTAAGTCTAAATTTAATGAGCTAAGTATTTTTTAATTATAACAAATATTCATTTATCTTGTGCTATAAATATAAATTCTTTGCAGAACTAATTTTGCACAGAATTTATAATTATAACACAAGATAAGCAAAGTTCTTTAACAAATATTTATTTTATTTGTATTCCTTCACTGTCAGTAGGCTTAGTTCTTTTTATTTTATTCTTTTTTAATTAAATTAGTTGTTTAGTATAACAGGGTACTTCAAAATTTAAAAATATGCTGGAAAGGTAGGTTGAATGTGGTTGTGTTTGTATGTGTGCACTCCCTTGAGAGAACAGCATAACTCAAAAATAAAAAGTTGGTGAAATACTGAAGTTAGCATTTAAATTCAGCATCTTTTCCCACTCTAAACTATCCTTTACATGGAACATTTTGAATTTCTCAAAAAATAACTAAAAATTTTGATTAAAATATTATATATTTAAGATATTTTTTGTGATAAATGAAATGTATATGTTGAATTTTCTGGAAAATATCCTCTGAAGTGCTCCTCACTCTGAATGACTTTTACGTATATGGTAAACCATAAGAGATAGATAAAACCTTACTACAAAAAATGTAGACCTTGTTAAAGCACACAATGTATACCAAATATGGCATTTTGTGGAGTTAGCCATTTTCAAGATATTTCTTATTATTGATTTGAATTTTCCAATAGTTATCTTTTCTCAAATGGGAAGTGATTATTGATGTTTCTTATTTCTCCTGGACATTAAAGAGAACAGAATGCCAAAGCTCTTACGTATATACTTGCTTCTAAAAGATTTAACTATCAGTGATAACTACTATTTCCTCTACTTCCATTGTACCTACAGGGAAATATCCCTAAATAAGACAATACTGCTAAACGCTTGTTTTTCAATTAACATAAAATAGATAGAAGAATAAGCATTTGTAACAATAGTTTACCTGTATAAAAGTAGCAGAGCTGATGTAATTACAACAGATCAGATTTTTTAATTACTTGTTTACTTGTTTTATATATACATACATGCATAAAACCTTTCACTGGAGCTGAACTGATATGAGCAAGTGTAAAATCATAGGTAATGTTGCCAAATACAGGCTTCTTGATATGCAATGTTGCTAAACCATGCCACTTTGACATGAAGAAATACACTACTGGACAAAGAGGCTGGCAGCTATGAATTAGAGAGGAACATGGGTAATGGAACGGAAGTGCTATCTAAAACTGAAACAGTAGAATAGAAGTGCAAACTAAATAGTGAAATAATGCAAATAAAGGAGATGTAACACTGGCAGGAAGTGTTCCTCATTCCCCTTTAACTTTTATTATTAATGCAGATCCACATTTCAAGTAACGTTGAAATCACCAGTAATTTGCAAGTTACTTCCAGTAAAATCTGATGTTTCAGGCATTCCATTTGTCAACCATATACCATATTTAACTCTCATAAAACTTTGTATTTGTTTCATAAACATACATTGTGAAATATACTCATATTGTACAGTTATGTACAGTATCTCATGCACAATTGTGTGAGATTATGATTTCACGGTTATTTCAGGTTATACAGTTTATACCTCCAAAACACAATTTTGTATTCTTCCATAAACATATATTTATGAAATATGCTCACATTTAAGGTTATTTACCTGCTGCACAACTGCATAAGCTTATGATTTCACAATTATTTCAGGTTATGTGGTTCATAAATTAATTTGTTTGATTTGTATGAAGAGATCTCCATTTATTCTGTAATTGTGGTGCTCAGTGTTACATTTGGGAGATCTTTTGGGTTGAATTGAGGAATGTATGCATAAGTAAAATAGAGATCCCCCGCCTTCTAGTTACTGAAATTTGTCATTATAAACGAGAATAGAGTTTCTCGCCATTAGCAAAGCTTTCTTCGTATCTATGCCACCTATGTATATGCTTTGCCGGGAGTTATCTCCATTCTCATTTTTACTCATTGCCATCTATACAATTTCGTCATGAAATCATGTTTTGCTACTGTTCACTACATTCATTTGTCATACATTGACGCTCTGGATTATGTGGTTCTTAAGCCTGCATTCCGCAACATTACTGAATCATATATGATTACGATACTGACTGATAGAAATTAATTTACTTTTTGTTTTCAGATGACAATGAATGCTTGCGAGTACCCAGTCCCTGTCATGGAAATGCACAGTGTGTGAATGCTCCAGGTAGTTTCAAATGTCAATGTCCTGAGGGATACAAGCTTGGCATCAGCATGAGAGACTGCACAGGTAATACTTGCAGAACACCTACACATGCTACTATTCAGTGTTATCATTCTTATTCCGTCATTCCAAGTGAGATGGCTCTATGATTCCAATGGTCCCAGGTTCATCCTGTCAACTGCCCACTCTGAAGTTGGGTTGTTTATAGTTCTCCCTAGTTGGTAGACAAATGTTGGGGTAGTTTCTCATATACCACAATTTCCTTCACATCTTTCAAGTGTGCTTTTATGTTTGGCGGTATATAGCAGTGACAAACAGATGCTTGCTCAAAGGAAGGAGTACACTCCATGGACATTAGAGGGATGATTAGGCAACAGGACATTCATTGCCCTCTCTAGGCAGCTCCAGTTTTCAAGCCTGGAACCTTTAGGGAGTTCTTTGTGGCTTTTGCTCAGAGGCCTCTTTATGAGGCTAAGGTTCTTTTATGCACCATAAATTTTATGATATGGGACCAATGGCTTCACCTCTCTTCGGAAGAAAGCCATGCTAAAAATGTTAATGCCCAAAAAACTCCATCTTCCATTACTGACCTTTTGCTCAAAAATTGTAAGCAAATGTGACAAACGATCTTATCTTATCTTGGTTTAAACTCACAACCTCAAGGACTAGAAGCTAGCATGTTACTCCTAAAACACAGATGATAACATAAAATAAATGAAGTATTCCAACAAAATTGCTTAGTATAACAATTAATTATTGTTGAAAAACACTTTAACAATGAAGAAAGAATATAATAGTTGACTGACTCTTTCATTGTTGATGATTGCTTCACTGTGTGCAAGTTCCAGTTTTCTAAAAAGCTTTGAAAGAATTTGTTTTTCCTCAATATGGGTGTGTTCATCATCAACAAACTTCAACAGTGCAGTCAAGGATAAAATGTTCACAAAATAGAATTCCAATCATCTCATTTAAATTTTGTGTTAGCTTTTGCAGGATGGTATTTTTTTTTTTTTTTTTTTTTTTTTTTTTTTGAATTAACGTCCTCCAACATTGTGCCATATCGGACGAATGAATGAAATGAAATGGGTGAAATGATGCTCAAATGAGCCCGAGGTCCATGGAGCTTTAAGTTACCTGACATTCGTCTTCTCAGGGTAGGGAAAACCTTGGAAAAAAACCTTACCCGGATAACTTACCCTAAGCGAGATTCGAACTCGCGACCTCTTGAACGTGAGGCAGACATGCTAACCATCACGCTATCGAGGCGGGCTTTGCAGGATGGTTAACAGAGGGAAATTTCTTTCATTGTATCAAACATTGCAACTTTACTAGGTAAATAAAATGCTAAAGTCATCAAAGAAGTTAGCACAGCAAAGCTGCAATCAAATGTATTAAAATGTATCATCAAGCTTTTTAACACCCTTAACCTCTTGAGCGCTATGGACGTGAAATCACGTCCATTTAAAATGACGGATGAGCGTTATGGGCATGTATACACGTCCTGTGTGTTTGGGCATTTATCTCTTATTTATCCCTTATCTAACTCAACTTATTTTAATTTTCCCTTTATGAAACATTTAAGTAAAGCTTATATACTTTACTGGCTTACCTTAATATGTTCGTTCTGCAGTGATATGCCTCAAAACAGGGATAAACACACAAGGGCACATCTCAATATTTGCAAATTCCCTTCTTGCAGCACACGAAACACTTTCGAGATGGGCTGTATTTCTTTGCTTTTGGCGGTATTCTTTTAGGATAAGGTTTTCCTTGAAGTCTGAGGGGTGCAGGGGTTCTGGATTTTCTACCCCCAGCATGAAGAGGCCTCTCAACGTTGTATTGTTCAATTAGGCTGCGAGCTATTGATAGTCAGAAGTCCAGGTAGGTCATTGTCTTGTGCGCGTTTAGAGCTCTCCAAATTACCAAACAATTGTATATGGTTATATCCAGTTGGTGCAAAAATACCTTTTTATACCACTTCTTACTTCAGCTACAAGCAGGAAAAGTATATGTATGTATTTCAAGAAAGAAACAAATGGAGCCTGCTATCCAAGTTACGAAACACGCATAAGCAAAAGTTGCAAAAATGGTTTATTCTGATGACTCATAGACCACGCATACACTAAGTGCTTTATTTCACACTATGCTTTGTTTTACTGACCCAAGGGCCCACATACAATGGGTCGACTACTGTTTCTTTCAGAGAACTTATATTAGATGCGTTCGACAAAGGAAAGTTAACTTTTCACCACAGTGAAACAAAATAGTGCCATTTCAGCGATTTGTTAAAGCAGCTCTACTTTGCTGATGACATACATGTATACTGCATATAACAAGTTTTATACCAGTTTTTGTTTCATTAAAATAACAATATTTACGCAAAATACACCTGTGTATTTACGAAGCACTTTTAGCGCACTTAGCAATTTAAATGTCCGGCGTTGGATATTAGTTAGCAGTTGTCGGCCTGCTGAGGCTTTAAATGGCCAGTGCTCAAGAGGTTAAGTAAAGCTTTGAGAGTATTGAGATATTGAGTTATCGGCTTGTTTTAGCCAAATGGGAATCTTTTTCTTCTCACTGTTGCTTGTTTGGTTGTTTCTCTGCATTTAACAAAGACCTTCAAAAGCTGAACAGTAGTATTTTGAAGCTTTTAAAAACTTGGACATATATTGAAACAATCAAGAACCTATAGTTAATTAAATGTAAGTTTTTATCCCTGCTCTTTAATGAAGCTTTTGCAGACACATTGCTTTTGGGAAAGTGGCTGTAAAGTTTATAAATAATAACATCCTGTTGTATATTCTGTATAGATTAAGGTTTGTCTTCTGATTTTTAATGTTCTTGTTATGTTACAGACATAGATGAATGTATAGAAAAACCTGGAATCTGTAGAAATGGAGACTGTAACAATTTCCAAGGTAGTTTTCAGTGCATCTGTCAAAATGGATATCTGCTGACACCTTCTCGTGATCAGTGTGTTGACATAGATGAATGTCAGCGCCATCCAAACATTTGCAACAATGGAACATGTATCAATTCTGTGGGATCATACAAATGTCACTGCTACCCTGGTTTCAAGCTCAGTCACAACAATGACTGTATAGGTAATGACTGAATATCAGTGCATGACATACTATGAATTTTTGTACATGCTTCTAAAAGAGTTCTTAAGGTTCTGCTTAAGCAGATAGTATCCTTTTAAGTCACAATAGCAACACTAAATAAACAAAGCATATAACAACCGCAAGTCAACTTTATTTAAATTATAACTCTATTGTAAAACGAAACATAATTTTGATGCATGAAATTTAAATTCACAGTTATTTACAGACTTCAAACTGTATTCCAACTGCATTCCAACTGCTTAATTTATTCTACTCTTTGAATAGATTAGCTTCTTTTAATGTCATTGCCAGTAATACTTTAATGACAGCAACTCTACTTGCCTTGCCCTGAAAATATTTCTTTCACTAACACCCCGTTGTGAAAACAGTATTAAATTCAATAAATAAATTTGCAGACTACGATTCTTGCCATTTGCATCATATGAAAGCAAATTTGTTTTTTTCTTAGAAAATCAAATTTTTGAGAGGCAATACTTAAAATAATTATTATATTAATTTAAGAAGCTTTTATAAAAGCATGAATGTAACATAAGCTCAAAGGTATTTAGTTGTCTCATCTTGTATTATGGAACTTTGTTTTGCTAACACCTCCTTTGTGTACTAATTACATAAATTGCTATTTGTGTTATTTAAAAGCATTTTCCACTGCCTTTATGTAAACCAATAATTCTGAATGCCTTCCTTTGTTGAGCTTTCCTGAGAAACAAAAATTTTATTTCATGGTCATAATAGAAATATGACAGCCATGCACAGAAAGATCATCAGATACAGTCAGTACTTATTCTAGGGATGATAGAAGAGGCAACTAAGGTTATTTTTATGTCAGTTTATTTCTTCTAAAACTGTTAGTGAAGTGCTAATACTATTTCAGATCACAATTCACAGCTGTGAATTTTAACACAATTTACAATTCGTGGTCTTGCAATTCTCAGCTGTTCCGTCCTTGACACTCTCACAACAATTGCACACTTTACAACTCAACTCTGACAATAAAAGCTAAACTGACTGACTCCTCTGTGCCAGCTTGCTTATATAGTCGAGAATTACTGGAAAGTTTTCTGGAGATAGAAATTTGTCAGTTTCTCTCCTAAGCAAACCAATTTCAAGTCTAGCATTTAGGTACTGGGTTTTAAACATCTGACTATCAATTGTTGACCACTTAACAAAATTTGTAATGAAACTATTCCTGTAAATGTTTATCTCAATTAATATGAGCTAAATAGAAAAATAAACTTTTATAAGAACAGTTTGTAGAACCTATACAAAAATAAAATGATAGTGGGCAAAGAAACTCATGAGAATGTAATGCATACAGTTTTTTCTTAAATGACCATGAATATTAAACTTATTATAGAATCATAAAATCAGAAACAGTGAAAAGAATGAATACTTCTTATTAATACTTCCTATTACATTTTCTATAAAGGTAGTGGAAAAAGTTACCTAGATAATTTAACTATATAATTTAATATTTCTTAACCCCTATCATGCTGACCTGTCATGGCATGTAATATGTCCTCTGATTGGTAATCAGAGGATATGGTTGGTGAATTTATTTTGATAGCTCTCCCAGTCAGGTCGGTGAGACCCATAAACCAACGACGGGTGTGGTCCTCCAGACATTCTGGGAGTTGTGAGAGAGCGATGTAACCGCCAAAACATAAAAATAGGTGCTCTCTAAAAAGCAGTTACTATTACTGCTATTGTTCTCTTCTATATTGGAGAGCAAGAGGATTAATGACTTCATTGTCAGAAATCCAGCATTAGCTAATGACAACAACAATAATTTAACACCAAAAAGCTAAATCACTTGTGGTTTTTATGGTAATTGTCTTTCACCTAATGCCAAAAACAAAATCATTCATGAAATAATGCTTCACTTTAGCCTCAAAAGTTATAATTTTATAATAACTTTTATTTCTTGGATAAATAAGAACAGAATATAATGTGGTACAGTATTTCAGTAACTTGTTACTATTATCAACAAATATAACAAATATTAGAGACTGAGATTCACTGATCTTAGTGTTTGCTGTAAATTGTTGCAATAAAACTGAGACCATGTTTTAGTAATTCATTTATTACATCCAAGGTGCTATTCTTGTTTATACTGTCACCATTGTTAGCTTTATTTTTTCATTGGATTCTTAATATTATGTTAATTATTGATACAATCATAAATTACTAGTACATTGATTTTAAATTTACACCAACAGATGTTGATGAGTGTCGCATTATGCCTTTTCTTTGCCGCAATGGAAGATGTCGAAATGTTCTGGGTTCATTTCACTGTGAATGTGCTGATGGCTACATTTTAGCAGCAGATGGTCAGCACTGCAGAGACATAGATGAATGTCGTGAGGTGAGTGTATTGGAAACTCCTATAAAAGTAACAGGTGATCCAAAAGACTCTGAACTGGCTGTGCTGTGTTTTGCCTGTATGCATCCTTGGCACTCGTTGCCAGCTGCCGCTGTCTTAGAACAGTGCGGAAGAAACCATAAAGCATTTTTAAAACTACTTTTAAAGGTTTGACTTACCAATGTTATTAAAGGAAATGCTGAAACTGGCCACCATTATTGTCCATACATTTTTGGCACCTCTTTATGAAACTATCCATCACTCGCCATAGTGCACAGTGAAAAATGCTGGCAGTTTCCTGGCGGATATTTTAATTCTTCCAGGGTGTGTGGGTTTGTCTTGTACACTTTATGCTTTAAGTTACCCCAGAGATAGAAATCACAGATCACCTGAAAATCTTTCTGCAAATCGCACTTTCACTTAGTGAGCTGACTGAGATAACATATATGAATCATAAATAAATACAGACTGTGCAGTAGAAAACAAATGCTGAGCCATAATACCATGTGTGCTGGCAGACTTTTTTTTTTCAGGGGGGGCTACTTGTTGGAAGTTTGCAATTAATTCATTATTCCGTTGTCAAAAACTGTAAAAGATGAGTTATAGTATTTGTTGCGGATAAGTATATTAATTTATGCTAAATAAAAAATGTTCTTTGCATCAACATTAAAGCAATAATCTAATAGTAATTGATTGCACATTACATTTATTATTTTCCAAAGGAGGGGCCATGGCCATCCCTTGCCCCCACTCCTCCCTTCGCGACGCCCATGCATAATACACTTTGTGACTAAGTACAGGCCAAAATAATAAAGCATACTGGTAATAACTCAACACTGCACTTTCAGAGCAGAGAGAAGCAAGTGAGCTGTTATCATGTTTCTGTGTGTGCAGTGGAAAAACACTGTGCAGTGGTTTGGATGCTTTTGGGTCTCTCTGTACAAGTAATGTCTATAATCTTGACACTTAGCACACAAAATTCTTCCCAAAAAATAAGTAATATGATTTGGCAGAACTACTCTTGATATAATTCACTGTCTGGGAAAAACTTTGTTGTGCCTCTGAAATTTAGTTTCTTTGGTTAATATAATTTAAGGATTTTGTTATTAGTTCGATGGAGTGATGTATTTGATATGCTGAACATAGTTTTATGCATAAATTATCTCTAGCACTGAAGTGGTTTGTTAAACCACAATTCGATTGCTCTCTAGTCACAAGTACAGGCTTCATATCCCATGCAATGCTTGAAGGTGCACAGGAATTGTATTGGCTCCTTGCCTAGCAATTTTTTCTATAGCCTGTCTCACCCTTAGATGACAGTATGGAGTTAAATGGGATGTATTTGTCTCTATCTAGTGCATACAAGTTGCAGTTAGCTTCATCCTTTTCTACTCTCGCACTGTTGCCAGATTCCTAATAGCATGGTGTAAATATTCAGTTGTTATAAATTTCAGGTTTGAACACATTATCCTATGCAGAATTTTTTTCTTTATCAGGTTACATCCCTTTTAGTCATTATACATTTCTATAGGCCCAAGTTTTTACAGCAAATATTTTTTTTAAAGTAAAAGTCTGATATTTGCTGTTTCTATACTCATCATGCACTAATAAACTAACTGCTAGACTATGTTCATATTTTTTCTTAGCTAGAGTAAACTATGGTGCTACCACCTGCCTACTTTGAATTCTCTATGTTTACTTAGTTAAGTGTTACAATTTTGAAAATTAAATGTTTTCAGAAAATTTTATATCTGTGCACTGCAAAAGTTACGCAGTGGGAAGCTTTTTTTATTATTGAGTTTACATCGGGGACAAAGCGAGAGCAAGTGTTGAGGAGGCTTAGAGGCAGTTTTTAAAATAAATCGGAAGCCTGTAACCTCTTGCTTTCATCGTGTAAGGCAAACAAAAGGTATTCACCTATTCGGCTAAAAGGCGTCAAGCGTGACACAGAAGGCAGCAGTAAAAGTTAACATCAATTTGTAAAGAAGTGTGTGTGTTTATACTTTGTGGGAACCTGTGAGGTGTTATAACATTATTTAACATTTTCCATAAATATTTGTAGTTATGGAGGGGGGAGCTAGAAAGAGGCTATCAGGTGTTCTGAAGTAATAGTCTATAGGAACTAATGAAAGGACCTCTAAGAACACCATCGAAACAGAAAGCAAAAAGTACGGGATAGCAAAAAAAAAAAAAAAATGCTAGGTTAAGACTATATGATGGAATAGTGCAAAGTTGAGTGCGGCCAATTGTTCATTCTTTACTGTTTGAAAATATTTCACCCATGTTGAGTACAATTTTGTCATGGTATCATCACGGTGATGATACCCTACCAAATTTCTCAAGGGCCACTCTGCATCGGTTCTTACATGATTTGGGGTTCAAATATGAAAGAAGACATACATATAGTACATGTTGTAACGTTGCGCCCCATTTAATGTGTATTGTCTTCTAAAGCTGAGACGTGCTTCAGCAATACTAGAGAATTTGTTATTGAATTTAAGGAAGAAAGTAGAGACTATGTAGCATTTTGTTGTTCTTGTTTTTCTGATATATTTGTGGGTTAGATACCAGGAACATGCCCCCCACCTGGAAAGTGCCAGAACTTGATGGGATCATATGTTTGCACCTGCCCACCTGGCTATGAACTTGGTCCTGACGGCAATGTCTGTGAAGGTACTGTTCTTATTTTCTATAAAGGAATAATTAAATATAGTATAAGTCAACATATAATAAGTATATAACCAAATCTAATAATAATCCAGAAAAATTGATATATTATTTTAAAGTTCTTTTTTGGATAATATAATGGTATCAAAGAAATACCAATGGTAGAAGTGGGAATGGCCTATATAGATATACTGAACAGTGAAGTGATGCATGGAGAGATCATGAAGCATGTAAAAATTGATAAAAAAACCTATAAAGCAACATCAATAGGAACAGATAAAATAAATATTTTCATTTAACATACAGAAGTACTATAAACAGTGAAACTTTTCAAATGATTTGCAGAAGTATTTGAATTGTCCTATACACACTTTTGATTTCACTTAACTTTTTATCCAGATGCATTTCAAAGACCTGTTAAAATGTAAAGTTGTTCTTACCTCTTCGGTAGCCATTTTGTTACCTATAGATGTTTCTTATTTTACTTTGCTCGTTTGTAGACCACAAATTATTCCACTTAAATATAAGATACAAATAGGAAAACTTTCACAAACTTTGAGTTGAGAAACCGTTGATAATGAAGATGATGGTCTTTGAAATGCATTCTAATAAAAAGTAGTTAAGTGAAACTAAAAGTGTGTATAGGTCAACTCAAATACTTCTACAAAATCAATAAATATTTTGTTTGCTAATGACGCTGTCAATTGCCAGGATCATATCATCACTGCTGGTATGCCAGAATTTTGTCCCACAGGAGTTCATTTACATGCTAACAAATCTATTTACATGGAGCTGTCGCTTTTAAGCACAGTTAAAAACCATCGGTCTGTGCTGAGTTTGAACCTGCAACCTTGGGATCAGTAGGCCAGTGCCTAACCAACTAAGCTACCCAGGCTAACCTGCATGTTTACACATATGTGTGTGCGTGCATCTGTCTGTGAACAGCATAATTCAAAAACAAAAACTGAGTTATTCATCTTCCAAGAATACAACACAAAGATTTTCAAGAAAATCCCCCCCCCCCCACTCCAAATTATCTTTTACAGGAAATTCTTTTTAAAATTTTGATTTTCTTAAAAATGCTTCTAATAATTTTTAAGATATTTTCATGAAAAATGAAATATATATCTTGAGTTTTCTGAGTCTCTAAAGCCCTCTTCATTCTATGCATTTTGCATAACTGGTAAACTGTAAGAGATACAGAAAATTTTATAGCACAAAAATATACATATCATTAAAGTACACAATTTATATGAAAAGTATTTCTTTGTGGAGCTAATCATTTCTGAGATATTTCTTGTTATTGGTGTGAATTTTCCAATATTTATACTTTTCTCAAATGGGAAGCCATCATTCTTTTTTTTATTTTTTCTCCTGAACATGCAAAGAGAATGGAATTTCAAAGCCATCACATGGCAACCAGCTCTTAAAAGATTTGACTATCACTTAAGTCTACTGTATTCTTAATGCACCTACAAAGAAATATGAAATAAAGCCATTTCTACAAATGTTTATCTCAATTAACATGAAATAGAAGAATAGCTTTTGTATAAATACTTTGTTGAAGAATGGGTAGAGAAAGTTATGCAAATGTGATACATCACATATTTTTACTTTCTCTACTGGTAAGTAGAGGAAGTATTGTATTCCACCCAAAAATTTCATCTAGAGATTTCACCGGAAATATATGTTTTGAGACCCCCTGATTCCAAAAAAAAATCATTTTTAGAAAAAGGTCTGTGTGGGTGTGTATGTCAGTCTGTTTGTGTGTCAGTCTGTGGACAGCATAACTGAAAAATGAAAAGTTGGTTAAAAACCAAAGTTGGTATTTAAGTTTAATGTCTTTCAAGGATGCGACATGATGATTTTTAGGAAAATAGCCCCACCCTAAACTACTCTTTACATGGAAAATGTTTCAAAAATTTTGATTTTCTTGAAAATGGTTGTAATGATTTTAATTAAAATGCCATATGTTTAAGATATTTGTATGACAAATGAAATGTATATTTTGAATTTTCTGGCTATAGCCTGTGTAGTCTGTTTACTCTGGATGACTTTTGAATAACTGGTAAACCATAAGAGATAGACCAAATCTTACTATACAAAAAATGTAGATCTTGCTAAAACACACAATTTGAATAATTTGTTTGTAGAATGAACCATTTTGGAGATATTCCTTGTTATTTATGTCAGTTTTGGAAAACTTAAAACTTTCGTGAAATGAAACATTGTTGTTCATTTTCTTATATGTTAAGCATGCAAAGAGAACAGGATCTCAAAGCTTTAAAAGATTTGACTATCGCACAAAGCCTACTGTATTCCCATATTTCCCTTGCACCTACAAGGAAATAAGCAATAAGATAATTTGTACAAATTTTTATCTCAACTAACACGAAGAAGATATAGGACTAAGAGTTTGTAACAATGACTAGTACAAGAGTAGAGAAAGTCATGCGAGTGTAGCACATCAGATTTTTTACCTGGGAATTCACCTAAGAATAGAATATGAAATTTTTCATAGTCTGTAATGTGCACAGAAACATGTGGAGATTCAGACAGTTCAGCACAGACATTGTGAGTGAAATCCCACAGTTTAAACAGTTGTTCAATTTACTTTAGCTCAATTAAAATGTAAATATTGGTGCTTTTGCTATACAGATATTGACGAGTGTGTGGAGAATGCAGGCATTTGTGAGGAAGGAGCCTGTGTGAACACTGATGGAGGAGTAATCTGTGAATGTCCAGAAGGTTACATACTTAGTCCAAATGGCATGAAATGCATTGATGTTAGAGAGGAACTGTGTTATGATGGATTTCAGAGAGGTGAGTGACAATTTGTAAATGTTGTAGTAGTTTCTATAAAAATGGTTATTGAACTCGTTAGACTTTAGAGCTGCAGAAAACAACATTAAATTCCTGTCAGGCTAAAATTTAGTATAGTAAAGGAACTCATGTCCAGAGGTATGAGAAAATATTTTTAATAATTAATATTAGTGTAATTTGGATAAGTAATCAAGTTTAAAGCAGTAAGAACTAAAATTTGTGGAACTATACTTATAAAATGGTTTAAGTTGCAGTATTTCAGTTGCATCACATTAATAGAGTTAATTTTGAAAGTTGGGCTCTAATATTAGTATACTGCACTTAGAAAAACAAGTGAGCATGGGAATTACTATATACATTGCTATGTATGTTGCATTATTGATACTGTTACACTCTGGTCATCTATTGATTGGGTTCATTCTCTGCTTTATGCTCTTAGCTTAAGTTTGCAATTACTGAGTTTTATTTTTGATCTTTCCTGTTATTTCCAATGTGTCATTAATTTTTATTTCCTCTACTATATTTAGTAAGTAGATGAAATGCTGTATTCCACACAAAATTTTAATATTGAGATTTCACTGGACATACAGTTTTGAGACTAAAAAAAGCATTTTTAGGAAAAGGCATATGTGTGCATGAGCATCTGGTTAAATTCCGAACTTGGTATTTAAGTTTGGCATCTTCCAAAGATAGGACATACATATTTTCAAGAGGATCCCCTTACCCCAGACTGCTCTTTATGTGGAACATTTTTCAAAACGTTTGATTTTTCAAAAATGGCTCTGATGGTTTTGATTGAAATACATATATTTAATATATTTTTATAAGTGAATTGCAAATTTTCTGAGAATAGACTCTGAAGTCCTCTTCATTCTAGATGACTTTTTTTTTAGAGTGAACCATTTCTGAGTTCTTTCTTGTTATATGTTTGAATTTTCCAACACTTTTACTTTTCTCAAATGGGAAGTTACTGTTAATTTTTTTATCTCTCACACATGCAAAGAGAACCTGGAATCTCAAAGCCATCACATAGCAACTAGCTCTTAAAAGATTTGACTATTGTTTAAAGATTACTGTACTTCCATATTCCCTTGCACCTACAAGAAAATTAGCAATAAGATAATTTGTATAAATGTTTATCTCAACTAACACAAAGAAGATATAGGAATAAGAGTTTGTAAGAATGATTAGTACAAGAGCAGAGAAAGTCATGTGAGTGCAATACATCAGATTTTTATTTATTATGTGCTTGTGAAAATGACTTCCTGTACACACGTGTCAAGTGACCACATGTAGAACATTGGTAACATCACACTGTACTTCAGAGTTTGCCTACTAAACCATCACATTCCATTACTTAAAATTAGTTCTGTGATGCATCTTAACATGTCATAATATTGCCACATTAAAAGAAATTACACCATTAGCTGAAGCTTTCCCAGTAATGGATTTATCCATTGATAAGAGTAAGACTCACAAATATTAGGCCTTTATGTGCTGGTATTAGTGACAGATTTAAATTCCTAGTTCATTTTGTTGTGCCTTTGATGGTTATCAACGGGAAAATTGTACTTTATATGATTAATTTGTTTGAAATATTACAGGGCAATGCTCTCAGCCTCGTATGACGCCAATTACTGCCAAGATGTGCTGCTGTTCAATGGGTAAAGCATGGGGTAGATACTGCGAGCAGTGTCCTCGTGCAGGCTCAGGTAATTTGTTGATTTATATCCTGCAATATTTTACATATTTCAACAAAATACAGATTACTGAGGTGGTAACTAATTCCTAGGACACATGTATGGTTAAATTAAGTACAGGGCTCTTAACCATTCATAGATAGAATTATCTTCAGAATGTTTTAGGTTTTGCAAGCTAAATCTTCCTATAACAAATAGAAGCAGAAGTTCAGAAAAATGCTGTGTGAATCTAGGAACACATAGCAA
Source organism: Tenodera sinensis (assembly GCA_030765045.1). NCBI lineage: Eukaryota > Metazoa > Arthropoda > Insecta > Mantodea > Mantidae > Tenodera > Tenodera sinensis. The sequence goes on along the minus strand of CM060971.1, from coordinate 110,141,544 downwards.
CCATTTAAATAAACAAAATGCCAGCTTTGATGGTTTAATTAAATGCACAAGTATCCAAATTAAATTGATATGTAGCCATTGGCGCAAATATCTGCATCCATATATCAGAGCGACTTTACATGGCTTTATTTTTAACTTCTGCGTACAATTAGTCGTTTTTATCTTAGGAAACATAAGATTGATTTCCCATATTGTTGACTCTCAAATGTTTACAAGAATAATTTTTTATACATATAAAATGTCTCACTGCAACTTTTCTTTCTGACCTTACCTTGGTCATCTCTTGTTCTCTTCCGACCCCGATGCTATTAGGGTTCCCGAGGGCTAGGGAGTCTTTATTTTTTCAACCTCTCCATTTCTCTAATTTCTCTATAAAATCTTAACCCCTAACATGCTGACCTGTCATGGCATGTAATACGTCCTCTGATTGGTAATCAGAGGATATGGTCGGTGAATTTATTTTGATAACTCTCCCGGTCAGGTCGGTGAGATCCTTAATCCAACGACAGGTGTGGTCCTCCAGACATTCTGGGGGTTGTGAGAGAGCGATGTGACCGCCAAAACATAAAATATGGTGCTCTCTAAAAAGCGGTGACTATTACTGCTATTGCTCTCTTCAATATCATCAGTGAAAAATATTGGAGAGCAAGAGGATTAATGACTTCATTGTCAGAAATCCAGCATTAGCTAACAACAACAACATATCAGAGCGATCGACTATTCTTTCAAATATCTACATGTTTCACCTGAGAAGGGTTGATTAAAAAATGGCAATGCCTTTTCTTAATCTTAAATGATGCTTGTTTCAAATATACCAGATAAATCAGCTGACCCTATTTTTTTGTATCTGTGCAACCCATAGATTATAGTCTTACTTGAAAACATCATTCTATTTGTCATGCTAGAATTTGTTTTGTAGTTTTATTGTGTCAAATACAGTTAATCATTCTTGGGCCTATTCTGATAGCTATGATGTAAAGTTCCGTCAACACTAATAAGCTGCCAGGAACTAAAGTATAAATATATTTTGGTAGATTAGCAAGCAGCTAGATACCTAATGTTTTGTGTAAAACAGGTTCAGTAGAGGTCTGTGGTAAAGTGGGATTAACATCTGTCTGCTATGAACTAACTGGATATTTCATAGGTTCAAGCCTTCTTATGTATAGGAATGTTTTTTTTTTTTTTTTTTTTTTTTTTTTTTCTAACTAGAAATGAAAAAAGTAGTACATAGTAATTACAAAAAAATGATTATATTATTAACATTTTACCACATATACAGTTCAGATGTAAGAATAAAGTGAGTTTGAAAGGTACTTGATTAATGAATAATAGCCCAAACTGAATTTTCACTGTTTAATGTAATGTACTTGTAATTTGTCTTGTAATACCTTATCATTGGTCAAAGGAAGTGAAATGGAAGATAAAATAAGCTTTGACCCATTACCATAGATTCAAATAGATTCAAATGGAAGATAAAATAAGCTTTGACCCGTTACCATAGATTCAAACACGTGTCTCCAGATCACTGCTGTGACCGAAACATAATACTTATGCTCGACCATCACAACAGTAAAGGGCTAGTCTTTTAAACTCCAATACTAGTTGAGGTCTGCAGCAATTAGCCATTGCTTTCTAACTTTACTAGTATGTTGCAAGTCATTAGTGAAAGTTTAACATTCTATTGGTGTTTTATCTTCATTAAACATGGCTCAAGCTATTATACTTGCTATTCAAACTAGTAACTGCTGTGATTTATGCCATCACTGAATTATTAAACTATTATTGACGTGACTGAACAACACCATTATGAATGTAAGTAGGTGTGTCTTCAATTGGTCATAAGCAGACCTTTGATTCTGGATAAAACCTATTTTGTTCCATGTGATATATACAAAATAAAAGTTGTTTATATACAAATTATGGAAATATGTGTTCAAAAACGGTGGTCCTATACAACCTAAAAATACCTAATTTCATGTTAGAACCTATTTTTACCTAATTTTACATTTTTAAATTTCTTCATTTGGTAAAATGGAAATGTTGTGTAAGCCTGCATGGCAGTTATGCCTTGACAGCAATTGCAGTGAATAATGCATGGTATAGAAACACTGTATTTTGAAAGGAGCTTCCCAATGTTCCACTTCTACCAGAACCTATTCTTACCCCTGGAAATGTGGTTATGGGCCATGGAATATTAGAGGAGGACATTAAGAACATTGTCTTGAAACTGGGGAAGGATGCAGTGAGCATTACTTCAGCTAAAGAAATTCTGCAGACTCAACAATTGCTCATTATACGAGTACTGCATTCATGAAATCACGTTAAATATTTCTGGTCCCCACTATTAATGTTCTAGTCTTCAGACAAACTGGTTACATGCAGCTGAGATTGATAGAAGAGCTGACAAAACCAACTTGGTTCCTGGTTATGTTGGTGAAAAAATTTTAGAAAAACTCAAATCAGTGCTTCAAAAAAAAAAAAAAATCCAGGACTGACAGTTTGCACAGTTTCTGACATCTTATCTGGCAAAATACACAAATGTGCTGCTCCCTTGCATCTAATACCAACATTTAAATATGCTCTGGTGACATCAGTTGATGTGGAACGCTCATTTATGGCTTATAAGTTGGTGTTATTTGACAACTAAAGCAGTTTCTCAATGGAAAACTTAGAAAAGGTGTCAGTTTTCATTGTGACTCTAATTATGGAACATGTAAAATAAAGGCATTGTCAAATGTTTCAGCTAATTGATAGTGGGAAATAAAATAATGTTCACCTATTTTTGTAATTTTAGAACCTATTTTAGATACCTAATTAAAGATTTTTGGGAACTAAATGTCTGAGCTATGGTCATAACCTATCACTAGCCCTTGGCACAAATCCACAATTTTGTTTTAACTCATTTTGAAAATGGATCTATTAAAATAGGTTCTTATTTATCAGCAGTTTTGGGAGGGTGTGTGTAGAATATATACTGTAAAAAAAGTTTATAAACTGTTTAGAAGCCTGGTGAAATTCTCAGTGTAAGAGTACAATGTTTTTGGAATGGATTTATATCAGGAATACATTTTGTCTGTTAAATTGCTTATTCTCTAAGATGTTACACCACCTTCTGTCTACGTCCATATCTAGTTATTATTTATTTACACCAACAAACTTACTGTTGGTGTTTTTAAACACACAAGCCGTGTGTGAGCAATGTTTGAGAGGTAGAATTGGAAATGAAACATTCAGTTGGTTGGAGAATTCAATGTCATTCTGGCAGGTTGTCACAGTAGCTTGAGTACCCACCTGGTAAGCGGAGGGTCTGTGGCTCAAATTCCGACTGTGGCATTGAATTTTTCAGTTCCAACTCTACCTCTCACTTACATAGTGTTTAATATGCTCTAATAATACAGTGTTGTTGGACAAGTTTTATCAGATGCTTTTTATATACTATTTCTCAAAACACATAAAATTTATTTTATTATACTATGTTAACTCATTCATTTATTAGCACCAAATGTAAATGCATTTTACAAGGATTTTCTACTCGTTAGATAAATGTTATATTGAAAAGAATAAAATAATCACATTAAAATATAGAAACATATTTACAACAAAGATTACAATGATGCACTACAATTTGAACATTTAGATGCATGTAGCAATTTAAACTCTTCTACAGAATAAAACACATTTCCTAACAGAAACTTTTTAGCTGCTTTGAGTTTTTTCTTTTCTTCTGTTATCTGTTTTATTTGGTTAGGTAAATGACTGCACAGATCTTTAGTATTGTTTTCTATACTTTTGTGACCCAACGTTCCTCTTAATCATAAGTAAAATAGTTCTGCTTTATTCATGTGTTATGACTATTTATGTTCATGTTTTTAGTTTGACTACTATAGCTTTTATTATGTATTCAATGCATCTGTGTATGTACAGTGCACAACATTTTAATATATTTAATGTATTATAGACATTTCTACAAGTAGCCACCCTTTTTTAGTTTTTATTTATTTTCAAGGCACACTTCTAAAGCCTTAAAATTCTAACCTTTGTCTTTTTCTGTGCATTATCCATAATACGACCACATAGCTTAAGTGTCAATGTATGAATGCATAATAAATTAGTCATAAACCCTTTCCATCCATTATTTGTGATAACTGTCTTAAATACATAACCCTCTATATACTTTTTTTACTGTTATGTCAATATACAGTAACTTGCTATGCATAGCTAGTAAAGGGATTTACATTTTAAAAACTTATTTTAGCTGAATTTGCTAAGCTGTGTCCTCAAGGCGTTGGACGAGGAGACACTGGAGAAGATCTCAATGAGTGCATATTCATGCCCAATGCTTGCGATGGTGGGGACTGTATCAACACAGATGGTTCATTTCGCTGTGAATGTCCTATGGGATATGTGCTTGATAGTACAGGAAAGAAGTGCATAGGTAAGGAAACTGTTTTTATGAAATTCTTCAATACCAGAAAAAAAAGTAAAAGGAAACATGCCTCAACTTTTATGAAGTGGAGAATAAGCTGCAGTAAATACCAGTGATTGGAGAAACATAAACTTTTTTAACCAGTAAGAAATTATTAAAATATTTAAATGCATTTCTTATACTAATTTCTAAATATTCTTGGAGATTTGTAGACCCATAGAAAGGGTATCTGAAATTAAGTATTCAGAGAAGATAATATTTAGTTTCCTTTGTTTTATTTTTCAATAAGTTTAGTATAACAAAGTTAAGATAAATTATTCAAATTCACAAATAAAGAGAGAAAAGGAAAGAGGGAGGAATGGAGGAGACTGGGTTGGGGAAACAAGATAGATTAACTGATATTATTCTCTCTGAAAATGCAGAGGAAAATGCTTATCTATTCAGCTATTTCATTCATATATATAGCTGAAATTCTGTCATCGTATTGGTGTGACTATTGAAACAATTGCAAACATTTCCATTTGCATTTGATAATTGTGTGGAAACATGTTCAAATTTTCTATCCAGTTGGAAAATGAATAAGGAATTTTTGAAATTTGAGGCCAGTGCACTGACCACTAAATTGCAGGAGCAGTCGGAAGTATTTGATTCAAATTCAAATTCAAATTTATTGCTCATAAAACTTGTAATACAAGCATGGAGCATTGTCAAAGCTAATACTTGAATAAAAAGTACATCATGGCACATAATTAGACTTATGGAATACAAACATGGAATATTGAATATACAAAAATACATTAACAGTACACATTAATTTAACATCTCTTCTAACCTGTATGGGCACTTTTCAATTAGATAATTCTTTAACTCTTTAGCAAAGGAGATTTTTCTTAAGTGCTCTTTTATACCTCTTGGTAGGGCATTATATAATATCATTCCCATTACAATCGGATCCTTTTTGGTTGAACCTTATTTAAGTGCATTCTATGGTAATTTTCATTCCCTCTGGTGTTATATGTATGGATATCTGTGTTTTTAGTAGGTGATTTGTTTTGAATCAGTATAATTACTTTGTATACATATAGATTGATGATTGCATTATTGAAGCTGTATAAATATTTTACTACATGAACTGGACTAGGCTGGATTGGTCTACAGGTGCACACATTGCGCACACTCAGGGCAATTGTATGTCAGACCCCCGAGAGGAAGGGATGAGATAAGAGCACCCTATGGGTAAGTAGGAATCTGGGTGAGCAGCGCAAACCAGTGTGAGAGTCCCTAAGGTGTGCTGGAGATTCATCTCAACACCAGAGTTCACCAAGCAGCCACCAGTTGCATGGGTTTTGAAATTGGTTCACCTCTGCAGGTCAGGTGACTACAATATCACCCACCCCTACATCGACAATAGCACTTAATTTGCCAAGTCCCCACACAGCAGCATCAAACTCGCCCATTGCTGACCCTAAAAGACTGGGTTGAAATTAAGGCAAAATGAAATGGAAGGACAGAAAATTTGGGTTATAATTATCCTTCCCAGCATTCACCTAGCAACCCAGGGAAACTCTTGAAGATTGGCCATAGTAATCAAACCCATGACCTCCCAGTCATAGACCATACCGTCTGAGTCATCCCACTTGATTATGTATGAAAAATAATTAACTGCTGCTAAGATCAATTAGTCAGCAATCTCAACTCAGAGGTCCTGGGTTTAATTCCCAGCTAGATATTGGAGTTTTTATTTGAATGGAGTAAATTACTAACCTCCCATGCTCTGAAAAGTGTGAATGAAGAAGCGAATAAATGTGTTTCAAACATGAAAACAAACAAACTTAACGTTTTATGTAATGCACACAAGTAGATGAGAAAAGCTATTTCTCAGCTCAAGACAATGATATGAACAAGAACTTAAATAATGGTGAGGGAAAAGAAATAAGAGTCTAATAAGCAATAGCAATTTTCTGTTTACCTTTTCAAGTGTTCACCTACAGTAGGAAGAGGAAATATTTGTGTTTTACTCTTCTCCTCCTGTTCATCATAAGATACTTGAACCAAGCACTTCTTGTTTAATTTGAAATTCCTAATCAGAGATATAGTTTGAGTGACTTAACATGGTTAGATGTAGGATCGCTTTTTATATGAATATTGAATTAATAACAGATATTTTGAAAGATAGAATCAGAACTAAAATTTCAATGCCATAACCAGGATTTGAACCATGTATCTTCCGCCCTACATGCAGCTGCTCTTAACTACTGCAACATGCTGCTATGGCTTTAAATTCCTCAACTGGTCTACATTTTCCTGTTAGACATAGACCACAAGGAAATCTCATATTCAAGACGCACACCCTAATGGTGACTTACATCATAAGTACTTAAGTCCTTATAAACCGGCTGTGCAATGTTTTGCCTGTCCACATCCTCGGCACAAGCTGCTGTCTGCCGCTATCATAGGAAAGTGCAAATGAAACCATACATTTTGAAAACTACTTTTAAAGGCTTTACTTACCAACTTTATGAAAGGAGATGCTGAAACTGGCTACTGTAATTGTCCATACATTTTGGCACCTCATTAGGAAACTATCATCACTTGTCGTAGTTCACATTGAGAAATGCTGGCAATTTCCTGGCAGATATTTTGTTTTAATTCTTCCAGGGTGTGTGGATTTGTCTTGTACACTTTGTTTTAAGTTACCCCAAACACAGAAATCATTTATTGAAGCTCTGAGAAAGCATTCTCCATTAATGCCACACCATACGCCAATTTTTTCATAATGAAATGGTACTTTATGAACAACATTAGATTCTGAGCTATAGGGCCAATTTGTTTTTGAGTCAACAGTACGTCCGTACATATGTGAATACAATATTGTTTTTTTTTTGTTTTTTTTTTCTAGAGAGAATTAACAGAAAGGGAGTATGATTTTTCTTATTTCAACAAGACTCTGCAACAGTTCATATGACCAATCTTTCCATGAGAACAACTGAAAGTGTGTTTCAGGACAGAATTATTAGTACAAATTCATGACCCCTTCAGTCCTTACCCAACCCCCTATGATTTCTATCCCTTGGGTAGCTTAAAACATAAAGTATACAAGACAAACCCTGGAAGAATTAAAACAAATTATCTGCCAGAAAATTGCCACTATTTCTCAACGTGAACTGCAGCGAGTGAAGGATAGTTTCCTAAAGGGGTGCAAAAAATGTATGAACAATGATAGTGGCCAGTTTCAGCATTCTCCTTTCATAAAGTTGGTAAGTAAAGCCTTTAAAAATCTGATATGTTGCACTCACATGACTTTCTCTACTCTTGTACTAACCATTCTTACAAACTCTTATTCCTATATCTTCTTCGTGTTAGTTAAAATAAACATTCGTACAAATTATCTTATTGTTTATGTCCTTGTAGGCACAAGGGGAATATTAAAATACAGAAGGCTTTGTGCGACAGTCAAATCTTTTGACCTTTGAGATTCCATTCTCTTTGCATGATTAACATATAAAAAAATGAACAACATTGTTGCATTTTGCTAAAGTTGTAAGTTTTCCGAAACTCACACACATAACAAGGAGTATCTCTGAAATGGTTCACCCTACAAGAAAATTTATTGGGACATAAATTGTGTATTTTACCAAGATCTACATTTTTTGTAGTGCAAGATTTTGTCTATCTCTAACGGTTTACCAGTTATGCAAAATTTGTCCAGAGTAAATACGACTACAGGAGCTATAGCCAGAAAATTCAAGATATGCATTTCATTTGTCATCAAAATATCTCAAACATATGACCTTTTAATCAAAATCGTTAGAGCCATTTTCAAGAAAATCAACATTTTTGAAAAATGTTCCATGCAAAGGGTAGTTTAGGGTGGGGCTATTTTCTTCAAAATCTTCGTGTCGCATCCTTGAATGACAATAAACTTAAATACCAACTTTGGTTTTTAACAGCCTTTTCGTTTTGAGCTATGCTGTCCACAGACTGACACACAGACTCACACACGGATCTTTTTCTAAAAATGCTTTTTTTGGATTCAGGGGGCCTCAAAACATATATTTCCGGTGAAATCTCGACATCAAATTTTTGGGTGGAATACAATACTTCCCCTACTTACCAGTAGAGAAAGTAAAAATGTGCTTTTATATGGTAGCGCTAGATAGCAATGAGCACCGAGGATGCAGACAGGCAAAACATCATGCAGCTGGCTTGTAGGTTTTTTGTTGCCACATTATAAGGTCAGTCAATGATAACTGATTGTTCTAACACACATAAGCCATATGTAGACAAACTTTGAAAGGCACCATTGCGGTGCATGGTCTCGAAGTTGAGATTCCGTTCTGTCTACTGAGAAAATGCGATTCAGTTGGGGAATTTAAGGCCATATCAGGCTGTTGCCATAGTAGCTCAGTGGTTAAGAGCATCTGCATGTAGAGTGGAAGATCCATGGTTCAAATTCCAGCTATGGCATTGAATTTCTTATTTCTGACTCTACTTTTCAAAATTTTCTATCCTAATTAACATTTGCTTTCCGTTTCCAGATGACAATGAGTGCCAATCTGTGAAGAGTGTCTGTGGCAATGGAACGTGCACAAATGTGGAAGGTGGTTTTGAATGTTCATGTAATGAAGGATTTGCACCTGGACCAATGCAGGTTAGAAATGTTACAAATGGCTTTACTGAGTGTATGACAATATAAAGTTGACATAATAGTATATACTCTGTATTCATTTAAGGTGTGTGAAGATGTGAATGAGTGTCTGGAGATGGGCAACCAGTGTGCCTTCCGTTGCCACAATGTACCAGGATCCTTCAGATGTATCTGTCCATACGGTTATGCTCTGGCACCAGATGGTAGACATTGTCAAGGTATGCAATTGCTGTACATAAAAGATGAGAAACACACTACCAATCTAAATATTGTAAAGAATTTCTTTTCTGGATATCCAGTAATAGTTTTGGTTTACTTTTAATACTAAAATTTTTAAGACAGTATTTTTAATAATTGCGCTGCATGGTGAATTCTGCCATTAAGATGCAGATATTTGTAATTTTGTTGCCAAGAATAAACCAAGAAAACATACATTCAGGGTGTTTACAATAAAAATCTGATGTGCTGCACTCACATGACTTTCTCTACTCTTGTACTAACCATTCTTACAAAATCTCATTCCTGTGTCTTCTTCGCGTTAGTTGAGATAAACATTTGCAGAAATTATCTTATTGCATATTTCCTTATAGGTACAAGGGGAATATGGGTATACAGTTGGCTTTGACCAATAGTCAAATCTTTCAAAGCTTTGAGATTTTGATCTGTTTCAACACTTAAGTTAAGCCCAAATGCTTTTTTTGTGAAGTGAACCATTTCGGAGATATTCCTATTTATTTGTGCAGGTTTTGCGATACTTAAACTTTTCTCAAATGAACGTTTTGAGACAGAATATTAGAAGACCCCAAAAGAAAATCGTTCATGTAAATGTTTGTTAAAAGTGTAATTCGTTTTTTGATGTTGGTATGAGATAGTTAAATGACGAAAACTTATTGATAAGGTTCATTGTTACGAACAACTAAGTTTGCACAAAGACGTCATAAATCTTTCCATATTTGATTTTAATATATGTGTATAAATATTAGAATTGTTTGTGTTCCATAATAAAAGTAGGGGAGGATGATTAGAGATTGCTTCCCTAACGAGAAAGAACTATTTGATGGACACATGCGCGGATGAATAGCGCGGATGAATATGAAAAAGGCGGTGTCGCGTCAAAACGACGCCAAAAAACTGTACACTAGCGTCTCCGTATTCGACATGGATGGATGCATTTTTTATGTGTACGCGTCATGAAATAGTAAAAGTGAATTTACTAAGTGTTTAGAGACCTTTAATTAAATTTCGGCGATGCTAGGGAAGTTGATCCGCTAAAATAAGACTTTCTACTGTGATACGATTTAAAAATTGTGAACAAGAAGATGCAAATAAAATGTTTGACTAAAGTTAAACCCGAGTGTATGTTCATTCCATCCGTTACCACGCCCTGAGGGAAATAAGAGCCACATCGCTCAAACAAGAAGCCACCCTCAAATAAAAACAGCACCAGTTGTTATTCACTTTCTCTTGTCCGTACAAAGAGAATGGAATTTTAAAGCTTTCATACAGTGACAGCTTTATACAAAAGTAAGTCAAAATGAAGAGGGCTTCGGAAACTATTCCCAAGAAATTTAAGATATACGTTTTATTTAGCTAGCGCTGCTGCTTACCAAGCGGGAGACCTGTTCCAGGGTGCACTCAGCCTCGTTATGTAGCTAAGGAGCTACTTGATTGTTAAGCAGCGGCCCCTGGTTGCAAAGACCTTATATAGCGATTAGGAGACATCTGAGCGTTGGCCACGTGCCACTCTATAGCACTGCACCCCACTTCCTCCGGTTGCCCTTCACACATATGCGTTGGCATGTCATCCTGCTCCCATTGTGAAAACGATCCACAAGGTTTCATGACCACCGACCTCCCTGGAGTACCTTCTCAGTCATCTTGCTCCTGGCGGGTCCAACCACAACCACCTCCAGGATCATCCTGCCAACCATGAGATACGTGCTAGGGCTCCGGGGCATTAACTCGTCTTGTCTGACTTGCAGGACCCTCCTCGTGGCTCCTGAGGGCATGCAGTCCCAGTATCACTTCCTCGCGACGAACATGTACAGACCCATAACGCTCTCCCCCAAGGTCAACTCCAGCCATGTCTCCTCCCCCACAGGTAAGGTGTCACCCGATGCCGCCACTATCTCGTAGGATCGATCTAGTTCCTCTTAGGCATGTCCTCCGCCACATACGATCCAATCACGGTCACGGCTGCGCTCGTGCCCATTAGTACTCGGCACGGCTTCCCCTGTATCTTGCCGTCCACGATGTCCACCAGTCTTCTATTCACGGCACTCAGCCTCACCTGTTTAGACGGCACCGTCGGTACCTCCCATGACCCACGCCAAGTTGATACTTATTTGTTCCTCGCTAGCTCGTAGACTTCCCTGCTGACAGTACTTCGCGTATCCTATTTGGCTACACACTCCTGTAGCTGATCCTTGTCGACGTCTCCTTGACTTCATCGTATCGTACACTTCCGTTCTCCAATGCGGACGTAACTGTCCCCTCGGCCAATCCGTACTATTCCGCCCACCTCTGGCTTCTAGCTCCTTTAGTGATGCCGTCGACTCTTCCTTCCAGGGTGTTAAAATATTCCCCGACGTCCTCCACGACGTCCACGGGCTAGCAGAGGAGTTCCACCTTCCTGTCGAGTTGTTCCGCGTCTTCCTTCACGCCGACCAGTTTCCCGTCTATCTTCGCCAATAGCCCCATCTTCGTATCGATCACTTCAGTCATATTTCCCATTCCAGAATTCATTTTTGTCTTCACTTCCTCCTTTATACTCCTTAACTTCGCCTTTATCTTCTCTTATAACGGAATTCCCTGTTTCTTGGTTTCCCATCTTATCAGTATGCATTTCATTCCTTCCATTCCCTAGTTTACGTTTTCCATTCTTTCTCCCTTTTTGCATTCCCGGTTTCAGGTTCTTGATTTGTGCTAGTAGGCTAGTAATTCCTTCGTCTCTTCCATGTTGACATCCATATACTACTCCTGACAGCAATGTAGCAAAACTGCAATTCGACGAATCCCACCTCCGACATCAGTGTCCCCTCTCAACTTCGCCCTCGCAGCCTCTCAGCCTCGGCTCATCGCTCCAGCAGTCCCTTCCGCGAGATCAGTCACGAAGTCGCTCCCGAGATCAACGAGCTCCCTCCCCCCGGTGTCACTAGCGGTGTCCTACCCCGTGTCGTACCCGGTGTCCTACCCCGTGTCGTACCCGGTGTCCTACCCCGTGTCGTACCCGGTGTCCTACCCCGTGTCGTACCCGGTGTCCTACCCCGTGTCGTACCCGGTGTCATACCCCGTGCCGTACCCGGTGTCGCTCTCGATGTCGCTCTCGATGTCTCAATGTCACTCAAGATGTCGATCCCGATGTCACTCTCGATGTCACCCTCGATGTCACCCTCGATGTCACCCTCGATGTCACTCCCGATGTCACTCCCGATGTCACTCCCGATGTCACTCCCGACGTCACCCCGACGTCATCCCGACGTCACCCCGACGTCGATCCCGATGTCACTCCCGATGTCGCACTCGATGTCACTCCCGATGTCATTCCGGATGTCACTCGATGTTACACTCGACGTCACTCCCGATGTCACTCTCGATGTCTCAATGTCACTCCCGATGTCACTCCCTTGCCTCTAACTCCAACTATCTCACCCTCTCACTCCCGCCCGCGAACCCTTTCACTTGCTCTCGACCCCTCTCACTTGCGCTCGACCCCTCTCACTCGACCTCGACCTCTGCCTTGGCCACGCTCCCTCACCCTCAACCAGTCACCGTCACCCCTTCTCCCGCCTTCCCTGTTCTGCTCGATCTCTATCTATCTATCTCTCTTTGCTCTGCGCCTCATCCCATCCCTCTCTTCAGATCTCTGCATCTCTCTCCTCTCTCATTTCATCACTTTCTCAGTCTCTCTCCCCATCACACTCCCCTGTCTCTCTCCATATTCCTTCCCCATCTCTCTCTGTGTATATACAGAGGGATATATCCCTCCTTCTCTAGATATCTCTCCATCTCTCTATATCTATCTGAATGTCTATATATCTGTATGACACTCGCACACTATCTCTCACTCACCCCTGGAATCTGTGTCTCGTCGTCCACACGCAGGCACACATTTTCCTAAACTGTTAATATATTATTTAATAATTTATTTATTATTCGAAAATCTCAAAACCAATATTTCCGAAGAAATGTGTCGAGTTTTCTGGCTGAAAAGGTAGGAAAGGTTTGTAAGGTACCTATGGTTAAAATAAATGGTATTTTTAGTGTATTTAATTTTATTATAAAATTAGAAAATTTAACTATTATTAAATATTTTGTACGGGTAACTGATTTTTATGGTTTAGCACAAAATATTTAAATACTTCAGACTTAACTGGTTCAACTGCAGATTTTCTTCGAGTTGCATAAGTAAAGTACAACATACAGGTTGTTAGTTGTAGTATAAATAGAGATTTGTACTGGTAATTGAGGACAGTTTAACGAGCAATATTACATCAATATTTGCTTCATTTGTGGACTTATAAATTTACTTATTAAGAATAGCATGTTTTCAGGTTAATACCTTCCACTAAGCACACACAAGTTATAGGGTTTATTTTCCCCTGAGAGAGCTTTGGAATTTCTTTCTCTTTGTATGACTGAAATATAAAAATTAAAAACGATCTTTCATTTGAGGAAGCTTTAAGTATTCCAAAACTCTCACAAATAAGGAATATCTGCGAAACCACAAAAAATTTGCTTGGACATAAATTGTGCATTTTAATGAGCTCTACATTTTTACCTACTCTACGAGTAAGTAGAGGAAGTGTTGTATTCCACCCAAAAATTCCGTGCCGAGTTTTCACCAAAAATATGTTTAGAGGCCACTGAATCAAAAAAAAAAAATATCTGATGTGCTGCACTCACATGACTTTCTCTACTCTTGTACTAACCATTCTTACAAACTCTTATTCCTATATCTTCTTTGTGTTAGTTAGGATAGACATTTGTACAAATTATCTTATTGCTTATTTCCTTGTAGGTGCAAGGAAAATGTTAGAATGCAGTAGGCTTTGTGCGATAGTCAAATCTTATAAAGCTTTGAGATTCTGTTGTCTTTGCACACTTAACATAAAAAATGAACAACGATGATCCATTTCACGAAAGTTCTAAGTTTTCCAAAGCTCACACACATAACAAGGAATATCTCCGAAATGGTTAACCCTACAAGAAAATTTATTCAGACATAAATGGTGTATTTTAGCAAGGTCTACATTTTTTGTATAGTACAATTTGGTCTATCTGTAACGGTTTACCAGTTATGCAAAAGTCATCCAGAGTAAATACGGCTACAGGGGCTATAGCCGGAAAATTCAAGATATACATTTCATTTGTCAGCAAAATATCTCAAACATAAGACATTTTAATCAAAATCGTTAGAGCCATTTTCAAGAAAATCAAAGTTTTCGAAAAATGTTCCATGTAAAGGGTAGTTTAGGTTGGGGCTATTTTCTTCAAAATCTTGGTGTCGCATCCTTGAAAGACATTAAACTTAAATACCAACTTTGGTTTTTAACTGACTTTTCCTTTTTGAGTTATGCTGTCCACAGACTGACACACAGACACACACAGACCTTTTTCTAAAAATGCTTTTTTTGGATTCAGGGGTCCTCTAAACATGTATTTCTGGTGAAATCTCGACATCAAATTTTTGGGTGGAATACAATACTTCCCCTACTTACCAGTAGAGAAAGTAAAAATTAATAACATAACCCCATGAGCCATATGCATAAAATGTGGCATTACCTTTAGTTTTACCTACAGGAAAAGTTCGAAGGAATAGCGTATATTTTATTTTATTTGTATGAATAGTAACCCAATGCTAAGAAGTTTATATTTCCATTTCACAGTTTTATCTTTCAATAAACAATAGTTTCCTTAAATAAGGAAATAATGAAGCTATTAACAGTGAAGCAACAAGAATCTTAAGTAAGAACAAATTAGAAACTAAAAGCTTCACTCATTCTCAAAGCTTTGAGAATAAGTTGGAGTCAGCTTGAAACGTGTTAGCACCAAACAACTTGGGATATTTCTAAGATAAGTGAAGCTTTTAGTTTCTAATTTGTTCTTACTTTAGAATCAATTTGCTGTTAATCAGATGCTTCTGCTTCCATTTTGTTATTCTCACAGTCTTGGTCATTCTAATTTAAAACTTAAAGTGACAGATTATAGAAGGTGTGTAACTCTAGCTTAAAAAAGAAGATAACTCCAGCAATTGGAAAATCTAGTATCAATATAACCTGTGTGTGTAAAACAAAAATGTCTTAGGAATATGAGATGCAAGAAGAACAAATACAGTTTATAAATTTGCTGAATTAAAAATTTAACCACTCCACATGCTGGTTGTCAAATTGATATAATTGCTTAAAGTCAGAATCTCTAGGGTATTTTATTGTTTTAAATGTCTTTCTAGCCTGGACTTGAAGAAATTCAGCCATTTTACTTTATTATGACCATTTGTTAAACAACCGAACCCTAGGGAAAGGCTTACTATGACTTTTCATAGTATTGCTTATAAAGCACATACTTTTCCTATGTTTTATGCATGACAGTCATAGTTTATTCTAAGGGTAGATGTATAACCTACATACAATTTACTAAATTGATAATTTGCCAAGAGAAAAAGCACATACTAAGCTTTTCATGCATGCTAATCATAGCATTTCCTTCCAAAAGTATGGGGAAAAACTTAGTGATTTTATGATTTGGCTGTTGACTAATATAAATATGAAGATATATGCAGTAAATGATGGGAAAACTATTAAAGTAAACAGAAAGTAATGTGAATATAATATAATAGGTTTTTCTACTGGTACGTTTTGTTCTGGACACTCAGAAATTCAAGCATTCTGCTCAGTAGTTTTTAAGATTAGATTTGAAATGCAGCAATTCTACAAGTCAGATTTTTTACTCTATTGAATGTATTCATATCACAGTTTACCTTTCTTTCCTTACAGATGTTGATGAATGTGTCACTCCAGCCAACAACTGCAAATTTATGTGCAAAAATTTGATTGGGACATTCATGTGCATTTGTCCTGATGGGTACCAACAAGTTGGAATGACAGATGATTGCAGAGATATTAATGAATGCTCTGTCAATCCTGGAATATGTAGAAATGGAAAATGTGTCAATCTTCAAGGCAGTTATCGCTGTGATTGTTATGAAGGCTTTGAGCCCAGTCATGATAGAAAGCAGTGCATAGGTATGTAAAACTTTAAGCTGCAACTTAGTATACATGACTGAGTTATTTCTAAACCAGAAGTAAATAATGGTCCTTCGTGATGATTAGTGTACCAACCTCTAAATCCAAAGCTTCTAGTTTGATTCTTAATAAAGGGAATTTGTCTTGAATGAGGATTATTCCCTGTCTGCCAAAAATCTGAGGAAGATGAGAGCATTGGAATTTTTTCCAGTTTTTAACTATCACTTTGCTAATGTGATCTAGTTCAACTTTTTATTGTTATTTCACTTATGTTTCACTATCACTTCATTATCTTTGTAACATAGTGGCATAACAACATATACATAATGTAACTTCTTCTTCCATACAGTTTACTTGCCAAGGAATAGAACATAAAAGTTCTCCAATATCTTATGGTGCAGCAGCAGTACTCACTGCATGTCACAGCAGACATCACAAACTTCCTCGGAGAATAGCACTTTTAGTTATACTAAAGACATACTTGCAAGAGCTCTCATTTATATAGTAGTTGGAAATTTCCATAGGACATTCTAGAGTGTTCTGGAGGCAGGAAGAAGGGAAACTTCTAGAGCATTCTGGTTGACAACAGCACCTCTGGTGTTTATGAATGGGTGGTAGAGCTACTTATCCCTGTTTATTTCTCTGGCCATCTGGACTGACCTGATAACCTCAGGCTTTAGTCCCTGTACATCGCAATACTGCTTGCACACTTTATCTTGACTAGTGTCGGTCTGGGTGGCTCAGTTGGTTTGACACTGACCTACTGATCCCCAGGTCGCAAGTTCAAATCCAGCCTAGACTGATGATTTTTAAGTGTGCTTAAAAAAAAGACAGCTCCATGTCAGTAGATTTACTGGCATGTAAAAGAACTTCTGCAGGATGAAATTCCGCCTACAGGCGACACTGATATGATCCTGGCCATTGACAGCATAGTTAAACAACAAAATAAAAATTTACCTCTCAGATGTTACATTGAAGACATCAACAGGACTTTGTACAGGACTGTTACACAGTCTTACAGTAAGTACTGTTTAAATATTTTGTTGCTGCAGCCCTACAGTTGAGATTTTGAGCATGCACAATCTCTTCCTCCATTCATTGGCAAGCCAGATGGAGCTGTGAGCAATCGTCACTTTAGTTTTTCCTATTGCTTGAGTATTTTGTAATGTTCAAAACAATCAAACAATCACCAACTGTGAAGCCAGATCTGTGATTCATTTTTTAAACATGAGAAATGTTTTGTTAGTAAACATTCATCCCCAACTGTGTGAGATTTATGGGGAAACAATGAGTGACAATGCACGGGCACATACTGTCTAAACTTAACATCTAATCGCATCATTTTTTTAGGAAAAATTTGACCATCCTCCCAACAATCTTGACTTGGCAGCAAGGAATTTTCATCTGCTGCTTCATGTGAAAAAATTCTGTGGTGGAAAACATTTCAACCTTGATGATGTTAAAAAAGAAGTACAGACTTAACTTTTGTCACAGGTGGCATCATTCTTTGACAAGGCTTACAAAACCTGGTTTCCCATTACAATACATGGCAGTAAGGATGGTAACAAGTGTAGCAGAAGTGTAAGGTTATGGATGATTGATTGTTTTTAATTAATGTCCTCCAACGTAGTGTCATATCAGACGAATGAAATGGGTGAAATGATGCTCAAATGATCCCGAGGTCCATAGAGCTTTAAGTTACCCGACATTCATCTTCTCAGATAAAGGAAAACCTCGGTAAAAGCCTTATCTGGATAACTTGCCCTTAGTGAGATTTGAGCTTGCGACCTCTTGGATGTGAGGCAGACATGCTACCACCATGCTACAGAGACGGGCCTTATGGATGACAATAAACTATTTGGAAAATAATGTTTTGTTATTTTTTAAAAAATTATCGGTACTTACTTTAAAAATATGCCTCATATAACGTAAAAGTCTGTGATTTGTAGTTTCCACAAGTTTTTCTGTGGTATCCACAATTTTTCAAACACCCATTATAATTGGTTTGAATTTTTCAACACTTTTTGCCATTTTGTTAACATGCTGTTGCTGTTCAGTTGTTTCTCACAATTTCATGGAATGAAATGAAATTCAAGTTTGAATTTTAAGGCCATTATATACCAACTAGCTTTTAAGCCTCTGACTTGGTTTGGTTTACTCTAACACTCTTTTACCTACAACAAACTGTATAGCAAAACTATTTTTGCAAATTTTATTTTGATTAACATGAAAAATATTTTTATGAGAACATTCTGTAGAAGCCATAAAAAAATAAGCAATTATGGGTAGAGAAACTCATGTGAATGTAACACATAAGATTTGGTTACTATGTAACACTATTTTAAAAACTAAATGAACTTGTTTGATTTTTCAGATAGAAGAGTAGGTTATTGTTTCCGGCAACTGGTTGGTGGACGTTGTACTTCAAGAACTGATGGGCTTATGTCTGTAACAAAAGCTGATTGTTGTTGCACTATGGGTGCAGCATGGGGTCCTCGATGTGAGATTTGCCCCTCTCCTGGCTCTGACGATTACCAAGATCTGTGTCTGGAATCAGGATACTCAGTGGATGGACATGGTATTACTTTCTCATACCAGCCATTAACTAAATTGTCACAGCAGCACTAATTTGATTACTATTGCAGTGCAGTTACTAATTGGAAATTCAATTTCTTTTCAAGATATTGATGAGTGCAACACAATACCAGATCTTTGCAGAAATGGACGGTGTATCAACACTTTGGGATCGTATCGGTGCATCTGTAACAAGGGCTACAAACCAGACCATAGTGGAACTCGATGTCGAGGTATGTCTTTAAGTGACCATTTATTGACACACATTAGAAAGCACTAATTATTTAAGAGGTAGAACCGGAACTTAAAAATTCAATGCCACAACTGGGATTTGAACCACAGACCTTCCGCTAATTATTTATTTATGCCAACAAAGTTACTGTTGGTGTTTTTAAACACATAAGCCACGTGTGGGCAATGTTTGAGAGGTAGAACTGGTTTACTAGGAGAAATACGAATTGGCTGGAGAATTCGACGTCATTCTGGCAGGTTGTCACACTAGCTTAATGGTTAGATGCCTGGTAAATGGAGGGTTTGTGGTTCAAATCCCAGCTGTGGTATTGAATTTTTTTGTTCCAACTCTACCTCTCAAGAACTATTAATTGATTTTCATCTATTTAAACAATACATGTTTTAGATGCAATGAAGTAGAATTTGTTACTAAATTGTATTTGAATTGAATGTATGCTTGAGTTGCTTCACAAAAAATTAATTGGTACTTGAACATGTTACATAGGCAATGTTGCCTACATCATCAGCAGATTTCAATTGTCATAATGTTGCTGATGTCCTCCATGGACTCGTGGATCTCCCTATAGGCTAATTAATAAACTTGTATAGCAGGTTGACTTCCACAAGAATTTCAAAATTCATTGGTTTTGTTTTTGTTTCACTATAAAATCTTTTCCCAGGTTTCCAGTTCTAGTGGTTGTTGCATTGATCTTAACGCATGTGCATTATTTTCTGTTTTGTAGTTTCTGTTCCAGAGGTTTGAAGCTACTGCTTCTCTATTTAGTTCTTTTGATGTGTCTCGAGTGTTTCTTCAAACTGCTTGCTATGCTTTCTAGTCTTTCCTACTGTAGCAAAATGACAATTCAATGAATCCCACTCCTGACACCAGCGTGACAAAATTACAAAACCCAGTCTGGTTACTATCACTTTATTGTCTTCTAAAATTTTGTCACAAATGCACAGTTTTCTTCTCATCATTAACACAGCCTACAGTCTTTCATGCTATCACAACTCACAATTTTTACTTCTTGTAACCTTGTTCAATCCTTTCAGTGTCTTTCTTCCCTTTCTCTGTCTCTCACACACTCACTACGATGATGCAATCACTCAATGCCCATTACAAACTTCTTATGATGCAGACGACATATCACATATACACGTACGGCTGTCTTGCACTCACTAACCTGACCAACTCATGTCTGCAACCATAAACTCACTGCTGTTTCTGGACTCCTTATGTAGCGAGGATGGCATCACACTCACCTTTCTCAAACTCCACATATGTGCCCCTGTGACATGGCTAAATTTTTCTCAAAGGCTCCAGAGAAAACACTTTTTGTGTAGCTGCTTCCATTGTTAGTCATGTACATATAAACAGTTGCACGAGGCAGCCTAACCTTGAACGCCTTTGTCCACTCACCAGCCCAGCATGTGGCATGAAGCAGTCTGGCCCCGACAGTCCTTTGTTTTGTGCCAAGCCTGCTGTCACACTATGTATCTTTCTTCACAGTTTTCACAATTGATTCTATAAGTTTCTCATTTCTTGAATGCAGGTATGTTTTCTAACAATTGGATTTTATGAGGTTTCTGATGTTATGACATCTAAAAGAGGGAAATAGCAGCCACAACTGTTCATACTGCTACAACCTAAGTGAATCATTGTCCTCCCATTGTCTCTTTGAATGATACAAAGGCTGTTAAGAGGATCTTCTAGAGATGTTCCATATGCATAGTAATGGATACCCTGCAAAAGTGAGTTTATACTCTTTACAGCAGTAAATGAATTTTTCAATACTTTTACAATGCATTTTTAAAGTCCTTAGACAACACTTTGTTTCTTTAACATCATGCAAAGAGTATGATGTTTATTTCCACATGTGTCTTATAAACCCAGTATGTACACTGATAAAAGGGTCAAATAATTGAAAATTTTCTGTAGCATTCAGTACCTCAGAATGAAAACTGAGCTTCACAAATAAATAAAACATCACACAAAAACAAGATAATAGTATTGTAATGAATACTACAAAACAATTGGAGCATTATATAGATACATAAAAAATTTAATAATGTGAGATTAGTAATCTTAGGTATGTCTAATTTTTAATCCTTTCTATTACAATGTTTTTAATTCTCTACAGATATAAATGAATGTGAAACGACTCCATCTCCATGCAAATTTGCTTGTCAGAACACAGATGGAAGTTTCATCTGCTCTTGTCCTATGGGCTTTGTGCTAAATCCTGATGGGGTTAGCTGCCGTGATTTGGATGAATGTGCCACAGGACGACATGTCTGCCAACACGAGTGCATCAACACACAAGGCAGTTACAAATGTTCTTGTCCAAAGGGATACAACCAAGTAGGAGACCAATGTACAGGTAATGTAATCATACCAACTTAACTCTTTAAAAAAGGAATCAAATGCCTTTAAGGATATTTGTACTGATTCTAAAGATATCTATAGTTATAGGGAAGTTGATAACAGATGCATTTAGTACAGCATAGGCCAGTTTACAATAATGAGGTAATGAAACCAGAACAAGAACAACAAAACCCAACTCTGTGGTATGGGGGTAGCATTTACCTCACATTCAAGAGGTCCCGAGTTCGAATCTCAGTGTGAGTTTCCTGGATAAGATTTTTCTAGAGTTTTCCCTTTTTCTTAAAGATGAGTGTTGGGTAACTCTAAACTCTATGGGACCAGATTCATTTGATCATCATTTCACCCATTTCACTCATCTGATATGACCTAAAGTTAAACATAAAGGATGTTAAACATAAAAAAAGAACAACAAAGTTAAAATACATGTATTATAATGTGAGTGTTTGCAATTAACAAATTAATTAGGTAATTCTTCACAAGATATGGAAATGGGAAAGAAGACTTGATGAAACATTTCATTTTTCAATTCCATTCACAGTAATGGCATTCATATTATGAATACTAGTCACTTTACTATACAAATTATTCAAGACAGCCACAACCTAAAATAATCACCAGACCTCTAGTCATAAGCTGGGAAAATCAAATTACAAGAAACTCCAGCAAATCTGCATCCCGACTCCCTCGGATTTATTGAGCACTGGAAAACAATAAATAACAATAAAGAAGGCAAATAACTTTGGGTGCTATTAATAAAGGAATCAGAAATACTAATGGCTCTACATTTGAATAATGTTGTTGTTAGCTAATGCTGGATTTCTGACAATGAAGTCATTAATCCTCTTGCTCTCCAATATTTTTCACAATGATATTAAAGAGAGCAATAGCAGTAATAGTAACCGTTTTTTTAGAGAGCACCATATTTTTATGTTTTGGCGGTCACATCGCTCTGTCTCAACCCCCAGAATGTCTGGAGGACCACACCTGTCGTTGGTTTACGGGTCTCACCAACCTGACCGGGAGAATTATCAAAATAAATTCACCGACCATATCCTCTGATTACCAATCAGAGGACTTATTACATGCCATGACAGGTCAGCATGTTAGGGGTTAAGGTTTTATAGAGAAATGGAGAGGTTGGAAAAATAAAGACACCCTAGCCCTCAGGAACCCTAATAGCATTGGGGTTGGAAGAGAACAAGAGATGACCAAGGTAAGGTCAGATAGAAAAGTTACAGTGAGGAGCAAAACACCAGTAAATGGAAGTAATGTTCTGCTCAGCTTGGGTACCTTGTGGTCGCTATTCACATATCCCCTAGACGGAGACCCCTGAATTTGAATAATGTTTACTCCATCAAGTTTTCATGTTGGCTAACTTGCGTTATGTTGGCTAACTCATTATATTGCTCAAATTTTTCTTTCCTGTAACTAGTCCTAAAAAGTTAGATTGCATATCTTACCTTGTTTACTGAGCAAGATGGCTCTGCAGTAACTTGTGAGGCTTGCATTTGGAAGGTCATGGGTTTGTTTCCTGTGGCAAACTTCCTGACTCATGGGTTTTTTCAGGGTTTCTCTGGGCCACTAGACAAATTCTGGGAAGCATAATTACATCCCCCGAATTTCCTGTCCTTCCATTTCACTTTATTAATCATTTCATTCATCTTTCATCCCATTGGTTCTTTCAGGGTCGTAAATGTCAGCGAAGGCATTATGTGCAGCTTGATAGGGATGATGTGTGCACAGGAACTCTTTCTGTCCCTCATCTGTAGGATCAGGATGGGGCCATTGGACCCCATGCTGAGCCCTCCTGGGATGGTCCCAGATGACCTAAAGACTTCAAGGTGTCATTACATTTGGGAAACATTAGGGACCTCTATCAATGCCTGTACCACTAGTCTGGATCTGGCCACCCAGTGTCTCCTCTCAGCTCATCCTTCCTCCTGGAGATGCCCCCTTGGGAACATAGGTACAATAGACCTGGCTTCAGTCTGCACCCCCTCCATCTCTCTCCCATTCCTATTACCTTATTTGCTCATTTTTATTTCTAAATAGATAGTAGTTTGTGATTTGTTACTTATACCCATTTGCATCCATCCTACTTCATTTGTATTCAATACCATTTCCAGTGCTGCCAAGCATGTGGTAACTGTCTCTAACAAAATATATGCTTCACTTTGCTTATCAGTAGTTACAATTATCATAGTGTCATCTGCATATCCAATGGCTAATCCTCCTGTTTTGTAATTTTTTTAAACAGATTATTTATGCTTAAAATAAATAAATAAATAAATAAATATGGTTAATATGGAACCACGTGGTACACCGTGGGTTACATGCTTAAATGATTGGATTTTGGCTAGTTTTCCATCTATAAATTACACACTGTAAGAGCAAAAGGAAGCAATGTTACTGTTTTAAACACAGTGATTAGGTTATGAAAAACAGAAGAGCCCACTTGCCCACATTTTTTACTTTTTTGTGATTTTCCTAGCCTAAGTACAAAATGACAAGTAATGCAATTGTTATTTTATGCCAACCTATTTAATTTGCATATTGCATCTTCAAAAATATTTAGTGATTCATTTAAGGGAGTCCCTATAGTTTATAGTGATGTGATGACTGTTGGAAGTAAGAAAGATGGCAGATACGAAAACAAGATCATCTTCTAATCCACTGCCTGACAAAAGAACTCCTGAGTTTTGTGGTTCAATATTTGTATTAAATCACAATCTGAGTTTAATGTGTTATACATGACTTTAAAGGCAATATTCTCAAGTGTTTATTACCATTAGTGGCTCCATTAGTGGCATGGGTCACATCCAAACAATATTCTACCTCTCCCCAGGTTCACTAAGTGAGCGTTTTGTATGGTAGAATATTGTTTGGATGTGTCTCATGCCACTACTGGAGCCCACATTGAAATGTACTAGACGGTAACAAACACTTGAGAATATTACTTTTAAAGTCATGTATAACACATTAAACTCACATTGTGATTTAATACATATATTGAACCTCAAAACCCAGGAATTCTTTTGTAGAAGCCCTGTAGTAGTTTGAACTGTTTCTATTGATGCAAATTCATTTGAATCCAATAGATTAACAATTGCCCATACACAGCTTATGTGTTTAGAACATTAGTTAGTTGGTTAGCATAAAATAACAATTACCATCTAGAACTTATTTAATTAAACTTGGGACATAAACAGTGGCGTAGCATGGTGTGTGGACTTGGGTATGCACTTCGAACTCGTGTTAAGGGTATGCATAGTTGAAATTACTAAATTCAACAATTATTAGCAGATTTTGTTCAAATTCATTTCAGGATAATACACATACATATTTTCATTGCAATATCTTTAACACTTTTAAATTGATTTTAATTTTTTATTATTATGTTTTGTTTTTAGCTATTTTCAGCACCATACATGAAATGCTCCACATGATGCAGTTTTCAAAATTTTGGTAATTTTAAATATAATTCTGTTATAGATAAGTACCCTCAAAAGAATGTTGGAAACAGAAAATTTTGTAATGTCCCTTGGTTTTTTATATTGGTGCAGTTTTTATTGTGGTGTGGCTTCAATTTAGAGCGATGTGGCTCTTATTTTCCTCAGGGCATGGTAACGGATGGAATGAAAAATCACACGATGTTTCTTCACCACAATGTATTATTTTATTAACACTTCTTCTCTATTTTACATTTAAATGAATCCTCTTAGCACCGTTTTAAATTATTTAAGTCTTTCCACTTTCTCAAAAAGTGGAACAAAAGCTTGATGAATGTCTGGTAAACGTTCTAAAATGTTCACACACTACCAAAATACGTCCTATCACTTTGGAAACGTAGACGCTAGTGAAAAAAAAAAGTTCAGCGTCATCTCACGTGATACTACCTTTCTCGTATACATCCGCGTATACGTCCATCAAACAGTTCCTTCTTGTTAGGGAAGTGATCCCTAACCATTCTCCCT
Organism: Tenodera sinensis; assembly: GCA_030765045.1. Lineage (NCBI taxonomy): Eukaryota > Metazoa > Arthropoda > Insecta > Mantodea > Mantidae > Tenodera > Tenodera sinensis. The sequence goes on along the minus strand of CM060971.1, from coordinate 110,116,061 downwards.
TTGCTATCAAGACTGAACACATATAATTCTAATATTTATACATATATATTAAAATTAAATATGGAAATATTTATGACGTCTTTAAACAAACTTAGTTGTTCATAACAGTGAACATTAGTAACACGTTTTCGTCATTTAACCATCTCATACCAACATCAAAAAACAAATTACACTCTTAACAAATATTCACATAAACGATTTTCTTTTGGGGTCTTCTAATATTCTGTCTCAATATAAAAATTATTAACTTTGAAAAAATGTTTTTTCATAGAACTTTATAATTCACCTACAGCTAAATATTAAAATTACAGAAAAATCACTCCCATGATTTATTTCTGCATTCTCAGTTTGTTGACTATGAGCACTTGGATTCCATATTCGGAGCAGTAGGTTTCCAGGAAATGCAGCGTGCTCTCTACAACATGTGTTTTCCTCGTAGTGAACCACACAGAAGCATATGAGTAAATTTGCATGCCCTGCCTTTGGTTTCCTGGCATATTTCTCTCTTACAGGTTCACACAAATTGCTGTTGCACTCTGATACATGCAGAAGGAGTTGAAAATATGAAATTAACCTTCACTACCAAACAAAATACTGAAACACTTAGCTTTAACTATCTTCTTTTCTTAGAAGTTTGAAAACAGTGTTGTTATAATCAATTTAATTTAAAAGATAAGTCAATAACACTAAACAACGCTTACATTTATAATTTTCCAGAACATGTTTCGGAGGTTCACTTTCCTCCATTATCAACCGAACAATAACTAGGTTTCCATGGTGCTGATGGCAATGCTTCTTCTGATGTTTCCTCTGGTGATGGTTCAAGGAACTTGCTGAAAATATCTTTCTAGGGAATGTCGAAATTAAATACTTGGTTTCTATTTTTTTAAAATGAAGATTTGTGCCCGTGTGGACAGCTCTTGTTTTCCGGTTATGTGTTTGATGAGTTTCGGTTCTGGCGTTGTGTCATGATTTTTTGTCCAAAAGTGAAAGGCAACTGCTGATTTTTCCAATTGTTTACTCTTGATGTTCCTAATGTGTTCCTTGGATCTAATTTCTAAATTTCTTTTGGTTTTTCATATGTATACTTCATTACATTAGCTTTAAACCTCATTAACATTAACAAGCAAGATGCACTTCTCTGTATCACTCTATTGCAATAACTCAACGGATGTGATCCACTAACAACACTAATTCATAGCAGATTGTTGTTCAAAACATACTCCTCAGCAAGAATAATACCAATTGGATTAATATAGGAAAAGTTAACTAAGAAAAACTACCAGGGTACGCAACACATCACCCACATCCATTGATGCTATGCGTAAAGTACATAAAGTACTTGCAATTATAAGTTGCTCTTGGGTTACTTATCCCAGATGTGAGATTGCCTAGTGGCCTACTGGAAAAATACGAATTGGTTGGGAAATTTAATGTCATATTGGCAAGTTGTTATGGTAGCTGAATGGCTAGAGCAGCTGCGTTTGAAGCAAAGGATCCATTTAATTTAAAAGGTGAGTTAATTAATAACACTGAACAACACTTACAACATATTTTTCCGGGACGCGTTTTGAAGGTTAACTTTCCTCCATTATCAACCGGACAATAACTGGGTTTCCATGGTGTTTCATGATGCAGATGGTGATGCTTCTTCTGGTGTTTCTTCTGGTGGCGGTTCAATAAACTTACTGAAAATGTCTCTCTGAGGAATGTCGAAATTAAATACTCGATTTCTATTTTTTTAAATAAAGATTTGTTCCCATGTGGACAGTTCTTGTTTTCCGGTTATGTGTTTGAGAAGTTTCGGTTCTAGCTTTATGATTTTTTGTCCAAAAGTGAAATGCAACCGCTGATTTTTCTAATTGTTTACTCTTAATGTTTCTAACATGTTTCTGCACCATGAAACACCATGGAAACCCAGTTATTGTCCGGTTGATAATGGAGGAAAGTTAACCTTCGAAACGCGTCCCGGAAAAATATGTTGTAAGTGTTGTTCAGTGTTATTAATTAACTCACCTTTTAAATTAAATTAATTACAACAACACTGTTTTCAAACTTCTATGAAAGGAAGATAAAGGATCCATTGTTTAAATCCTGGCTAAAGCACTGAATTTTTCAGTCCTGATTCTATCTCTCTCTAAACAATGCAACTTTATCAAGCCCCTTTTTATTTATATTATTTTGGGCTGACAGGATTATTTCTGCCTTGTATTTCTCTTTGAATTTATTCAAGAAAGCAGCAAAATGTTGGATGTTACAGATATCAATGAGTGTGTGGAACAGACAGGCACTTGTCCTCCACCTGGGAATTGCATCAATACACTTGGAAGTTTCAAATGCATTTGTCCTCGAGGTTTTAAACTGGACTCCACAGGGACCTTCTGTACTGACTCTGATGAGTGCAGTGATGATATGAAATGTCAATATGGCTGCCAGGTGAGATGTGTTTATAATCAGACATTAAAAGCACCCAATGCTTTACTCAATATGATGACTTATTCTTTTAAACTTGATATAATATGAGCATAAAATATGATTTCAGAACATGGTTGGTGGTTTCCGATGTGCATGCCCAGAAGGATTTGTCCAGTATTATTTTAATGACTGCATTGATGAGAATGAATGTACACAGAACCCTTGTGGGTCAGGAAACTGCATCAACACCATTGGTAGTTATCGCTGTGGTTGTCCAGATGGTTATCAATTTGATACAGGCTTGCTTGTTTGTGTGCAGGTAAATTATGAAGGTCACATTAAAATACCATATATTTAAGATATTTACATGAGAAATAAAGTGTATATCTTGAATTTTCTGGAAATAGCATGTGAACTCCACTTTATTTGGAAGGAATTTTGCATAATTTTGTGCAACTGGAAAAGGTTAAGAGATAGACAAAAACGTACAGGAACAGAAATTGTACATCTTTTTAAATCACACAATTTATCTCAAGTAACTTTTTGTAACATTGCAAATTTCCCACATATCTATAAATATTGGTTTCAATTGTTCAACACTTTTGTCACCATTCACTTATTTCTTGCAATGTCATGGGAAGCGTATGGAATTTCAAACCCATAGCAAACCACTTTTAAACACCTGACTGTCCCTCTTGTACCTACAATGAAATCTGTAATGAAACTATATCTACAAATGTCTCCTCACAATCATTTTGAAGCAGGGAGAAAAATAAGCTTGCATAGTAATCATTTAGAAGCTACATAAAAATAGGTTATAGTGAGTAGAGAAAGTAGTATATGTACTGTCTGATCACCAGAAGAAAGTGAGCTGAAGGAATTTGCTATGTAAACATTTTCTACCATCCCTATCAATGTTTATGCATGCTATTAATATATATATACATACACAAACACATCAGCTTAGATCCGGCAGCATGGATGATTCACATACACACATTTCTTGGTAAACAAATTGACTGTGAGCCAGTGGCATATATTGTGGACTATCAAAGCTATCACCAAAGCCCATATCTAAAGTAAACTAGAAGTGAATAAGTAATATTAATAATAATTGCAGTACTATTCAGTTTCCCTTGTAAAGAACTAGCGCATAGGATGGAATATGTCTCATTCTCTACCATTGAACAGAGGGGAGAGTAGGGCTTCGGATGCTTGCTGCCGCGGCCTTCACTATGATGCAGCAAGAGAGAGGTGAGGTGGCTGAATGCAGGAATAAGTACGCCAAGGCTTCAGAATCCTGTGTCCCTATACTCACACGAGCATCTCCAAAATGTCATGTGAACAGAACTGGCTTGGAGTTAGCAAGAGAGAGCATTTCCTTTCTTAGAAGTTTGAAAACAGTGTTGTTATATTCAATTTAATGTAAAAGGTGAGTCAATTAATAACACTAAGCAACACTTACATTTATAATTTTCCGGAACGCGTTTCGGAGGTTAACTTTCCTCCATTATCAACCAGACAATAACTGGGCTTCCATGGTACGGATGGCGAGCTTCTTCTGGTAATGGTTCAAGGAACTTGCTGAAAATATCTTTCTGGGGAATGTCAAAATTAAATACTCGGTTTCTGTTTTTTAAAATGAAGATTTGTTCCCAGTGCAGCGGTGATGGCTACCTTAACCTCACACAAATTGCCACCTTCCATTACGGCGACTGTCAACTGCTTGAGGTTCCATGAACTTTACAACAGTACAGTAAGGAGAACACTGCTAGCTGACACTTATATGCACACTATTAGTATCTTCAAAATGTTTTTAAAATATGCATTTTAAACTGTTGGCAAACCCATATCTTTTGTCTGTTTCATCAGCTCATATTATATAATTGTGCGAATGAAACCATGCACATGGGGAGGGAGGGAGAAGGTAGTGATGTCTGCATGATCTGAGACAGTCTTCCTAATTCAAAGGTGCTTTTTAGTGCAGCGTGCAGTTGAAGGCATAGATCTTTGCGATATAGAGTGAATATAGTGAATTTGTGAGACATTGATCATAGCGTAAATCAATTATGCCACCTGTACGTTCTAAATTAGGGACCAAAACGTTACACAGTCAGAGTAGAGAAATTATTTCAAAAGTATGGACGTACATGAAGGAAGAAGCTAAAAGCAAAGAACTGCTTACATCAGAAGATTTTTTCAAAAAAATTCAAAAGTTCAAAAGCATGTATCAGATACCACAGGAGTATCAGAAAGATTGTGGAGACATTTTTCTGTATGGACTGTACTGCCTTAGTAAGAAGTTATCTGAGATGCGGCAATTCGCATGCTGTCTGCAGTCACCTAGCTTGTTACTCGTCCGTGTACGCTTGCAGGCCTCCAGAAAAAAAATTGTAGCAAATGCACTAATGCAAGCTCCATAGTTTTCAACCTCTTATTTTATAGATAAAATGTCAGGGAATATGTGTGTATTTTTTTTAGATTTTTAACACATCGATTTAAATTCTATTTTTGGTTTTACAAAATATACCATCAAAAAAAAGTCCAAAATTTATGTATAATAATGATTGATCGAAAGTTGTTAAAAGTGTTGTATTTAACCTTTCCAGTTTGCCAAGTGATTTTATGTTACGGTGCGCACAGAAATTGCTTAATTTCTAATAGCCATAACTAAGCAAGTAATTTGAAAATACGGAAATAAAAAAATACGGGTCTCCTTATTTGATGCCTATTATTCATAAAAAAAATTTTTGAACCTCCTACGAAAAAGTCGTGTTTTACGAGTGTTCGATTTGACGTGGATCGACCCTATTGCAACATTGTTTTTACTCAGTTGAAGAGTTTCTAAATACTTTTCCGTGAACCCCTTCTGGGTGTGTAATTTATTATACTTGTTAAAATACTTAAGAAATTATATTTTGTATATTTTGATATATCCAATATCATGTATTTGATCTAAGGATGAATAAATTTGAATTTGAACTTACTTTTATAATTGTTGCTTAGCTTGTTCCAAGAAAATTTATTTAAATTCACTGCTCATAAAGTTAACACTTATCAACAAAGCCTTATTGTCTGGATCTGGCAGGCCTAGTCTTTCTTTTTTGTAGTGTTTAACGCCCACTTTTACTACACATGGCACCACAAATGGTGACACTGTTGATACATGGAATGAAGATGGAGTGTTGGTGGTATGAGATGGTAGAGGAAACTGGAGAACCAACCCAGCGGAAACCCACCTCTGTGCCATTTTGTCCATCACAAATCCCACATGCGGTTGCCTGGGATCGAACCTGGGCCACTTTGGTGAGAGGTGAATGGTCTAACCACTCAGCCACAGTGTGGCCATGGTAGGTCTAGTGATAGCCCAAGTCACGACCCTAGTATACGCCACTGATGTGCGCAGATTAACAGTTTAAGACCCCTCTCATAGCTCAGACACCGCTAGTCTTCTTCTGGTCGTCAGACAGCAAATCATCAGATATTTTTTTAAACTTTGGGTGTATGTTAATAATGCCAACATTATGCAGGTGTTATCACTGAATGTATAACTTTGTATCTCTAACAACTTCAACATAAAAGAAGATAACTTACACATATGACTAGTAATTCAGTGTTATAAAAATCAGATGGTAGATCTCTAGAATTAATATGTCAATGTAGAATACTGTAGTTCTGTTATAATGCTACAGGCCAGTTCTGGTTGTGCTGGGAGTCCATGTGCATTTGGCTGTACATCTCTAGGTGGTAGTGGCTTCCAATGTGGTTGTCCAACAGGATATCAACGTATTGGCCAAGTAAGTGTTATATTGTTCTTCACAAGTTCTCAGCCTGACTCAGATGTCATCAAGTTGTTACTTATTTTTAAGCACTGTCCTGTACAAGGTATGCTACAAAGTTTCAGATGTTTAGGTGTTGTCACTTGTTTGTGATGCTCATATAAACAAGTTAGTGTCAACATTTTCCATAAAATGGGTTAAACTAAAATATGAATTGTGATAAAATACATAGTTTTGAAGGGTTTAATTCCAACAGAAATACAAACAGAATTGAAGGGTTCTTTGGTGAAGAATTTAAGTATGGTTGTACATCCATTCAAGATGATGGGTGTTCAGAGCATCCCAAAACATGTGATTGTGACGAAAATTCACATTGTCATACTAAGTGATAGCCAATTGAAAGTATGCAAGCTGGCTGACATTGAAAAGACCTCACTAGGTCGTGTCCACTAATTTTACACAAAGTTTTGGATATGAGGAAGTTTTCTGCTTGATGGGTGCACTGCTTGTTAACAATGGACCAAAATGTATTCAAATGAACATTTTTAAAGTGTTTTAACCTATTTAAACACATTTTCAGCTAGTTTCTAAGACGTTGCACAATAATAGATGAAATATGGATTCATCAGTACATGCTAAAGATGGAGCAGTCCAAACAGTGTGCGATAACATGTGAAACTGCATCAAAGGAAATAAAAATATTTTCACCTGCAGGAAAAGTTATGGCTATACTTTTCTGATATTCTCTTTGGCAGTGTGCTCATAAATTGCCTCTAGAAGGGCAGAACTTTCAGCAAGGAATAGGACACTTTACTAATGGCCCAACTGAAGGCAAAACTTTCACACCTTGCACAAAAGAAAGTTCTGTTTCATTACAACAATATAACCTTCACACATGTTTGGAATTATTGCTGCAAAATTGCATGACTTTGTTTACTAGTGCTTCCATATCTGCTATATTTGTCAGATTTTGGCCCAGTGATTGCTTTTTAATCCCAAATCTGAAGAAATGACTGGGTGGTTGAAGATTACATCAAATGATGAGACTGAAGCTCAGACAAAGATTTATTTTGCACAGGTGGATAAATCTTATGAAAGTCATTGGACTACATTTATTGATTTACAAGATGAGTAGGCTGAAAAATTATTTTAAATCTTGGATTTTTTTTTGTCAGGCTGAGGACTTTTACAATGTCCCTTGTACTTAAAGTTTATTTATGAAATCATTTATGGTAATAGACACACATATGTATAAGTTACTCGTTAGACATAATGAGTCCTTCGTCATTCTCTTGCACATATTCACTGTTTCCATGGGGAATTAAAATTTATTTGAGTCCAATCCCATTCTCAATATGATCTGCATTTCCATGTTGAATTCAATCTGGAATGAGATCAATTTGGACGCACATGGCTCAAGCATAAATAATTCAAGCTTTTATGTTGGTCACTCGGTTTATGTTGGCAAACCTGTAAAAAATGTTTTCTGCATATTTTAAGTATATTTTGAGGTTAGTGAGTGTGTTTTGGAAGAATATATAAAAACAATAAAAGTTTGTTTTATTTCAGCACTTTCACCTAGAAAACAAAATGACGAGTGTCCAGCATGTTACAATGAGTACAGTAGAAGTTAACATCTTTGGCAGATTCAAATTGATTGGAATCAGGTAGTGTTTCCATGCAACACAATTTTGATCCAATACCACTTCTAAGAGGATCAGATCCAAGGACTCGCTTCAATCTAAGTCCATACTTCCATGCAGTATTCACTCCAGAATGAGAACTCAAATCAATTTGAATCCCCCATGGAAACGAAGTGAATGATACTTTGGAAATGAACAAAGAGTTATTGCATAAGCTTGAACTCTTTTTTTGAAAACAGTTGATCAAACTTAAATTTATTTACAGAAAGACCTGACATATAAATAATGCTCTTTAGACTTAATCATTGATTTTTAACAGGGACATTGTCTTTCAACAATAAATCCTGTGGCACATGGTTATCCATCAGAAGATTTGGGCAATGTTCCCATTTTCCCCATTGAAAGTGAACATTACCAGGTTCCACAAGACAAACTCATCTCAACAGAAGGTTGCTTCTCATGCAAGGTAGGTATCATTCATTATAAAATCTTAGTTTCAAAAGTGAGCTCTTACATGACACAAGTCACTGGACACATAGGATCCATTTCTCTCTTTGGAAATAAATCTTTTGTATTTGGTTTATATATTTTCACTCTTGACAACTTTTGTTTCCCCATAAAATGTATGAGAGCAGAGACCTTTTTACAATTTTATGGTATAGGGGTGTTTTTATGGCTTTGTATAGAGATTCAAAGTGTTCCAGATTTTCATTAATTACAAGACAAAGGATTAAATTCTATTACATCATGTTGTAGCTGAAGATTACAAGCTGAATGTCCAAACTAATTGGTACACAGTCCTAGGAAAGGCCTGAGCTTATCTGTGTACTTATCCTATATTATGACCAGGTCCCCCTTCGCTGGGTTGCAACAAAATGCATAATATGCAGATTTAAAACTTGACTGCAGCACTATACCTCTGGTATAAGCATAAAATATAAACTAAAAATATAATCATAGTCCAAGAAGTGGTGTTCTTTACGTAATGTAGGTGTATTGTGGTACTAGTAAGAGTTTCTGCATGTGTAACAGAAAGAAGGAGCATTACAAGGTCTTCAAGGATTCTTATAAAAAGGAATTCCCATCATTTTAAATGGAATGTTTGTTCATGCATTTATTACATTGAGCATTTTATGCATTCTAAGTTTTATTTCGTTGCAAAATTATTACACTTTGCTGAACAAGAAAGTATTTTACAGCTTTCAATTTCAGGAGGTAGTCACATAAGTATTTTTTTTTAAAATGTAGGCAACAAAGTAGTAGGCATAACTGGAAGTTGTTCTTTGGCTGTTATGCCATGATCTGCTGAAGATAGATATTCCAGATGTTTTGTCCACTAATACAGTGAACATCTTCAGAGGCGCAGTTTGAAATCTCCTCAGTGAAGGTTTCATTGCATGTGATGCATTGGCTATCTGCACCACTATATATTGAGAGCATTTCCTGTTGATTGCTCCTGTTGGTTGGCAGAAGTGGGGGCAGGACTTCTTTTATGGTGTTGCTCCATTTTGATTGGCTTGCTTTGTTTTCTCCTGTTATGTGATGTTTCTTGCCTTCGATGACAGGATGCCAGTTACTGTTGAGTTTTAGAGCCTCTTGTTTCTTATTGAAATTGGTGGGATGTTTGTAAATTTGATATTTACCAATATTAACAGCAGCAACTACATTAGAGATCTAGAAATAGTGCTAAAGAGGAAAAATAATTAGTATAGGTGTTCAGTTTTGTTATTTAACCTTATTATTGCTTTATTCATTCTCATCAGGTGAATGGTAAAGGTCGACACAGAAGGTCTACTCTTAAAACAAATTCATCTTCAAGCTGGAGTCGAGCTTTGAACTTGAATGGAACTTCTTTACCAATATCGCATCACAGAGTAAGTAAAATGCTGATAAAGCATTTACATATTCACACTGTTGTAATATTATTGTTACTAGTAGCTTAGGATGGTAAAAGGCCACCAAAAATTTATTCAATTTTGAATGCATAAACATTATTATAACACCAACAGTAAGTTTGTTGGCATAAATAAATAATAATTACCATCTGAAGGTTATTTAATCCTGGGACATAAAGTACTTGCAATAGTAAGTCACCATTGGGGGTAATTGTCTCTGATGTGAGACTACCTTTGTAGTTTACCAGGAGAAATATGAACTGGTTTGAGAATTAAATGTCATTCTGGCAGGTTGTCACAGTAGCTTAATGGTTAGAGCACCTACCTAGTTAGAAGAGGGTCTGTGGTTCAAATCCCAGATGTGGCATTGAATTTTTAAGTTCCAGTTCTACCTCTCAAACATTGCCCACACACGGTTTCTGTGTTTAAAAATACCAATAGTAAGTTACTTGGCATAAATAAATAATATAAACATTAGCTGAGACAGTATGGGCACATTTGTCATGTGAGTTACATTTCACTTTGATGTTTCTAAAGTCAAATTTCAATTATGTTCATGCAATATTCCTGTTCTTATACTGCATCTGTGATCCCATTCTCCTAACCTCAAAAGGCTTAGTTTTGCCTTCTACAGTTTTCTGCACATTGTTTCCTGCATCCTGTGTGCAACTGTCATGAGTGATTTGGTGGGAACGTTTTTCCTTCTTGTTTTCGTATCCCCTGTCATTATTTCTCCAATTACTTTACCATTGCCTTCATCCTCATAAGCAGTTGTTCCCAGCATACTTGTAGTTGATTTTAACATCTGGCTGTTTCAATTTTGTTTCAGGACAAAGTATATCCAGTATATATATATATATATATTGTTTGTGTCCTTACTATCATTTCCTTTTCACCTTATCTGCTTCATTCATTAAGAAATCCTTAATATACCTATTAATTTTGATCTATTTGGGAACAGAAACGAAGTTTACACCGGAAGAGGAGAGCAAGACACCATCATAATGACCATGTGTTGTATCTCAGACTTAGTCTGGCTCAGACAAAACACAGGATGCGGATAGTCAAACTGCAGCCAGCAGTAAAGGTATGGAACTAGTTAATTCACGACAAGCAATATACCTGATTGATCTTTAGTGTAATTAATAAGCCTGTAATAGAGCAATTGCATTTTTGTAACATCGACAGTTGCTTGCACTAGATATATGTGTAACCTAAACTTAAATCTCATTTTGTTTTGTTTAAATATTTGTGAATACTTTCTAGGTTGTTGCAGTATTTCAGGTTAATAAACATGAAACAAACACATACTGTAGTTAATTAATAATAACTTATTGTTATTAATAGCTTATTAAAAGAGAGAGAGGTTATATCCATGCTTGCATCTATGTAGGATAATCTTGAAAACCATTCTCTGATTAATTGTTTTAGCAATGAAAAATCCTGTTCTTCCAGAAAAACATAGTCTGTAAAATATTTCCAAAAATGGGATTTATGAAGATTTTCATTTTCATGTCATCAATTCCAATCCTGTTTCAAAATATTCTTTTCAGAGAATATTTTTTGGCCCTTTATTGCAGTATGGCAAATTTTAATGACTTATTGGCAGGGCAGTTGCATGTCATGTTCATTTTATCAAAATTTTCTCTGATTTCATTGAACACTGTTATCAGGGAGTATTTTGAGTTGATTTTTTCCTAATGTGGTGCACTTGGATTTCAGAATCTGCAAAAATAAGGCACTGTACAAGTTTTAAAGCTTTCACTACCATATTTCCAACCTTTATGTACAAATCAGTATCTTTGACTTATCCAGACAATACTGTGTACACAAAGATACCATTGGACCATATTATTATGGTTACTTCATAACTGTCAAAAACTGCCCTACCATATTTTTAACCCCTTATGTAGGAATTTATATTGTTTTAACCCATTTAGTCAAAATGTACAGCTATTCTACATTATCATATTGTAAGTTCCTGTCACAACTATAAATGTGGGTGGCACAACAATCCAAAACATTTATTAACTATAATATAGTGTATACAAAGAACAAATAGTTACTCCTTTGGAGGCCATAAGAGTTTCAAACAGTGCGGCCAATCATCTATAGCTGCACATATGGCATTTCCAAATTCTTCACTGTTTGTTTCAAATCTTGTTTTAGAACCTCCAGATTTCTGTGTTGCGTCGAGCAAGCTTTACTCTTGATATTCCATAGTTGGTATATCCAGCAGATTCAGATCTGGACTTCCAAATGACCAACCTTGGCACGCTATAAACTCGGGAACATTATCCTTAAGCTACCGTTGCATGAGTTTAGCCTCATAGTTAGTGCAGTCTTGTTGAAAAACCCATTGTTATATAATATCATAAGACTCTGCTATGAGGGCTAATAGTTTCAAACATAATACTAATATGAAAAAAGTACTACAAATCTATCTTATCTCTGATGTGAGATTCCCTTGTGGTCTTACCGGGAAAAAGTACGAATCAGCTGGGGAATTTAATGTCATACTGGCAAGTTGGCCATGGTAGCTTAGTGGTTAAAGCAACTGCTCGATAAGTGGAAAATCCGTGCTTCAAATCCCAGCTATGGCATTGAATTTTTCAGTTCTGATTCCACCTCTTAAAACATTGCCCACACACGGCTTGTGTGTTTAAAAACACCAGCAGTAAGCTTGTTGGCATAAATAAATAATTAATACAAATGCCCAACTTAAATTAACAAAAGATAAATATCAAATGCAGGAATAAACATTAACATGAAGCAATGCATGTCCATTTCATATAAATTAGGCAGATATTTTGGATATATAATATCCATTACACTACTAATTCATAATTCATAAATTAAATTAATTAAATGTATCTATGTATATACTTTTCACTATGCAGCAGCTGTTACTATCTGTATTAATTTTAAAACATCTAGAAATGTATTATACACCTTTTACCCTAAATTTGTGGCTTTATTTTTAAGAATGTTAAGAACTGTGAAGTACTTTATCTCTTAAGTAAACAGAAGATGTGTGCAGTTAAGTGGTATTATGTCATCTGATCTGCACTGTTTATACCTAACCTTATATTTTAAAGTACTATTTATGTTCACTTGTTTCTTAAGGTTATAACAAATAATTGCAGTATTTACATGCATGCCAAAGGAAGTAGTAACACATAAATCTATAGAAATGCTCATCTCTATCTGTAACACTGATGTTTTCTTCTCTGCTCAATATAGAACGACTTTGAATATGTGATAGCAAGAGGCAACGAGAGTGGATTATTTGAGATGGTGAAGAAGCATGGAGTATGGGCATTACATTTCAAGAGGAGGTTGAAACATCCTGGAACATTTGATCTCATTATTGACAGTCGCCCAGGCAACATTGTTAGCAATGACATCTGGGAAAAACCATTGTCTCTCCGGCTGAGAATAGTTGTCACACAGTAGGAGTCCATAATGAAAATAAATGGTAAGCCATGTACATTGATTGGAATTTACAAACCACTAGAATTAATATCTGTTGGAGTAGTTGCCCCTGATTCTCGTTTGATGGTTTTTGGGCAACCTGTTATTCTCTTTTGTTAACACAGGACTGATCCTGTACTTTCCAACAACAGCTAACATCTGTTGCCTTTTTATTAAATTTTGGCTTGCACTGTTTTTTAATGTGAAGCAAACTTGGTCCATTCTGACATCCTACAGTAAATAACTAGGAATAATGTTTCATGATAAAACACATTCCCTTGTGTTGTGAGAATCATAATTGCAGAAGTCAACACAAAACTGAATTCAAAATGTGTCTATTATACTGGGTATTAATGAACCACACAAATATTTTCAGAGAATATGAACATGTCTTAAACAAGTAATTTGAGTTAGGAGAATTATGACCTGTTTGCTCAAGTTTCAAAGTTACAGCTATAAGTTGCTAAAGTGCCAGTATACCACTGGCTATATCTACCATTCAAGAGTGCAACACATGAAAATGAGAGGCATTTTAGAGCATACCTCCCTGGTGCAATGATTATGACATCAAGTATAAAGTTATCGTGTTTGCAAGTTCTGGCCTCGTTCACTACTACTTTTTTTTCTTTTCTTTTTCTTTCTTTCCGTCTTTTGAGTAGAGCAGGAGTATGCAAATCTACACTGGTTGATGATATGACATAGTACCACAGCAAGGAGCAAAGCAATATTTCGCCTTGCTTCAGCTGCCATCCTTCAAACAACCCATGTTCAAAGATATACAAGCAGCGATCTAAATCGCGTCAATACAACACAGCTGTTTTGGAACCACGAAAATGCAAAGGAACCTTCTTACATATTTATGTAGGTATGTTAGGAAAGTTCTAACACAAAAGGTTTTATGATCTCAAAGCAATAAACCATGATTTTCAACTTTTCAGAAATTGTTTCACATGGAGATTCATGCTGTAAAACCACAATTATGAAGTGAGGTTGTAAATTTACAGACAACCAAATTTTGAAACTACAATTACAAAATAAGGCTGGTTTAGATTTAGACAACTGGATATGGTAACATTTCTGTCTTCAGTAATGTTGTTGTTTTCTAGTGCCTTGCATCTGGCAATGAAGCCATTAGCATTCATGCTTTCCAATACTTTTGAACTGTAGTTTCTTCTGATCTTAATGCTTCACAGGTCTTCAAGTGGTCTTCATTCATTTCTGCTGGATCATTACACGGGACACATATTGGTGAAGCTGAATACCTATTCTGTAGAGATGAGTTGCTAAGCAGTTGTGATTTGTCAATAGTCGGAAGCCTGCAACCGCTGTTTTCCTTGGTCTCTGGGGGATTATATCTGGGTTGGAAAGTAGTGTAATCCATTTTTTATCTTTGGCATTTGTTTCTATTTCTTGTAGGTATGAATGAGAAAATTTTTTAATGATCAAGCGTTTTATTGAGGAATATGAGAAATTGAATTTAGACTTTTGTTTTATTGTTGTGCCTTTCTTTGCAAGTGAGTCTGCAGCTTCGTTCCCCATGACTCCACAGTGTGCTGGAATCCATTGGAGATGAACAGTCTTATTAACTTTTTGGAGTTGTGTTAACTTTTTGTAGCATTCTCTAATTTTTGTTGACTTCTTTGTAGTATTTGAACATATTCCCTGAATTGCAGCTTTAGAATCTGAAAGAATTACTGCCTTGTTAAATTTATTTAAGGGAAGATTTAATAATTGTCGGAGAGCAATGTGTATAGCCTCTATTTCTCCATCATAATTTGTTGTGTCTCTGCCAACAGAATGATAAAAGCAAAAATGTGAACACATAACTCCAGCTCCAGTAAGGTTTTCCGTTATATGTGCAGCCATTCTTCTGTGGGATACCTAGTATTGATTGTTTCCAGAGCTAGAAGTTTTTGTATTTCTTTTGGTGTGTCTGATTTACTTATTTCCTCTATTAATTCCAAACTGAAGGTAGGTTGCAATAATTCCAATGGATTTTCTCTTATGTCTTCAGTAATGTACTGCACATATTAGTACTATATTTAGTCAAACATATATGTGTGTAAGCAATTTTTTACCTAAATAAAGTTTATAAAATCTAAAAGCAGATCACGATTTGACGGAATCCTACGTGCTCTGTTGGTGTCAGTATCCACTTATGAATTAATGTTAGACATATGCAAAACTGTAAAGCTCTAGATAAAGTGAAGAATAAGGTGAAAAATTAATATTAAAGCCTTGCCAGTCTGTATATATGCATTCAACATATGTATATAAAATCAAACCTGCGTCAGAGAAGTTCTTACTCTGCCACTGTGGCTTCTGAAATCTCTTCCTTCGAACCGTGCATTACATATGTGCATGCCAGGGTGCATTTCATGATGTCTCCATTCCTATAATTGGGATGACTAATTATTTGACTCCTGGAGCAGAGCATATTAATAATGTTTTGGTCTAGATTTTAAATTCTGTTTCAATTTATGCATTTTTATTTCAACATATCAATACAATTAATTACAACTCTTGCTAACAAAAAGTTGAATCTTGCTTAATTCATTCATATGCTGTTTTTCAAATGGGAAATGGTTTAAAGGGTGAAGAAAATATAAAAACATCTAAGACTACTTCATTTTATAGGAGTTGCTCGAAATAGTGACTTGAATTGTCATAGGAACAATTGTCATACGCTATCCAAGATTTCTGGTGTGAGGTGAATCAAGGAAATGGTAGCAGTATTAACACTCTTCTTTGTATGGAATAAAAATCTGATATGTTGCACTCAAATGACTTTCTCTACTCTTATACTAATCCTTCATACAAACTCTTATTCTCATATCTTCTTCGTGTTACTTGAGATAAACATTTGTAGGAGTTATCTTATTGCTTATTTCCTTGTAGGTGCAATGGGAATATTAGAATACAGTATGCTTTGAGCGATAATCAAATGTTTTAAAGCTTTGAAGTCCCATTCTCTTTGCACGCTTGACATATAAAAAATGAACAACATTGTTGCAATTCACAAAAATTTAGGCTTTGTGTTCCACAAATAACAAGGAATATCTCTGAAATGGTTCACTCTACAAAAAACTTATTTGGACATACATTGTGTGTTTTAGCGAGATCTACATTTTTTGTACAGTAAGATTTTCTCTATCTCTTACGGTTTACGAGTTATTCAAAAGTCATCCAGAGTAAACAGCACTAGATAGGCTATAACCAGAAAATTTAAAATATACATTTCATTTGTCATAAAAATATCTTAAACATATGTCATTTTAATCAAAGTCGTTAGAGCCATTTTCAAGAAAATCAAAATTTTTGAAAAATGTTCCATGTAAAGGGTAGTTTAGAGTGGGGCTATTTTCTTCAAAATCTCCATGTCATATCCGTAAAAGACATTAAACTCAAATACCAACTTTGGTTTCTGACTTTTCATTTTTGAGTTATGCTCTCCATAGACAGACAGACACAGACACACTGACAGTCACACACAGACCTTTTTCTAAAAATGCTTTTTTTGGATTCAGGGCGTCTCAAAACATATTTCCGGTGAAATCTCGACATCAGATTTTTTGGGTGGAATACAATACTTCCTCTACTTACCAGTTGAGAAAGTAAAAAATGAAAGAAAAAGAACAGTAACTGCATGACAGGAAACGAATCCATGACCTTCGGGATAACAGCTTTTGGCATTATAAATTAAGCCACAAGAGCAATTAAATAAATGTCTCTAAAGAAGGCTACATAATGCAAGAAGGCAGCTGGTCATTGTTCAGTGTCACGTTGTCTAGTGATTAGCTCAAGATTTGAGAGATCTTTGTGGCATTAAATCTTGAGAACGCTGATGACAAGCTACTGAAAATCGATATTTCTATACTTAGGCACAGTCTTAAAAACATTCTAAGCCAGTTTTTCACTTGACTTTGCGTTAACACCGACTTGTAAGCATCTGATACCAATACTATATAACTGTGTTTTACATATTTACTCATGGACCATGCATTACCTATTTAAAATTTCTTATATCTGTCACATCTACAATCTCTGAAGTTATTTCAGTGTAGTTCATTAACACTCTGTATACAATAAATAAATACTTGATTGTTGTGGAAAGTTGGACAGTAAATGATCAGTCATTTGTGTCATTTGTTTTGCATAAGCCATTTTCACATTTTATTTCCGTGTTGTACTGGCCGTTTCTAATTTCCTTTTACCTTTTGCAGTTACATTTGGGCATAAACTGGTGAAGTGTGTGAAGTGTTTGTGTGAAGAGGACAGGTGAAATGATTCAAGATGAAACTGGTGTGTTGATTATGAAGAGGTTTCAGAGAAAGGCCATTGTCATTGATGACTGCTTTTTTTTAAAGAAAAAAAAAAGCATATACTTCACTGCCATTTTTTAACTGAATAGTCTCTTCTTTCTTTGCTCTAATATTATAAATAATTTACAATGTATCAAATGGAGTATATGCCAAGTGATAAAGTATTATATATTTTGTTTTCGTCTTCTATAAAGATACATGCATAACTAGTGTCTATTTATAACCTTTGATTAGTGTTTACATATTAAGCCTGTGTAAAATATATGATGTGATAGCTACATGCTCCATGTTGGACTAAAAACATGCATCTCGTACATATCTGAGGTGCATGTAACAACCTTTGCAATCTAGTGTGTGTTCATTTACATTTCCATAAAGAGGTGCCTTCCCAAAGATGATTCACTTAGTTTTTTTGGGGACCAAGAGGTACTTAAATGTAAAAAAAAAATAATAAATAACTTTAAAAGAGTAAATTTAGTTATAAAATAAAGATGTTTAATTCACTAAATTCTTGCAAAAGATTCTTTTGGAGTTGTAATTATACCTACTTGTCCATTTTATTGCAGATTCTTTTATTTTCTTGTGTACCTTTTAAACATATTTCAGGAAATTTACATCTGGATGTTGAATAAACAGGGACTAAACAAAACTGTTTACTTAAGATGTATTACTACCTTAAATTCTCCTATTTCCAAATTATTTATAGAGCTTTGCCCTATGATATAGAGAAGGAATTACATATTCAACCAAAACTTTGATAATGGTAAAGAATACCAATAAGTTTGAGAGGTAGATTTTGAACTGAAAAATTTAATGCCACAGCCAAGATTTGAACCACAGACCCTACACTTACCAGGCAGGTGCTCTAACCATTAAGATACTGTGACAACCTGCCAGAATGACATTGAATTCTCCAACCAATTAGTATTTCTCCCGGTAAACCACAAAGGCAGTCTCACATCAGAGATAATTACCCTAATGGCAACTTACTATAGTAAGTACTTTATGTCCCGGGATTAAATAACCTTCAGATAGTAATTATTATTTTTTTATGCCAACCAACTTGCTGCTGGTGTTTTTAAACACACAAACCATGTTGAGCAATGTTTGAGAGGTAGAATTCGAACTGAAAAATTTAATGCCACAGCCAGGATTTGAATCACAGACCCCCAGGAAAAATACAAATTGGTTGGAGAATTCAATGTCATTCTGGTATGTTGTCACAGTAGCTTAATGGTTAGAGCACCTGCCTTGTAAGGGGAGAGTCTGTGGTTCAATTCCCGGCTGTGGCATTGAATTTTTCAGTTCCAATTCTACCTCTCAAACATCGCCCACACACTGCTTGTATGTTTAAAAACACCAACAGTAAATTTGTTGGCATAAATAAATAATAACCAATAACTTTATTTTCAATTGTTCCATTTAAATGCAATAGTTATATTAGTGATCTTTTACCCTTGGAACATTTGCCTGTCAGCAATGGCATTAATTCAAATACAGCTGTCATTGGATTTTTTCTTTAGATTTTATTCATTATATGTACCTATACATGCACCCACCCACGTACCCATCCACTCGTATCCATACACACACACACGCACGCACACACACACACACACACACACACACACGCATACGCACACGTGCACGCACACACGCAAGCTTCATTGCCCCATTCATATCCAGTCCTTTTCCCCTCGAAATCTCTTCAATCCAATCTTTCCAGAATCGTCTATCTTCACGTTGATCTCCTTTCCTCCACTCTAGCTTGCCAAGCCTGTTTTGAGATCCTTCTTCACTTATGCATTGAACCTGGCCAAACCATTTCAATTGTTTATTTTCTACTTATTGTAAAGGTTGGATTTTCAAATTTGTTCTTATTGTCTGATTTCTAATTCTATCTCATTTAGTTTTACCTTACACTCTTCTCAAGTATCTCATTTCATTTGTTTGTAGTTTGCTAATTGACTTAGGTGTTAATGGTCAAGATTTGCACCCATAAATTAATATTGGTACAAAAGTCCATAACATAACACTAATTTAATTAGTGTTTTATGCAATCTTCTTTATTATTATGATGGGCCTGTTTGGATTTTAAATTTGTATAGAGTGAATTACATGCTTTTTTGGATATTAAAATTCTTGTTTTAATTTCTTCTATTTGATCACCAGCATTATTTAGATTTTACTGTACTAATGAATTTATCAGATTCTCTCCATTATTTTCATTTTGTTATTGCAGAAGATAAACCATGCTCACTGACGTACTCAATGAAGTAATAGAATATAACATTGCCTGTACTGCAGCAAAACAGATGATTTGTGCAAGGAACTGCTGCCACTCTTGATCTGTTGATGCCGCTAAATTAAGTTATTTTGTTGTTTAACAAAGTCAATTGCCAGGATCACACCAGCATTGCCAATATGCCGGAATTTTGTCCTGCAGGAGTTCTTTTACATGCCGGTAAATCTACTGACATGAAGCTGTCGTTTTTAAGCACACTTAAAAACCATTACTCTGGCCTGGATTTGAACCTGCGACCTTGGGATCAGTAGACCAGCGTCTAACCAACTGAGCCACCCAGGCCGACTTTAATGCCGCTTTTCTTCAATCCTAACTTGAAATCTTTAATATTGTGCTAACTTTGTTAATATTTCACCTGGATTATCTTCTTCACTGCTACAAAATCCATATGTCAGGCAAATTATTTCAAACTACACAACTGAAAAGAGTTTTGACATTTGATTGCATGCTTAGATTGGTTTTGGTTCATTTTAGCCTAAGAATAAAGGGCTTATAAGCGGTCAATAACATTTGTTATTTTCTATTTATAAGACCAATAAATAGTTGATTGTTGTAACACACACAAACCATCAGTAGACAAACTTTTAAAAACAGAATCAGAACTGAAAAACTCAAGGCCATAGTCAGGATTTGAACCATAGATTCTCCACTCTAATTGTGGTAGCTCGTAAGCACTGAGAACCATGGCAACATGCTGGTACAACATTAAATTCCCCGACTGACTCGTATTTTCATGGTAGACCACAAGGGAATCTCAAATTCAAGGCCACATACCCCAATGAGACCTAAAAATCATAAGTACTTATGAGGATCTTCCTTTCATAGAAGTTTGAAAACAGTGTTGTTGCAATTAATTTAATTTAATTTGTTCAGTGTTATTAATTAACTCACCTTTTAAATTAAATTAACTTATGAGGATGTTCTGATAAGCTCTTGGCCTTGCCCAGAGATTGCAGCATTATTCACATAATATTTTCCCCTTACATTGGTACATATGTTAGTAGATTTTATGTAAAATTGCAAGTCATTCCAGGTAGCCATTGACGGTAGGCAGTCGTTTGAAGCAGTTGTGCACGTGATGTTAAAAATGGAAAAACTTAACTGTGCCAGATGATGTGCTGGTCAAATGGAGTCATTCCTGTTTCATCCATTGTCACATATTGATGAAAAAGTCACTTAAATTTAACTTAAAATGCACCAAGCACCTTTTGGAAAGTGTCATACGAATGCATTTGTGATTTATGAGAGCACATAGCACACATCTTGCTCAAAGCTTTTTCATGTTCAATTCCTTGAAGCTAAAATTGACTTTCTTCGCTTCCTGATGTATCGCTGTATCGGCCGTTGATGTTTAAATGTCGTTGGTGACGTGGTGTTACCCTTTGATGTGGTTCGCTCCGGCTAGTTCTGCAAGAGATCTCTTTATCTCGGGTCTGCGTAGGAGTAATGGACAACCCAAGGAAACTTTTTATATTATTTATTGTCTCTTAAATATTTTCGGGAGCTATGCCGAAAATATTTGTATACGTAGAGGAATCGCACTCACATCCGCGCAGCACGACCTGCCGTACTGGTCTCTGGTTGAGTAGTGACGCTTTCTAGCTTACCCACGCTAAGAAGACCGTTCTCTTCCAATTTGAATGTCATGACGTCATCCAAGAAAGCCTCGTATCCAAAATGCTATTTCCTTTTCCCGCAATTTAGAAATGTCCCTTTCTATTATAACATGTTCTTTTATGAATTTCGAATATATAATTACCTTTTTAGGATTAAACGATATTTACTTTATATTTTATTAAATATATCGCGCGACTTTTAAGGTTTTCAGACCTGACTTTCGAACGTGTATTTAAACTATGTAGTATGACGTCATGACTCGTTAATTTCAAACCAATAATGTGTTTATCCTACAAATTTAACGACTATTATTTACTCATATCTTGCTCACCTTACAACACTTCCTGCTCTATTATCTATTTATGTTATTACTTAACACTTATCGCAAATCTCATATCCGGCAATTAAATTAAAACGTGTCTTTTTCAAAAGCCCATTCAATCGGAAATCTAAATTTCGGTATCATCCTGGTGCAAGATGTTACCAATATGTTCCTTTGATATCCCTAGAGCATTAGCAATTTTATGCACCTTTATACGCCAATTTTACAAAACCATATCATGCACTTTTTCAATGATTTCCTGTGTGGTTGCAGTGTGTGGATGTCCTTTGTGTGGATCATTTTAGATGCTTTCATGGCATGTTTAAACTCAGCTGCCCATTTTTTTCATGTTGGAAATTGAAGATTTACAAGCCACAAATGAATTTTGGTCAGTGTTAAACCTTCTTTAACAAGAATTTTATCACTACATGATACTCCATATTTTCCATTGTAGACACCACGGGAACCGCAACTGCTTCAAATGACTGCCTCCAGTCAACTGCTGCCTGGAATGACTTGCAATTTTACATGGAATCTACTAACATGTGTACCAATGTAAATGGAAGAAATCACACAGTTGGTGGTGCAATCTCTGGGCAAGGGCGAGAACTTATCAGACCCTTGTAAGTCATGGGGTTTATGGCTTTTATTAAGTTTCCATTTACAAGGCCAATCAATGATAACTGTTTGTTCTAACCATACAAACTTTGGCAGTATTTGAAAGGTAGAGTCAGAACTGAAAAATTCAATGCCATATCAACCGCACATTAAGCAGAAGATCCATGGTTCAAATCCCAGCTATGGCATTGAATTTTTCAGTTCTGATTTTACCTTTCAAACATTTGTAATTTTTTTCCGCTCTGCCTTTTTTGTTTGTTTGGAATATAAAGTTCATTTTACTTCATTTTGCAGAATAAAGAAAAGTTTCATAAGTTTAAAAAAAATGTAATCTTTAACCATAATTTGTTTTTACATGTCAAATAGAAAAGTTGTTTGTTTCTGTTTCTTTGGTAATGATATGATGTTTTAGAAGAGTCCTTCAATAACACCAGTCTCCTCATCAATGTCCATATCATATATATTTGGTCTGGTTCCTAGTCCAGGAAGCATGGCAATCTGAAACAGAAATTTTACATGGTTAGTATTTGCAAACATGATAAAAACTATCTTGATTAGCTATTTAATAAGGAGATGCATTACAGATGTCAACATGTTTATAATATGCCCTAGTAATACATTCTCCTATCTGTATACTTGAGATGGACCAGGATAGGATCAGCAGGGCAAGGGACTCAGGAGGCTCAAGCTGCCCTCTCTATCCTCAGATACCCAAAAACCATAATAATGAAGCAGTACAGTCTCATTTTCGCTTTCTAATTCTTGTATACTTAGGTAATAAAAATTATGTGAACATTAAAAGTAAATATACTCTGTAGGTACATCAAGAGATTAGAGGAGACATAAACAAAGCCATGTGCGTTTTGACCACAGCACGCTCTTGACCTTTCGCTGTCTAAATGGTCCCTTGAAGAAATACTGTTACTAAGGTCTGAAGTCTCACTTAATGTTTGCTAAAGCACGAACTAAGTGTACTAAGCATAGTTAAAGTGTAAGAATACACAGTTAAGTGAATCTGTAACCAGCCTAATTCATTCTGCGCGCGCATTACTCAGTGTGAAAGTAACATGGCGGAACAAGTGAGTGATGTGAATCATAAGTGTGGCAAACTGTTGCGAAGTGGTGAAGACAATAATATTGAACGTGTTTAACAAGTTCTGCGAGAAATATCCCAAACTTGCTATCGAAGACATGATGAAATTAATATCCGAATTTACCGGTGTGTCAGTTGCAAATATTTACAGCACACGCAAAGAAAAATCCTCAGTTGGTGAAGTCAGAACTCCCAGCAAAAACCGACCACATGCCTTACAAATGTTGGATGTACTAGTTTGCAACGAATTTGTGAGATCTGCAATCCGTCGAAAAGTTCACCAGTTCTTTGTTAACAGTGAACCCCCACCTTAAATAAAGTGCTTTTGGCAGTTAACTCTGATCCCAATCTTCCAGATTTGAAATGAACTTCCCCACCACAAGCTGCTTCTGGAGATTGGTTTCGAGTTTGTGAGCAGGAAATGAAAAAGTGTTATTGTGAATAGAGATGACGTAAGTAGCAATGTTATTTGGATCAAGTAAATATATCCTTTTAGTAGTGTAAAATGCATATTATACCTACGCATAGCGGTAACTGTGTTGCGTCATTGTGAATACACATGCTTTGTTTACATATCCTCTAATCTCTTGATGTACAGAGTATAGAAGCTTTAATCAAAGAAAGTCCCTAACAAACTTACATTTGTGAATCTGTACATTCAAAAGAATGGGGGACTTTTTCAACAGCTTTTGTGGATGGATAAGTTAATTATAATTTTTATGTATGTACAGTAGAACCCTGATAACTCGACTCTCAATAATTCGATATTCCATATAACTTGACAACTTTTTTATTTTTTATTTCTTATTGCTAAATTTGACTGTAATTTCTATAATTCACGATGCAGTGTAAACAATATAGGTAAATTTTAATTAGTGTACTATACAACCTACCACATTCTCCCTCACAGTAACAAAACGGTGACCGCATACTGACCTTAGATATCCAATAAGGACATAAGCAGCCGGCAGAACATTGTCACAAAATCAAAAGCGGATACATAAGCATGAACACTGGTTTAGAAGCTTTATTCCTTTACCCAGTATGTACATGTTATGTTATAAGAGGTTGAATCAGAAACTGAAAAATTCAATGCCATAGCCGGAATTTGCCAAGGATCTTGCTTTAACCACTAAGCTACCATGGTCAACTTGCCAGTACAACACTAAATTGAATTTTTTAGTTTCTGATTCAACCTCTTAAACATTGCCCACACGCGGCTTGTGTGTTTAAAAACACCAGCAGTAAGCTTGTTGGCATTAATAAATAAATGTTGTGTTATATTTCGGTTACAGTATTCTTTTTCTGATTTCCAACTGTTAGTGTTGTGTTCATGCCAGTAAAAATGTCCAACAAGAAGAAAAGGCAAATTAGCATGATAATGAAATTAAATTGGATGTGTTAAAGAGACTGGACATAGAGGAACATATTGATACATAATCAATTTTAGGATATGTTGTTTTCTAGTGCCTTGCATCTGGCAATGAAGCCATTAGCATTTTAGGATATGTTATACCTTTTTGTTTCCTATATTATGCTAAGACATGCATTTATGTATTTTACAGTGTTATGTTATGACTTGTGAATAACAAACCCGTTATTCAGTAAAACTGGACATTTCAGTAACTTGACACCCTCTCCATCCACATTAGGTCGAGTTATTGGGATTCTACTGTATTTATTTTCTGTTTCCACAACTTTCTGTAAATTTATTCCAACCAGCCCACCACAGTAGCATCACAAATGGCTACTATCACATTCCTATAACTCCTTTATTCCACCTCTGTGGAGGGACTTACAGATCACACTGAATGAAAACAACTGTCCATGTCTTTTCTTATACCAGCAAATCTGTATGTGAAACTGTTGGTGTGGTGCTAAACTTAAGAAATGAGCTTTTTCTGCACAATATAATTCTCAAAGGTTTGTTGTTTTAAAAAGTTATTTTATAGTATGCAAACGTTACCTCTCCTGCAATTGGCACAAGGAAACCAGCTCCTGCTGATAGCTTCAGATCATGAATTGGCAGAGTAAAGCCCAAAGGAGCTCCCTTTACTGCTGGGTCTCCAGTTAGGGACAGGGGTGTTTTTGCTATACACAAAGGCAGATTTCCATAGCCCTGGAAAGTACACATGCATTGCAACATTAGTGAGTATAATCTCATTGAAGATATGCATTATTTGCAACAAAATTTGAAGTTACATTTGCATGACTTTTTATATCACTTGTGCAAGCTATGTTTACGACAGCTCATAGCTCATATTTCTACCTACTACAGGTTAATTGAGATAAATATTTGCAAAAATAATTTCATTCCACATTTTGTTGAAGGCACAGGGAGAACAGAGGAAAGAAAATTGATAGATTTTTAAAAACCAGATCATATATATGCTGGCTTAGACATACCATAGGTGCTCTTTCCATGACCTTAAGAGAAACAGCTGAATAGCAACAGCTTTTTAAAAAATCTGAGGTGTTGCACTTACATGAATTTCTCTACTCTTGTACTAACCATTCTTATAAACTCTTACTCCTGTATCTTCTTCATGATAGTTGAGATAAACATTTGCAGAAATTATCTTATTGCTTATTTCCTTGTAGGTACAAGGTGAATATGGGAATGCAGTAGACTTTGTGCGATAGTTTAAAGCTTTCAAATCCCATTCTCTTTGCAGGGTTAACATATAAAAAAACCTGATGTGTTATACTCACATGACTTTCTCTACTCCTGTACTAACCATTCTTACAAACTCTTATTCCTATATCTTCTTCGTGTTAATTAAGATAGACATTTGTACAAATTATCTTATTATTTCCTTGTAGGTATAAAGGGAATATTAGAATACAGTAGGCTTTGTGCAATAGTCAAATCTTTTAAAGCTTTGAGATTCCATTCTCTTTGCACACGTAACATATAAAAAATTAACAATGATGTTCCATTTCATGAAAGTTTTAAGTTTTCCAAAACTCACACACTTAACAAGGAATGTCTCCAAAATGGTTCACTCTACAAGAAAATTTATTCAGACATAAATTGTGTATTTTAGCAAGATCTACATTTTTTGTATAGTATGATTTGGTCTATCTCTAACGGTTTACCAGTTATGTAAAAGTTGTCCAGAGTAAATACGACTACAGGGGCTATAGCCAGAAAATTCATGATATACATTTCATTTATCATCAAAATATCTCCATTTTAATCAAAATCGTTAGTCATTTTCAAGAAAATCAAAATTTTCGAAAAATGTTCCATGTAAAGGGTAGCTTAGGGTGGGACTATTTTCATCAAAATCTTTGTGTCGCATCCTTGAAAGACATTGAACTTAAATACCAACTTTGGTTTTTACCGACTTTTTGTTTTAGAGCTATGCTGTCCTCGGACACAGACACACTGACACACAGACACACAGACAAACACACAGACCTTTTTCTAAAAATTCTTTTTTTGGGTTCAGGGGGTCTCAAAACATATATTTCCGGTGAAATCTCGACATCAAATTTTTGGGTGGAATACAATACTTCCCCTACTTATCAGTAAAGAAAGTAAAAATTAATAATGATGCTCCATCTGACAGAAGTATAAGTTCTCCAGAAATCACACAAATAGCAAGGCATATCTCCGACATGGTTCACTCTAAAAAAAATTTATTTAGACATAAATTGTGTGTTTTAGCAAGATTTACATTTTTTGTATAGTAACATTTGGTCTATATCTTACCGTTTACCAGTTATGCAAAAGTCATCCAGAGTAAGCTGGACTACATGGGCTATAGCCAGAAAATTCAGGATATACATTTCATTTGTCATACAAATATCTTAAACATATGTGATTTTAATGAAAATCGTTAGCCATTCTCAGGAAAATCAACATTTTCCATATAAAGGGTAGTTTAGGGTAGAGCAATTTTCTTCAAAATCTTCACGTTGCATCCTTGAAAGACATTAAACTTAAATACCAACTTAGGTTTTCAACCAAATTTTTGTTTTTGAGTTATGCTGTCTACAGACTGACAGACACACACACAGGGAAGTTTTTCTAGAAAGCCTTATTTTGGATTCAGGGGCCTCAAAACACATATTTCCAGTGAAATTTCGACATTGAATTTTTGGGTGGAATACAATAGTAATACAATTACTAAACGTAGTAGAGAAAGTAAAAATGACAAAAGTATTTAACATTTCAAAACATTGATAATGGATTACATTTTATTCTATCATGGTTCACCAGTTATACCAAATTATGCAAAACTCCTTCTGATTGAAGAGGGCTTACCAGGTTAAGATACGCATGCTCTTTGCTATGTGAATAGTACTTTAATACAAATGATTAGAATCATTTTTGGGAAAATCCAACATTTTGAAAAATCTCTCATGTAAACATTAATTTTGGGTGAGGCAATCTTGTTCAAACTCTTCCATATCACATCTTTGGAAGGTGCTGAACCTAAATATCAATTTTGGCATTTATTGGGCATTTTATTTTGAGTTTTTGTGGTTCACAAATACAAATCTTTTCCTTTAAAATGTTTCTTATTGGATCCAGAGGGTCTTTTATTTCCAGTAAAATATTGAAATCAAATTTCCGGGTAGATTGCAATGCTTCCTCTTACCTCCTATGGCTATAGGTAGGTTACAGATGTAGTAAAACTTGAATACTTATCCTAATTTTATACAGAGATATGGACTCAAATGCATAACAGTGACCTTTCAAACTTGTTCCCAACAAGTGTTTGTGCTTCTCATTTTGGCAAATGAAGGAATAGTACAACGTATTTGTATGAAAAGAGGTTGGGAAGAAATGCTGTGAAGGCGCTACTACTAAAAAAATAAATACATACATGATTAATTAATAGAAATTACCTGCTTCTTGTAGTCTTCCATAATTTTGTGAACCTTTGGTTCAATTTGTACTGGACCAGCTCCATACATCTCTTTTGCTATAACTTTTATCTTCTCTTCAAGAGGTAATTCCAAATCATACAAGAACCTGTGACCAACATATATAATTGTTACTGATAATTTTTACTTAAACATATTTTAAACTACTACTTTGAATATTTGAATTTATGTGTTAGTGTTAGCGAATTTCAAAAGCTATAATTAAAGATAGGCTCAATATGAAGAAAATTGAGCAGCCTTGGTTGAACAAAATTTCGTAATTTGGAGAAGAGTGAGTGAATTAGTGACCTGTAAATACCGTGGTTTTTTAGCATTTGTAGAATGTATTGCCAAACCTGAACCCTGAAGGTTGCTTGCAAGCCTCAATGACTGCATCAGCCAGGTCTACAGCGCCTGCTCCTCCTTTTGCCCAATGGTTGCATATAACTGCTTTAAATGCTCCACCGCTTTCACTGACTTGCTGAAGAAGTTGGAGTTCTGCGGGAGAATCTGTGCTGAAAAATTAGTACATCACTATAAGCAGAGTTTTACAATACATGCATTGCAGATTATTACTATAAAGTGAATGTGTTGGATATCTACACCTGAATGGGTAGAAATGTGACAATCTTCTTAGGATTTTTACTTATCTTTTACTGTTAGAACCTCCCTATCATATGGTGAAGGCAATACAGTGCAATACACTAAAGCAAATACATTATTAAGGCAATGTATTGGTGAAATTTGGTAAAAATTGCCAAAAATTTGGATTTTTACTTTTTGCACTTTTTGTTGTGCTTATACTTTGTACTTTACCAGCACTTTAGTTTTCACAATATCAGCCATTTTTGAAGCTCCAGGAGGGTATTCAAACATGCTAGTGCAGGTGAGCGTTCCTCATTAAACCTCGTGCTACAGCTTTGAAATGCATTTTTCGTTTTCAGTGGCTCTGATTTTGATCTCTTGCAGGGAGTTTTGTTTCAGAAAGGTTGTAAGTTGGCTGTGCTGAAATGAATTTGATATATGAACTAAAATGCCGCAAATCTGACATGTTTTGCATCCAAACAGAGAAATGCAGTTAGTGTTCAGTAATTCTGTAATCTTGCCAGGCTATTTCAGTATTCCAGGATTGTTGCCAGGTTATTTCCACTTGAGGTTGGTTGCTGGTTGCCAGGGATCAGATCATCAGCTCAACTAGGTCTTCAACATGGGAAGAAAGAGAGCAACGAAGAGCAGCACCCAAGCCACGCACAAGACTTCGGTCTTGCCGCGAGTCGACACACTGGAGCCTGCCGTGCCACCAGAGCACAGCAAGTCAGAGCAAGAGCCATCACCAGCCTGCCCAGTGCCACCAGTCATGGCTGAGCCAGCATACACGCTGGTGCCACCAATCCAGCAGTGCAGGCCACCGCTGGCACCAACCCAACCCAGCACTGCCAGCCGACGTTACCGCCACCACCCACAGCATCCTCCTGGTGGCATAGTGCAGTAGTGTGCAGAGTTCCATGGGATTGTCTGCCGCCAGGCAACTGTGGCAGTCCAGCATCAGGGCCACGAGAATTCACACTGACTGTGGCCCAACCATGATGGTAAGGCTGGAGTTTGCAGACCAGGCCGACCGGGAAGCTGCCTTGACAGTGGGGCTGCCCTTGTTAGGGCAACGCCTGGTCCCTTGTCGCTGCTGCTGCCAGTTCGGCTACCAGGCCGAGACCTGCTCTGCCAGCCCATGGTACCACTACTGTGATGCCTGGGCTTTAACTGTCACGTGCAAGGGTCATGACCTTAGACACCACCGCCAGTACTGTGCCACATGTAATGGCCAGGCACAGTGCCCTCTCCATCCATGTCGGACCTCACAACAGAGCAGCACACCACCACAACAACGACTGAACCAACGACCAGCACCACAAACCACCGTCACAGCTCCACCAGCTCCAGAGACACCACCAGCAACACAGTATACACCACCAGTCGCCGCAGTCAGCCAGAAGTTACGGGATGCAGGACCTCCATGCAGAGTTACTGAATGTCAGCACCCGCCTGGCTGCCATTGAGGAGACACTTGCCTCCATCTCCGCCGCAGCATGCAGCACAATCCAAAGGAACATCGCAGAGGCTCTCGAGCCAATCAAGCTGAAGCTTAACCAGCTCGAGATCCCAACTACCACCAGGGAGGCTGGGACACAGACTCGCCTCTCCAAGGAACCAGCTCAACAACGACCACCGCAATTCCTTCCTGAAAGAGCAACCGCCAGGGGTTTCCACATTCATCACTGCCGCCCCTGCACAGAGCTGTGTCGTGCAATGAAGTGTACGGCATATCCCAAGTGACTGACACCAGGATTCAGTCATCATCATTCCATTCATCAGTCACCATACAGCTCAGAGTTCACCACTCACCATCATCACCAGGACTGCTACCAGGGGGCTCTCAGGGCTTAGATCATGACTGTCTCCTGGCTGTTCAGCATCACTATGCTGTTACTGCCACTGGCAGGCAGCTTTCATCCTTCACAACAGAATGCGCAGGTGCAATAATGCGGTACTGCAGCACTGAGGTTTCAACCTCGGGACTTCCGGTGGGGTTTTCTAGTGAGTAGGCTGCCCGGGTTCGAAGCCCGGGTAGGAGTCTTACACTCACATGCTTGCATGCTTCAAGGACGTAAGTAGCCTTTTTCCCCACCACAAAAAAAAAGTATTCCAGTTATATATTAGACATTCTTTAGGTAGTCAATAGATTTTAAGTTATTTGTTAGTCTATAGTAGAGCCATAACAAGCAGATATTTTATTAATTTTGTGTATAAATTTGCAAAAGTGCAAGTGTAGAGGTTAGCTAAGAACAATAAATTTCTAAATTTTCTGAACAATGGGAAGGCAAAAGGAAAGTTTTCATATTAAGAAGCAACCAAGCAAGCTTAAAATTCTCAGAAACTTACTGAAGCCAAGAAGAAAGCAACAGAGGGTCCCACATAAGATGCAGGGGAATTTTAACTTGATTGTGCTTACAAAAACATACTGCTAAACTTTAAAGTTCATTTTTCTCAGTTCTTTTTTTCTCAGCATTTTTCACTATTCAAAATGCTCCTTGGACCCTAGTTTATAACTTATTAGCTTGAAATTTTCAGGAGACCTTCAGAGATTAAGGTATTAAAATTTGTTGTGTGTTAGTTAAAAAATATTAAATAATTGAGCTGAAGTTAAAAATGTTTCAAAACTCACACTGAAAAATAAAAAAATGTTGATAAATAGTATACAAAGAAATTTTTTTCTCTTAAACTAATTAAATCTAAGCAATTTTGGTATGACAATTTCTTTATATTTGTACTGTGATGCAGAGGTTTTGTTGTACTTCCTTCAACAACAACCTCTCTCATCTAACTTTTCCTCAGTTAGGACTTTTGTTTGTTAATGTTTCTTTTTGTCTAACACAGACCCAATCTGTTTAAATGCTTGTAACCAGGTACAACTTGTTAGGAAAGGCAACACCACAGAATTCCTGTATAAATTCAAGCTGGTAGTTCACATATGACTATGTTCCAACAAAACTTAACACAATAAACACATGCTCTATGATATACACACAGCTTCACATAATGATATTCCCACTACATACATGCCAAACAACTTTAAACTGAAGAGCAAATGCTGTTACCCTCAACAGCTCCACAAACTAGGCTAATAAGGAGCAAGGTCATTCAACCTTATACCAGCTATGAGTTAGACCTGCTGGTCACAGCCATTTAAAATAAAACTCAGTATTATGCACCTAAGTGAGTTGTTTGAATTGTTTTTTGAGTCACATTTTTATACTCACTTTTACTTTAAAATGGTGAAAATACTGCCATGTTTTCAACATTTCAAAGCAAAGGTGGGTGTAAAAAAGTTACTCAAGAAATCAAACTCAACCACAGAGAATACTTTACTGTTAATAGTGTTTTTGTTTTTAATATTTACAGTGAATTACTTACTTAAACACATTGATGACAACTACAACTGGGAGACCAAATTTTCTTCCATTATTAATATGCTTCAGAAGATTTGGTACTCCTTTCTGTAGCATTTCAAGGTTTTCCTGCAAAAAGAAAATGTGTAACTGGCACTATATTGCATTACAATGCTGATTAGTTTTTTCCAAAACTTCACCACATAGACCCAGAAATACACAATCAAATTGTTGTTCTAACCTGTGTATATTCCTTTTCAAGAGGAGTGCCAGGGGTAACTGCAGGACCTCCACCATGCATTTTCAATGCCCTTACTGAAGTGACCAAAACCACAGCATTTGGGGCCATACCAGAATATCGACATTTAATGTGGAGAAACTTTTCCAAACCTTTCAGAGAAAAAGCACTTCAAATCAAAGATGCATTTGTGGTTGTAAACTAGTTGATATTTATTCATTCATTCATTCATTCATTCATTCATTCATTCATTCATTCATTCATTCATTCATTCATTCATTCATTCATTCATTCATTCATTCATTCATTCATTCATTCATTCATTCATTCATTCATTCATTCATTCATTCATTCATTCAGTCAGTCAGTCAGTCAGTCATTGATTCATCGATTCATCCATTTATTTATGCCAACAAACTTACTGCTGGGGTTTTCTGATTCTACCTCTCAAAGTTGATCTTATTTAATCTTTTATAGGCTAGTAACCATGATGTGAATTTAAATTTAAGGATAAATTGAGTCAGATTTTTGAATACTTATCACTTACACTGAAATACAATGAAAAACAATGGATATCTTTTTTTTTTTTGTTCTAGAAGTTTGTTATGCCATTCTTAAATGTCAGTAATTATTAGCATAGCTTGGTTAAACTGTGATGCAGTGGACTTAATTGCATTCAGATGTATAGTAGACATGAATAAGTTGTATTAGGGGCTGTCAAATGGAAACCAAACATCCACAAAGTTGACAAAATTGTTGCATATTGATTCTATCGATATCATTGGTTTCAGAAGGTGAACAGTGTTTTTAATGTTGTGGCTAGAGTTCCAAAAATGGTATGGTACTGTTAATTTTTCTGTGTGTTTATACTTTGTGTGCCTGAGTTATTCCTTGAAATAGGTTTTGGTGTTCCTTTTGGTTTTACCTATGTATATTTTTTCAGTCTTCACAGCTGATTTGCAAGTTCCTGGTTTCTTTCAAGATAAGTTACCTCAGATCTGTTTGATTTAATTATATTTATTATACTGTATCTATATATTACAACACTATGTTGTAATTGTGGAAAATCTTTTGGAATTTTCTCATAAACTTCGGGTGGTATGTGAATTTTCTGAACATTTTCTTGTCTTTCTCTGCTGTTAGAGTGGTTATGTGTGTTATTTGTTTCTTCTTTTTCTTATTTCTGTAGTTTTTTATTTGTTCCGAATATCTGCTGTTCACCATTTTATTGGATGATATTATTAAAACATGTTCAAAGAACATTAAACTGCTACTAGTAGAGAATTGGATTATGAAACTCATAAAGATATCCCAATTAGTTTATGCAGATGATTTGGTAATACTGGAAAATTCAGGAAAAGCCTTACAATATAACTTAAATATATGGAATGAAGAATTAAAGAAAACAAACATGAAAATTACTTCCATTAAAACCAACTCTATGGTAATACTAATAAGCAAAGAACCTAAGACAAACAAAATAAAATTAGGAAACAAGGTAATCGAACAAGTAACAAACTTTAATATTTGGGATCTCTATTTAGCAATGATAGAAAAATAGATGATGATGTGAACAACAGAATTGCAGCAACTGGAATATTGTACCATGCTTGAAATAAGAACTTCATTGGCTAGAAAGAGATCTCAAAGAATACTAAATTGTTGTTTTCTAGTGCCTTGCATCTGGCAATGAAGCCATTAGCATTCGTGCTTTCCAATACTTTTGAACTGTAGTTTCTTCTGATCTTAATGCTTCACAGGTCTTCAAGTGGTCTTCGTTCATTTCTGCTGGATTGTTACACAGGACACATATTCGTGAGGATGAGATACCTATTCTGTAGAGATGACTTGCTAAGCAGTCGTGATTTGTCAATAGTCGGAAGGCTGCAACCGCTAGAGAATACTAAATTAACAGTATACAAAACAACTTATATACCAACATTAATTTAAGGGTGCGAATCTTGGCCATTAACATCTAAGTTGATTAGCAAACAAGAAACAAATGAAATGAGATACTTGAGAGGAGTGGAAGGTAAAACTAAACTAGATAGTATTAGAAATCAGACAATAAGAACAAATTTGAAAGTTCAACCTTTATAACAACAAATAGAAAATAAGCAATTGAGATTTTTTTTTTTTTTTTTGAATTAATGTCCTCCAACATTGTGTCATATTGGACGAATGAATGAATGAAATGAAATGGGTGAAATGATGCTCAAATGAGCCCGAGTTCCATGGAGCTTTAAGTTACCCCACATTCGTCTTCTCAGGTTAGGGAAAACCTCGGGGAAAAAAACCTTACTCGGATAACTTACCCTAAGCGAGATTCGAACTCGCGAACTCTTGAATGTGAGGCAGACACGCTAACCATCACGCTATCGAGGCGGACACTGAGATGGTTCAACATGTTCAATGCATAGGTAAAGAGAGGACCCCAAAACAAGCTTGGCAAGCCAGAGTGGAGGGAAGGAGATCAAGGGGAAGGCCTAGACCAGCCCTTCCAACACAGTGTCTGTGATGTATTTTTCTGGTACCCTTTATACTCCGATAATTTCTAATATTAGTTAAAATTTCTCGACAAAGCTATTTTCTACTGAATATCTTCCCAGTACACACCCATGAAGTATGTTTTGTATAACTAAAGCTGTAATCATTACTTCCGTAACCAGTGCTTTCCCTTTTTCTTCTCAAATGTGGGGTACTTGCCCTAATGGTGGTTGTGATGGCACCCATGCCTCATTAGGCATGAGTTAAATGTGTCTGAGCACATGAGAAAGATGGAAAGCAGTGACCTAGATGTTTCTGTGAAGATTGGCTTGAAGGAATTTTGAAGGGAAAAGAACTGGATGTGAATGGAGCAAAGAAACTTGCAAGAGACCATGTGAATTAGAAGGCTCTTATAAAAAACTCAACACCAGATGGTACAAGAGGATTAAGTAAAGTAGTTTTTTATGCACTAATAGCATGTTGGTCATTCTCTGACAATGTTTCTATTTGTTTTAATTCTTTATTATATTCTGTTTTATTTAATGGGATGTTAAGTATCTGTGTAGTAACCTGCTACTGATGGCATGTTTGTGGTTGATAGTGAGGGTTAGGGAAGGTCAAAAGTATTAATTTCAACTCAGTTACTCAAAATCATATTTTTGCTTTACTATGTAACACTTTCACCCAGTTTAATTAATAACCATAACCAACACACACCCGCAACCACCTATGCTTTTTAAGGATTCAGGAAGCCTTAAAGGTGTGCTTTCAGTGAAATCTCAATATTGAATTTTTGGGTGGAATGCAGTACTTCCCCTATTTACTAAAGGAATCTAAGTATGCAATACAGAGGCAAGAATGGAGTATGCATGGGCTAGGATGAAGATGATGAACCTAAGTGGCATGATGGGGATAAAATGGGGGGAGAGATGAACAAAATGCAGTAGATTGTATCATAATTGGCACTATATTTTGGACTGTAATAGTACAGATAAAGGAAGAGAGAATCTAGTACCCAAAAATGGAATGATTTCCCATTAAACTTACAAGTTAGGAAGTTGGAAGTGAGCAGTTGAAGGAGAAGGTTGTGTCTGCAGGAAGCTCTGTCACTGAGAAGAAAAGTGAAATAAGTGACAATGGGGGTAGAACTCACAGTTTACAGAATGAGAATAGGGCTATTTGGGATACTGAAAGTAAGGAAAGGAAAAACAGAGGAAAATATGATAAACTGGATAATAATAGGAAGCATAATATTGATGCTATTAATGATAGGAGGGATTGAATTAAACCCAGGACCTGATGGAATTGAAAGAATGTTGAAGAAACTGGAAGGAAAATTAAATAAAATGGATGGCATGGAAGAAAGAATAAGAAACAACCTGAAGCAAGTAGCTAGCGAAATAAAGGAGGATATTGGAAAAGAAGTACAAGGAATAAGAAGGGATGTAGATGGAATAATGGAAAAGATGGAGAGGATGGATGTGAAGAGAAGAAGACTAAATTTGGTATTTACAGGTGTAGAAGAGAGAAGAGGTATCTGGCCAGCAGAAGAAATAAAGAAAATTCTGGTGGATAAGCTTGAAATGGAGTTGGCTGGATGGGAGATTGTGGAGGCATACCGAGTAGGCAGACTAAGCAGGAAAAGGCCAATTATAGTAAGATTTGCAACAGCAGACCTAATTTATAAAATTTTAAGAAGAACAAAGAAGCTGATATTCCGGAAAGTTGGAAAATAAGTATGATAGTACCTATATATAAAGGGAAGGGGGGACCAAACAAGCCAGAAAACTACAGGGGAATAAGTCTGCTATCTATTTTAGGAAAAATTTACACCGGGATACTGGCAGAAAGATTAAAAAACTGGGCAGAACAGGAAAGGAAGCTGACAGAATTTCAAGCAGGCTTTAGAAAAGGGAGGCAAACAGTAGATAATGTGTTTATAATAAAAACAATAATAGATAAATACCTTAGTAAAAAGAGAGGAAGAGTATACATGTTTTTTGCAGATTTTGAGAAGGCATTTGATACAATAAACAGGAGAGCTCTTTCATGGAAATTAAGAAGAAAGGGGGTGAGCGAAAATTTTATAAAGGAAGTAGAAAAAATATATAATGGGATAAAGTTTTGTATAAGATGGGGAAAGAATGAAATCACAGAAATGACGGAACAAGCAATTGGTTTGAGGCAAGGATGTAAACTTA
This sequence comes from Tenodera sinensis, assembly GCA_030765045.1. Taxonomy (NCBI): domain Eukaryota; kingdom Metazoa; phylum Arthropoda; class Insecta; order Mantodea; family Mantidae; genus Tenodera; species Tenodera sinensis. The sequence continues at coordinate 110,078,830 of CM060971.1, read as the reverse complement.
GTCCAATATTATTTAATTTATTCATAGACGATATAATAGATAAAATCCAAAAAGCGAACAAACACTGTCCTGTAATAGCGAATAAGGAAATACCAGGATTGCTATATGCTGATGATTTAATGGTAGGATCTATAACAATTGTAGGATTACAAAGGGCAATAAATGAGGTGCAAAAATTTTGTGAGGAATGGGGAATAAAGATAAATATAAACAAGTCCAAGGTCATGGTTTTCAAAAAGGGATTTAAATTGAGAAAAGAGGAGAGGTGGGTATTAAATGGGAAAAGATTAGAAGTGGTCAAAGATTTTGAATACTTGGGAGTGAGGCTAAATAACAGAGGAGAGTGGGAGGCACATGGAAGAAAGATAGAAGCAAAAGGGAGAGCTGCAATGTCAGGAGTCAGAATTTGCAAATACAAGTTAGAGATGACAACCAAGTGGCTGGAAAGGATGTATGAGGCGGTAGTGGAATCAAAAATGCTTTATGCAGTAGAGATCTGGGGGGCCACAGATATAAACAAGAAGGTAGATCATATGTATAGAATGTTCTGCAAAGAATTATTGGGACTACCGAGATCGGCGCCAAGAGAAGTGGCCTTGGTAGAGCTTGGGAAAACAAGAAGGAAAGGAATAATAATGGAGAGAATAATAAAATTTTGGTATAAATGTTTGGTTAAAGAAGATGAAGAAATTTTAAAATTGTGTATGAAGCAACAAAAAAATCTAGAGAATGAAAACAGTTGGTGGGCAGGGGTTGGAAAAATTATGGAGAAAATAGGAATGGGAGATATATGGAAACTTGAAGAAAGAAATGAAAGTAATGTAGATAAACTAGTAAAGTGTAGGGTAGAAGACATAGAAAGGCAAGAGATATGGGGAAGTTTAGAAAACAAGAAATCATTACAATTCTACAAGCAAATAAAAAGAGGTTGGGGGCGAGAACCATATGTGGATTATTGTAACAGACAGGAAAAAGAAGGACTAGCGTGGATGAGAACAGGAGCAATATTTTTAAGAGGGACAAGAAGCGGTAAAATAGGAATATGTGAAATGTGCGGTGAGAAAGAAAGTATAGAACATTATTTGACAGAATGTAAGGAATTAGCATTATGGAGGAAAAAGGTTTGGGAGAAAAAATGGGAAAAAATAGAGGGGAAAATGGTAGCCATAAAAATGTTAACAGTGAAAGAGGAAAGGAAGGTTAGAAGTATAGGTGAGTTTTTGAAGAAAGTAAGAGAAAAATGGGCAAGAAAAGTAAAGAGTGTAAATGAAGAAGGCAGAGTGGGGGAGAGGGACAATTAATTAATATAAGATGGAATAGATTGATCAGAGCTACCTGGGAGGCAAATGGCCTGGGTGCCATGCAAATCCAAGGTAGCAATAAGGTTATGTAAAATTTGTATGTAGTTTAGGTTAGAGTAGGATAATTGTAAAAGTTATGTAAAAGAATTGGTACAAATAAAATTCATTCATTCATTCATTCATTCATACAAGTTAGGAAAATTCTTAATTAAAAATCAGGCGAATACATTGAGAAAACAAGAAAGTATTTAGGAAAAATGACATTGAAATTGTTAAAAGAAGTATGAGGAAATAGGGAAAATAGAAAAGAATAATGAGGGGTGAAAGTAATTAGTGGCCGTAATAAACTTCTCCATTATATATAAAACCAAATGTTAAACACAAGGGGAAATAATAATAGAAGTAACTCCAAGAAGTAGGAATATATTAGATATTTGTTCATGGTTTTGTCTTTTTTTATACTTGCTTCATTTTATTGTTGTTTTTAGTAGGTTAAATTATATTGTTTATGTGTAAAGGAAAATAGTAAAGATAAAAACAATTCAAGGACATACCTATGTCAGAACCAAAGCCAGCTTCAGTTATAACATATCCTTCAGGACCAACAAGTTTAAGAGCAATATCATCAGCTATGATGGAAGAACAACCATGTGCAATGTTGGCAAAAGGTCCTGTATGTACAAACACAGGAGTTCCTTCAAGAGTCTGCATCAGAGTGGGCTGGATGGCATCCTTAAGTAATATAGCCATAGCTCCAGTAGCACCCTGTAACAGTTACATAGAATCAATTTTAACTCAAACTTTTACTTCCTTAACATTTAGTTAGTCTGGTGTGGTGTTTGAGACCACAAAGTAATATCAAACATTGATGCACTGCAGTCAATGGCTATGTAGCTACCAGTTAGATATGAATCAGTGACAACTTTACCATTGGTGTGTGGCATCTCTTTTAATAACTATTATTCATTGTGCAGATTGGGAACTAATACATTTCTGGCATTTAACAGACTATGCTATAAACACTGTTATTAGTGTCAATTTGGGAGAACTGGCTCCTATATGTCTCTTGGCATGTTATGACTTGTGTTCCACTAGTGCAACTGTGTGAATTTAGCTACAAAGAGAGTCAAAGTCTCAACTTCCTGCATAGAAAGCCTACATAAATTGAGACATATGGTAAAATATATGTGGTTCTCTGCATAGCATTTCAACCATAGTATTTTTAAATCCTTTTTTTTAGTGTAGTAGCCCTCTGGTTGATCAGTTGATCTTGCTTCATAAAATTTGGAATGTGTGACCAGGTATGCAAGTTATCATCTGAGATTGTTGGAAGTGTGAGATGCAGTAGTAGCCAGCAACAGTGCTGGACTCGAAGCATGCCAGCCCCTTTATACAGTCCTTGCAACAAAGACAAAATGTTCTCAAAAGGGGTATCTTCTCTCATATCTGCTGCCGAGGAAGATTCCACAAGTGCAGAGTGGACATAAAAGGTTTGCTTTTCATTTGATCTAAAGGATATAATTGTGCAGACCATTTTCAGACAGCTGCAACAACCCAGGGGGCTAGGTACAGAGGACAAGGCATGCTTGCTGCCACTGTCAACAATTTGTGCACCTGCTCATACTTCCAACAATCCCGAAGGTTGTGCAAAGGCACTCTAATGGCTCTGCAGGTGCAGCCAGATGGCAATTCACCCACCTGGTGACACTGCTCCCTTCTCAGGGACACAGCACTAAATCAATTAATCCTCTTACTGAGCAGAATGGCTCAAGTGGTAACATTCGTAGCCTGCATTTGGGAGGTTGCGAGTTTGATCCCAGTGGCCAACCTTCCTGAACCATGGTTTTTTTTTCCAGAGGTTTCCCCGGGTCACCAGATGAATGTTGGGAAGGACTTCCATATCCTATGAATTTCCTGTCTCTCTATTTCGTTACATAAATCATTTCATCTCACCCTTGAAGCTGTATAATTCGTTGTGGTGTCCTAGTTATTGGATCGCCATTTGAAGCTGAAGTCGTTGGTGACGTGACGTTGCCCTTCGATGTAGCTCGCCTCGGCTAGTTCTGCATAAGATCTCTTTATCTCGGGTTTGCGTAAGTGTAATGGACAACCCAAGAACAACTTTGCATATCATTTATTTCAAATATTTTCGGGAGATATGCCGATTCTATTTGTATCTGTAGAGGCATCGCGCTCACATCCGCGCAGCACGAACTCCCGTACTGGTCTCTGGTTGAGTACTGACTTTCGAACATGTATTTAAACTATGTGGTATGACGTCATGACTCGCTAATTTCAAACCAATAATGCGTTTATACTACAAATTTAACGACTATTATTTACTCATATCTTGCTCACCTTACAACACTTCCTGCTATATTATCTATTTATGTTATTACTCAATATTTATCGCAAATCTCATATCCGGCAATTAAATTAAAACGTGTCTTTTTCAAAAGCCCATTCGATCGGAAATCTAAATTTCGGTATCAAATGCCCCCATTTATGTTATTTTATTATTTCATAATAAAATAATGTAAATGTCTTGCCCGAAAGAAAAATTAAAAATTACTCCTGTATTTTGAATAATCGGCAACACTCCCATTATATACAATTTTCAATTACACTGTTTTTGAAATTGGTTATTAACACATTTTCTCATTAATCTTTTTAACATGACAAACAATTATACACTTGACTTAACATTAATCCTTAAATACTAATTACAATATGTTATGGTTTCTTCTGTGAAGCTTTTATATAAAGGTTAAATTTCAAGAGTCTTTCTTTATACTTCCTTCTTTTAGTTCATGTTTGCTCACTTCGCTCTCACTATCACTTGCACTGTGATTTTTCACTTTTGTTATTGTAACACATATCTGTACTATATCCTTTAAGCACTAAAATGTACATATATTTATATAAATCCATTGCACTCTTTAGACAAGTTCTTTCTTTGTCTTTCTGTGATAACTATCTATACATCTAAATATTTTAACAAATGTTTACAAAGTAAATATTCTGTTTTCTCTCTATGCGGAAATGAACAATTTAACAATCTTTCTGAAGCTGTTATTGTGAGCTCTATACAATATATTTTTAAGCTCTTTGTAGTAGATAGCAATTCACATTCTGCATTTTTCATGAATATGTAAGTACCTGACCAATATATGATTTTCAAGTAAGCTAACAATTACATTTTATCTCAAAGCTGATTGGGCGCCAATAGACAAATGACATTTCCAATTTTTCTTTTACATTAAATCAAGGTTCCAAGGCACCACACGGTTTCTTGTATGGTCGAAGGAGTTGTTTATGCCATCTTCCCAGACATTTTTCATTTTTAACATCTTTTAATTCATAGGTATGATAACCAAATTTTGATATAATTTCTGCAGGACCTTTATATAACCATTCCATCCTTTTGTTCCTACCTCGCAAGGCACTTGATAACTTATGGTCTTTAACTAGTACCCAATCGCCTATCTTAGGTTCCCATTTATGTTTTCTACTCTTTTTCTTTAATTTTCGCTTCTCTGCCTTTTTCTTGATTCGTTCAAAAGCAATTTTCGCTCTTTCTTCTTCACTTAACTGAATGTCATTAATTTTCAGTGTTTTTGGTTCCCCGATCAATATTGGTTCTGGTTCAATTCCTAACATTAATTTTATTGGTGCAAACCCAGTAGTTACATTAATGGTGTGATTGATAATCTTTTCTATCAATGGACAATATTTCACCCAATCCTTGTGATTATGATGTGTAAGTACACGTAAATAAATTCCTATATCTCGGAGGACACGTTCTGTTGGATTCCCTGATGGAAAGTATGAGGAACAATGATATAACTTTATCTCATGATTTTCTAGGGTTTCTTTAAAGATTTTGCTCCGATGAACTGTAGCATTATCTGTTAAGATTGCCTGAATCTTGCCATATTTAGGCACATAATCTTTTATTATCTTTCCTACACATGTTTTGCTGCTGATATTCCTAACAGGATAAATTTTAATAAATTTACTAAAAACATCATGAAGAACAAACATATATCTACATCCAAATTGTCCTACTGGTAGCTCCCCATGTGCATCAGCAGTAACTAGTACATTTTTCCCTTCTCTTATGATTGTCTGAGGTTCTATATCAAATTTGATATTAAATGGTTTGGCCCTTTGACATAAATCACAGCTTGAACATATTTTTCTCACTTTCTTTGCCAAATGTTTTATATAAAAATGGTCACTAATTACCATGATTAGCTTTTCACTACCTGTATGAGCTAGTGTTTTGTGATAAGCAAGTATAAGTTTCTCTTGTAAAGCTTTTGGTACCATTACTTTCCATTTAGGTTCAATTCTTCCATGAAATTTATAGATTTTTCCCTCATAAATACCTATATTATCTTTTAGATTTTCTGTGATTGGTTGTGCCTTTTCTCTCAATTTCTTAAGTTCATCGTCCTCTGTCTGTAATTGTTCCAAATTTCGAAATTCTTTAGCTAATTGAGTCCCTTCTAAGGTTTTCAAATATAGTATGGTTACATCATGTTTGTTGTCACTAATTGTATCTGGTATTGTATAATTGGTTTTCATCCTTGATAACAAATCACTAAAAATATTTTGACTTCCTGCTATGTGTTTGATTTCTATGTTATGGGATGTGATCTCATGTATATATCTAGAAATACGTGTGCTTGTGAGTTTGCAAGAGTTCATAAATGCCAAACTAACATGATCTGTATAAACTATTACTGGGTTGTTATATACATATTGCTTAAATTTTACAAGTGCAAAGTAAATAGCTGCTATTTCTTTTTCTGTAGTGCAAGCCTGTGATTCAGTCCTTGAAAGCCCCCTTGAAGCTACAGCAATGAGGTGATCTTTTCCTTCCTCATCTTTTTGTAATATGACACTACCATAACCAAGTCCTGAAGCATCTGTATAAATTATGTAGGGGAGATCTTCCCTAGGTTTTTCCAATAAAATTGACGCTGCAAACAATGTTTTTACCTTTTCGAAAGATTCTTGTTCTACTGATGACCATTGCCATTTTACATCTTTTCTCAAAAGTTGTCTTAATGGGGCTACTACGGTTGCATATTCCAGGATAAATCTTGACTGATAATTTTGGAATACCAAGAAATCTTCTCAATTGTTTTATATTTTTAGGAGCTGGTATTTTATTTATGCTTTCAATTCTGTCGGGATTAGGCCTGATTCCCTCATTTGAAATAACATAACCTAAAAATTCTGTCTGTTTCACAAAGAATGCAGTTTTACTTGGCTTTATTGTCATGTTTGCTTTCTTTAACTGACTAAGCACATAATTGATATGATTTAAATGATCCTCTATATTTTCTGAAAAAATCACAAAATCATCCACATACTGAGCTACAAATTTCTTTATGGTTTCTCCAAAAATTTCATACAAAGCTCTTAATAGTGCACTACCACTGGTATTCATACCAAAGGCGCAAACTCGAAACTGATATAATATTCCTGAATGTAAAAACGCTGTATATTTTCTTAAATCTTCTCTAAGTGGGATCTGCCAAAAAGATGCTGTAAGATCTAAAGTAGAAAAAATTTTGCCCTTCTGCAATTTGTTCAATATTACCTCTACACTTTCTGGTCTAAATCTATCAGGTTTACAATGTTGATTTAGTTTTCTCGCGTCTAATGTCACCCTAATCTTTCCATTGGCCTTATTTACAATACATAGGGGATTCACAAACTCTGAATTCGAAATCTCAATAACCTCATCTTCTAACATTGACTTTATAACTGCATCTACCTCTTCTCTTATTGTACTAGGGATAGCTCTCGCTTTATGTGTAAAAGGTTTGATGGGTATCATCTCAAACGAATGAGTATAAATATTACATTTACCAGGTTTCTCAGAGAATACTTCTTTATTTCGGATTAATATTTCAAACAGTTTATCCCTCTGTTGTTCATTTAGTTGATCAGCCTGAGTTACTTTTTCCCTTAACAATTCTTCTAAGTCTTCACTACTCTCCCTATCATAGTACCTAGTTGCATCAGAAACCCTCAAATTGTCTATGAAATCATTTTTATCCCATTCTACATTTTCTTTATTATTGACACTCTACTCTTTGACATTTACTTCAGTTAATTCCATAGCTCCTACTTTAACATATTCTACAAAGAATGTATCCCCTTGGATTTCTTCTTCCTCTTTTTCTCTTACAATAGTTTCTGAACTACTATCTTCCACAAAAGGCACTATAATGATCTCATCTTCAACTTTCATTTCTAGAATCATGTTTTTAAAATTCACCACAGCTTCCCAGGCATAAAGACAATCACAACCTATTATAATATCTGTCACAAGTCTTCCTACAATCAGAAATAAAATTCCAAGTATTCTCCCATTTATTTCAATATTTATCATTGCTTGAAATTTTACTCTCTCTTTTCGTTTTCCCACAGCTAGCGAGCAATATATCCCATTAACTGGTAAAGACATTACTTTAAAACCACTACTTTGTAAATTATCATAAAAATTTTGTGAGCATACGGTGCTATTTGATCCCGTATCTATAATTGCATTGTATTGTTTTCCATTTACTCCAATTTTGATTTTAGGTGGATCTCCTACTTTTTCGTTTTCGTCGATTCTATTTTTCCATTCTCTTTTCTTTTGTATCATCATTTGCCTTCCAGGACTATTTATTTCCGAGTACTTATCACAATCATTACTAGGATACCCAGTTCTCACTGAAGGCGCGTTTGACCGGGTCTGGCGTTTCCCTGATTTTTAGGTATGGCTCCTGTACTATTTCCCGAATTGTTACTTCTGTTCTCCTGCATTAAATCGGGGTTACTTCCTACCATGTTTTTGACCGTGTTAATGGCCTCAACCATTTCCGCATTTTCGGGGGAATTTCGTCCATTTGAATACCTTTCTTCCTGTCTTGGTGACCTCGGTCTAAACTCATTATCTCCATTTGTCCAATACCCATCATTTGAATTTCTACTATGTCCAAAATAACGTCCCCGTCTACCTCGATCAAATCTATTTGTATTCATATAATTCACCCTTATATTTCTTCCCCTTTGATTACCATTTCTATTTTGGTGACGCCCTTCCTGGTTATATCTACCTTGATTTTCCCACCGGAATGATTCCATCCTTGGTATTGGTCCTTTATATCTTTCCCTAATCTCACTTCTATTCTGATAATACTGTGCCCCTTGCCCGAAAGAATTTACAGTTTCTTTTCCTTCATATTTATTTCCAAATGCGTGTTTTGGCTTATTGACTTCTAAGGCTGATAATAATTCGATCATAGCTGCAATGCTATCGGGTCGGGCTATGATTAGGTAGTGTTGAAGCGTTTCCGGAAAATGTGGAGTAACTATATTTATTAGATCTTTTTCATCCAAGGGAGGATCCAACATCTTCGATTTTCTCGCTATTCTCATAAAATAGTTGACCATTGATTCCTCCAATCTAGGATTAAATTTTCCATTGCTTAATTCAACTCTAATATTAGCCTGCCTACTAGCTCCCCAATATCTGGTTAAAAAGATGTTCCTAAAGGTCCTGTAGTCATTATTGTTACCCATAGAAAGGCCTAGCCAATTGGCAGCATTACCCTTTAGACATTTTCTTACTATCACCATCTTGTACTCCTCTGGTATACGTTTCACCGTGAAGTACTCTTGTAACCCTTCTAAAAAGGTTTTAGGATCATCTGAATCTTCATTTTCAAAAACTGGAGGTGTCATTTCATTTAAGACATGGTTAGGCCAATGTAAATTTGAATTGTCACCTATCCCTGAGCTATTTCCGAGATCAGAATGGGAATTACTGTTACCTCTATTTTGCATTGAAATGTCAGCTGATACACCTGGTATTGCCTCGTTTCTTGCAACTTCATTACTAAGATTGTTGTGATTACATGCATTTTCATTTAATTTCAAATTTTCTAAGGCCTCTTTTACCTGAGTAATTTCTGTTACTACCCCTTTTATTTGGTCTGTAACATCCTCCAAATTTCTAGCCTGCCTTTCATTTTCTACATCAGATCTTTCTATTCTAACTTTACACCCCTGTAACTCTTCTCTAATTTCTTCCCTTTGTTTGTCTAATCTATATGTTACTTTTTCCCTTTCTTTATCTAATTTTTCACTCACTTGTTGACCTAATTTCTTTTCAGAATTCTTTACTTCTTGCCTTATTGTCTCTAATTCTCCCTTAACCTGTTCTACCTGTTCTCTATTTTCTTTTACTTCACTACTAACTTTATTAATTTCCTCCCTAACTTCTTCCCTAAAGGTTTCGAAAGCTCTCTTCTGATTTTCCAATTGCATTCCCAATTCCTGTTGTCCCTTCTCTACTTTCTGTCCTAACTCTTTACTATTTTCATCTATCTTTTGACTTAACTCTGTTCTTAATTCTTTACTATTTTCATCTATCTTTTTACTTAACTCTGTATTCATCTTTTCCACTGTTCTTAATTCTTTACTATTTTCATCTATCTTTCGACTTAACTCTGTACTCATCTTTTCCACTGTTCTTAATTCTTTACTATTTTCATCTATCTTTTGACTTAACTCTGTACTCATCTTTTTCATTATCGTTTGAAACATATTCTCTATTTCTGACATAAATGCTGGCCTTTCTAAATTACTACTAAACATTTCTGAACTACCTCTAGGTGTTTCTCTAACGTTCTGATCTTCTACTTCTTGGCATATTCTGCTACCAATTACATTCCGATTAAATTCTTCCATCCTACTTACACTTTTCTCAATTTCCGGACTTTCAAAACCTATAAAATCTGTGTCACTGTCTTCCATTTCTAAGCTATTTACATGTGTTTTTCTGCTCACCAAAATTTTCAATATTTTCACTATTTCACTTTAACTGCACTTAAACTTGTTCACTACACGTTTCACAGATGTTGACACGCTGGGCACCTTCTTGTCTGCTGGTTCGATGCTGATCTGGTCGTCTTGGGGGTTTGGTCCATTCTTTCGGGGCCACACGCTGGGATGCCAATTTGAAGCTGTATAATTCGTTGTGGTGTCCTAGTTATTGGATCGCCATTTGAAGCTGAAGTCGTTGGTGACGTGACGTTGCCCTTCGATGTAGCTCGCCTCGGCTAGTTCTGCATAAGATCTCTTTATCTCGGGTTTGCGTAAGTGTAATGGACAACCCAAGAACAACTTTGCATATCATTTATTTCAAATATTTTCGGGAGATATGCCGATTCTATTTGTATCTGTAGAGGCATCGCGCTCACATCCGCGCAGCACGAACTCCCGTACTGGTCTCTGGTTGAGTACTGACTTTCGAACATGTATTTAAACTATGTGGTATGACGTCATGACTCGCTAATTTCAAACCAATAATGTGTTTATACTACAAATTTAACGACTATTATTTACTCATATCTTGCTCACCTTACAACACTTCCTGCTATATTATCTATTTATGTTATTACTCAATATTTATCGCAAATCTCATATCCGGCAATTAAATTAAAACGTGTCTTTTTCAAAAGCCCATTCGATCGGAAATCTAAATTTCGGTATCACCCTTCATCACATTAGAGTTCTTTCAGGGTTGGAAACATCGGCGAGTGTTACGGCAGCTGCACGGCAGGGGAAACAAATGTGCTCTGGAAATCTCATCCCCACAGATTGGAAGGCAAGCCACTGGTTTCTGGGTCCCCGAGGGAGGAGGGGGCTAAGCCAGCCTCCACCAGGGTGCTTCTAACTGAGAAAATGTAGGGCCTGCTTTGTTGTGACAACATTCCAGCAACCCTTAGGATCCATTTGCCTCATCCATCCTCCCAGGGTGCCAGGTCAGGGGCATAGATACAAAAAGTTGCCTTTCAATCGAGGTGCTAAGTCCCCCTCTGCAAGTTGTCACTGAGTCATTGAGTCAACCCTCTTCACCATGGGGTATGGCCTCTGCCATGCTTTGCTCCAGATAGGGCGATACAATCACACCAAAAACTATGCTGGAAACCTTGCTGTAATGGATGCTCACCCAAATACTTACTACCTGGATGTGCTGATGGGCAAGCTCATGCACATTGAAGATGACCCACTAGGTTCTCCACACAGTTGATTACTCACTGTTCTGCTCCCAAACATGGTAGACACAGCTCCCTGCCGAAGATCAAGCTGGGTGATGTGGGGAACTGATGAGTGGTAGGACAGCAAGAAGTATCACACTAACATCCCAGCCCTTCTGTTGATTAGTGATGACCATTCTCAAGTGCTCTTCTACAGTCTTGATGTACCACTCAACTACACCATCTGACTGTGAGTGGAGGAGTGTGGTTTTTCAAGAATGCACTCTTTCCCTTGTCTCAGAAATCTAGAGACACTTCCAGTATCCCAATTTCAAGTCCAATGTTGAGAACCACAGGACATAAGCAAAAGTGTCCAGGGTATTGCCAACCCAGGGAAGGGAAAACAGTCCTTTCAGGTGACGGCATTCAGCTTCCTATAGTCCATGCAAAAATGTAGCTTGCTATTCTTCTTCACTAAGGTTACAAGGAGCACTAAGGTCTATCAGACTCCCCAATAATCCTCCTGGATTTCATGCCCTTCAGCATATCTATACCTCAGCTTAGTTTACCAGAAGAAAATGTTTTGTGGTTAACAGATAGTTTGAGTGTCTGCAGTGTTGATGTGGTGGAGCACTTGCTCTGTATGCCCATAATTGCTGTTCCCTTGGCAGAAGACATTAGTATTGCCTAAGGAGGTGCCAGACCCTCTCCAGTTGTGCCACAGTAAGATGTTTGGCCACCCTCTTCAGCAAGTCTTGTAGCCAGGGTTCCAGATTTTGAGATGGTGCTGCTCCTTGGATCCATTGCACAGCAATACACTTGTAGCAGCTGCATCACCCTTCTCCAACTTTGTTCCACCATGTTTTCCCTCTCTTTGCCTCACATTGGTATTCTACAGCATTACTAACTTCGATACTTTAACATTGCCCAAACTGTACTGTTCTAGACAAAGATGTTCCTTTAAAAATTATCATTTAGCTATTCCGCTTGGATTGTTCTGAACCATCTGAAATTTGCAAGTTTATACTATATTAAGCAATGTCTATTTAACATCAGTAATAAAATGTTTACCTACCAGATCATCTGCAGTAATAGGCACACCCTTTTTATCGCAAGCAACTACAATCTTGCTAAGACGTTGTTTCAAATCTTTCATGTCTCTAGAAAGAGCAAGGATTGCCATTATTTCACTAGCAACAGACATCACAAATCCTGTTTCCCTAACATGTCCTTTTTCAGTTGGAGACTGGCCAATGGTGATTTTCCGTAAAAATCTGTCATTTGTATCAACAACTGAAAGAAAAGAAAAAAAAAGGTATTACTAATGTATACAGAATACGTAATATACCAGGGGTTGATAAAGTATGACTTTAGTACCATTATATAAAATATGCTAAAATGGATGGATTATTAAAAATCTGAATGAAAATGGTAGGTCTGATGTGAGCACTCACAAAACTTTCTTTGCCAATATAATATGTTCACATATATCTGTTACATATTACACCATTCATATAAAACTGATTCTTTTATCCATGTTGCATTATTCAATATATTTTTGCTGCAGAATGATTTGAAATTAAACAATAAGTACTCACTTGAAGAATTGTTGAGCCAAATTTGTGACACTAACTTGCTTAATTGTAAAAGTAGAACATGTTTTAAAAGCTAATGCTTCCATCCTCAGCCTGGCAACGCTGGAGACAGGGGTACAGGTAAATGGTTGCAGAAGTAGTGTCATCTGGTCTTCTTCTAATAGAACTATTGAAGTTGTTCAATGGCAGATTTCATAGTTCATAACATATTCTTTCCTTTTGATGATGTGGATGTTTTCCCAGACTTTCAGTTCTGCAGACCCACTGACAGATCTCAATGTTTTGCTTTTAAATTTAAGTATTGATATTGATATTTATTTTGTTCTAGTCTTATATATTTTGTGCTATACTTGAACTGAGCCCTAGCCTTTTATCTTGGACAGCTCTTTGCAACACACAATTGCATTTATCACTGGACATGTTTAAAACATTCTCAAAACATTCTCATATTATTATTCTTTATTTAAACAATTGCATTTATCTGTTCTTTATTTATAGTGTTTCTCTTTCATTTCTATTTGTATTAAATCCCCCCTGCCCTTTTTTAACTCCCCCTGTACCCTATTTCATGTACACTTCCTTGGTTTCACTTTTACGAATGCGTAGTTAAACTGACTTAACCTATCTTCCCTCCTTCTGTAAGTCCTAACTACCAGCTTCACAACCATTTGCTCTGTCTTGTCACACGGTGAGGTGTACCAGTTGCTTGTTTGTTCTTGTCTTTCCACATATGATAGCAACCTTTCTGATCTCCTCCCTTTTCACAACCATACTTAACACCCGTTTCTTTGCCTTCCCACTTACACATATTCACTGCTATGTCCTCTTTTTCGCTCATATTTTTTCTAATTTTCTTTGGAATTGCCCCCTTGCACTCACTATTCCATACCCTAATAAACTCACTTATTAATTCACTCCTTTCAACCTTTTCTTCTTCCTTCTTCCTCTTCTCCTCCTCCTCCTTTATATCCCTTCACTCAATGTCGTTTCTCCCACCCGTGCTGTACTGCACAGTACACGTGTTGCTTGTACACTTTGAAGAGTTTGCATTTCCTGATTATTCACCTTCTCAGTTGGTATTCAATTCTGTTGATCCAAGCTTTTCATGTCAATTTTGTTTTCCTGGCTCATTGTCTTTAAATTTAAGTGAGGTAGTGTCACAAATCTGGCTCAACAATCTATCAAGTATTGCTAACTTAGCAGTAGAGCATCAGCACAGAAAGTTGATGATCTGTGATTCAAGCCCCAGCTGTGGCTTGATTCAATTCTACAAGGCAAGGGATCCTGCAAGACAAGAAATTGTCTTCCATAAAACTGATTTTTATAGATTTGAAAACTTTGTTATGCTGCACCAGATCTCAAAAATGGCTCTAATGATACTAACGATATTTACTGAAAAGGGGATGAAGAACTCCATTTAGACAGGTGTCATCTCCATACTCATTTTCAGTGGTGTTAAAAACAGATGAAGCCGACATACTAATAAAGAATAGTCATGGCAATGCTAAACCTGGACATCCAAATTCCATAATATTACTTAAGAAATGTTTGCTAAGTTGTATTCAAGAACTTAATTATAAATAGGAAATAAAGGAAATAATACTCACCTCTTGTCCATGTTATAGTATCTGGATCAATGTCCAGTCTGCAGAATGCTCTTCGTTCCTCAGGAGTGAGCGTTTCAGGATCAGACTTCCTGATTCCTATTCTTGCTAACCTCCGCAACTGAAATAAAGCATTATCTTCTCAAACTTCTCATTGTGAATACCCAGTAGAAGATGCAACAGGTTACATTTGTACCCACCCACAGGGATCAATTTTAGTAATGTTACATGCAACGTATACATGATGTCTCAAAAAACACTGACAACTGTTAGTGTGTTGTGCCAGATGGCAAACTGACTGGTTTTAAAGAAGGAACCCTGTCCAGAAATGCACTGGATGCTGGAGAGCATCAAAGTGTAAAATGGCTGAGCATTCACATTTCATCAATAAACCCAACATGAGTAGCACATCGAGCTGTCCACATTACAAAGCACCCTTGAACTGTGTACCTCCTACATCATTGCAGAACCTATATCAGCGGTGCTGAGCCTCCTGCACATGACCCAATACATGTGGTCTTTGAAGATTTTCAATCGCTGCTACAGGAGTGCTATACACCATACTCTTCATACAACTCCACAGAATGTAGTCGAGAGATATCAGATCTGGCGACCGTACTGACCATAGAACTGGTCCACCTCTACCAATCCAATGATTTGGATATGCAAAATTGAGGTGATTCTGCACATTTACATCAAAGTGTGCTAGAACTCATGTCAGCCATTTCCACAACTGTGAACTGGTACATGTTGCACTGGTGTTAAAATGTTACTGTATTGGAAACTATGGAAGTAATGCAACAGGATGTGCACCAAGGACTCTATGGAGGAATGTAGTGAATCGCAGGAGTGTTATTATGTTAAGGTCGTTCTGCAGTAGAAGTTGCATACCTACTATATTAAAATATCAAAATGAATCTCAACAAATTTGCATAACCGTTCATTCTCAAACTTTGACACTAGCATCCAAACTGTGCATTTCTGGACAGGGATTCCTTCTTGAAAACTGATCAGTTTGCCATCCACACAACATAGTAACTATTGTCTGCTTTTTTGGGACACCATGTATATTTATTCCATTTAATTACTCTCTTTCACTAGCATTTTAATGAGCATTCATGGTTTGCATAATAAAATGTGTTTCATTAATTTCCATGATGCAGTCATTTTCATCTTGATTACCTGTATTTTGGAGAATGTCCTGCTGCCCTTGATTCTGGGTACTAGTCTGTTGTAAAGAGCTTCATCACTCTGGGTGTTTTCATGGAACATTCTGGCATCCAGTTGTGCAGCCAGCAAATTGTTGGCAGCAGTAACTGCATGAATATCTCCTGTGAGGTGAAGGTTGAAGTCTTCCATTGGAATTACTTGTGAATAGCCCCCGCCTGCTGCACCACCTGCATTTGTATCAATCATTGTTTAGAAAAGTACAAATTGGTACACGATTTCATCTCTCATTCATTGTTCTTTCAAGATCCTTTCTGTTACAAAGTTAAGGATACGGTTTAATTACTCAGTGATGGAAAGTATATAATGCAAAATGAATAAATAAATTATAAATCATGACAAGTAGCTGTTCTATCCTAAGATCCAAAACAACATCACTAGCTTAATCTTTAGGTCATTTCAGTAATAAAACTTCTGGGAAGAGGTAGAGAAAGAAGGAATCTGAATTTGTTGTTACAAAAGAAAAACAGAAATGCCTTTTATTATATTCTATGGTGGTTTTAAATGCACTACCATTAACATACAGTAACTACTGTGTACAATTTAATATGCAGAATAACAAAATTACCAAATAAATTGTGCATGTCTCTTCACATATAAAACATAATTTAAAATAATATAAAAGAATATATTAGATTCTCAAGATGAATAAAAAGTGGTTTATAATGAATAATATTTACATTCCATAAAAAAAACCTTATGGCTCTTTATCACAAAATAATTGATTGGCATAAATATAGCTGTACAATAAGACTCCATACTAAAGAAACAACTTAATTAGGGGTGGTGATTTTTAGGATTTTGATTTCTACATTTAGCATTTTGTAGCATTTTAATGTAATGTTTTGACATTAATGTTAATTTAAAATTAAAATCACGTTTGCAGTGTTTGTGATAGAATGTTAAAGGTTAGAATGGTAATATGTCAATTATTTTTGTTAAAATAGTTATTTCAATATGCTTAATAATTGTTTATATAGTATTAATTGAGAAATGTTATCTAAGATAACTCATTTGTTGTCATATTTTAATATCTTGCATATGTCCAGAACTATAACCAAATTCAAATAGAATATTAAAACATAATCTATATCATCAGAACCAAGAAAATATAGCCTACATGGATATGATTACATGCCATAGAAATACTTAACTAAATGTACTTGTTACTTGTCATCATGTGAATTATGACCATGAAGAAAATGTTACAAATTTTATTACATCTTCAGCCTTGTTACCACTCAGATGCATCACTGACCACCATTGTACGAATTTATTGTAGGTAGTTCCGGGTATATTTAATTACTAAATTGTACTAATAGATGGTGAGTTCTTTATAAGTTAATTGATTTCATATTGAGAATAAACTTCTTCTTTCCCTGATCAGCCTCCCCTTATGTAGGACTTACACCCCCTAGGACTTACAAGCCAGTGCCTTACAGTCAGATGCCTGTCAGGGAGCAGAGGGACCTCTGGACCAGACAGAGTGGGGACCTGGAAGCAGGTGGTCAGCCAAGCACCAGGTATGATAGTGAGGAAGAGGATGATATAAAATGCAGGCAAAATGGATGATTGGATATTGAGAATAAACATGTTAAATTAATATTTGTGTTATTGATTAAAAATCCTTGTCTTTATTTCATCTTGCCATGTTATCCTGCAGATAACAAAAGTTCTCAAATGGTTAAGTGCATTAGGAACTCCCATGGGGTTAGTAGAGAAATAAAAATGCACATAACAAATTGTGCATTTTTAAAAATGAATACAGACTAAAACAGCACAGAGAAAAATGAAATTAATGCAGGCTAGAGTATAACACATAATTCTCACCTTTAACTCCAAATGTTGGACCCTGTGAAGGTTGTCGGATGCAAGCAAAAGAATTCTTCTTGCGATGGGCAGCCAATGCTTGTGCTAGACCTAATGTAGTTGTACTCTTGCCTTCTCCCAGAGGTGTTGGAGTGATTCTAACAACAAACAAGTGATTATCATTAATTTACCTTACAAAATTACATTTACTGCTTGACTTCTTAAAGTATTTTGTGGGTCATAAAAATGCACACCTCAGAAATGCTTTTAACAAAATTGAAAAAAGCAACATACCCTGCTACTACAATATATTTTCCATTCTTTTGGTGTTCAAGTCTCTTCTGCACCGAGAGATCCACCTTTGCCTTCTTATGGCCATATTGGAAAACTTCACCTGGAGACAGACCAATTTCCTCTGCCAATTGCAAGATGTCTTTTGGTTCTTGCTTACATGCAATTTTTAAATCACTGAAATTAATGCAAACAGAAAAGAATAAAACACTATATTTCAGATATGACTTCAAACAAGAAATTAAATTTGGCCCCATTTTAATGGTTCTGTTATTATGCTTATCTTGTTTTACATTAATAAGGAAACCTGTCAAACTGATGTTCAATACAGATCAGAAAACGTTTGGATAAAGATGTCCTTAAAATAATAAGATATTAATTTTTTTATTATCTTCCAAAGCTCCTGATAGATTGTACATATTTAAAGTTCAACAAGATGTAGAATTGAAGTGGTGCAGTGAATGGAGGAAGTAACTGGAGTTAAAACCCTTTATTACAGCAAGAGAAGTCAAAATATTTTTAAACTGTAGAAGAAAGCAATTAGAATAGTAGAAAAAATACACAGACATCCATGCAGATTAGTGTTTAAATAGTTTGGTATATTGACTGTTCCATGCTATATATTTGAGACTATAAAACATATTTTACAAAAAAACAGAAGAACCAAAAAATTGTGGTATACACATGTATAACTTAAGAAATAGCAACGATTATTTTAGATCTGTAATTAAAGGTACATTTTGCAGACCCCATCTTAAAAGTATGGGTAAATATAATAAGCTACAGGAAGAAACATAGGTTATAAAAAAAACTGAACTAGCTCTAAAGCCAATAAAGAAATATTTAATGATAAATGCTTCCTATGCTCTGGAAATTTTTTTTCCAGAGCATATTATTTTAATAGTGTTAAAAGATCTATAAACCCAAAACATGTGGACATTTTCATGGGTGAAAAATTCTTTGATTTATCAACCATTTGTATGCACTATACTGAACAATAAACTTCAAATAAAGTTCAAACTAATGAACTTTCAACTGTTACTACCAGGGCTGTCAACTTTGGGGACATTGATACTTATGGTGTTTTTTTTTGTTTTTTTTTTTGTTTGTAATTTAACATCCTCCAACATAACGTCATAACAGACGGTGAATGAATGAAAGGGTGAAATGATGCTCCAATGAGCCCAAGGTCCATGGAGCTTTTAAGTTACCCGACATTCGTCTTCTTAGGATAAGGGAAAACCTTGGAAAAAAAACCTAATCCAGATAACTCACCCTATGCGAGATTCAAACTAACAACCTCTTGAACATGAGGCAGACATGCTACCATCACGCTACAGAGGCGGCCTCAGGTTCTGTTGTTATAAATAAATGGATACATACATAAATAAGTACACCATCACATTACAAGCTTAAGGAAGAGATACGAGTTTGTGTATTGCTAAACTTTTCACTTAAGTTTTAATTGGTATAGGTATGGGTTATACAATAAAGGGAGAAACCTCATACACTGTGACCAACAGATCTATTGGGCTACCAACCTCCCAGAGGAAAGGATGAAGTGAAGAAACCACAGGAAGCTGTGGCTGCAATGGATGTCCCATTGACCAAGGAGCCCTCTAGTGTACTAGAGTGGAGTACTCTTTCCTTTGAACAAGCATGCATGCCATCTGTGCAGCAGCATCATGTAACACAAACCCTAAAGGCATAGCTGAAAGTTGAGAAGAAAACGAATGGAAGGGAAATGTTGAAAAGGATGTCATGGTAGATGTGAAATGACACCAATATTCAACTACTGACCACGGAAAGCCATGAAAAACCCAAGACCAGTGTGTGAGGTCAAGAGAATTGAACCAAGAACCTTTCTAATGTAAGCCTCACACTTTACCACAGAGCCATCTCACTTGGTTTTTAATTGTTCATATTCCCAGAAAAACAGTTCTATTACTAAATAAGGAAAAATTGAAGCTATTAACAGTGAAGCAACAAGATTCTAATTTGTTCTTACTTTAGAATAGTTCTATTACTACTTTCCAAAACTTCACATGACATGGAAATTACACAGAGAGAGGGAATGGAAAGCCAGAGAGAGAGATAAAGAGAGGGAGCAAGAAAATTAGATACAGAAAAGTATTTTAACCCAATACTCCCAGAGAGCTACAGGTTCTAATAGTACCCCTTCAAATGGATAGAATGAGCTACACAGTGGTTTAAAACAAATACATCTCTCCTAGTACTAGACTGCACCTTGGTACAGGTGATTCAAGATTCAGCGGCAGAACACGTAAATTCCATATGACACTCTTGATCTTCGCAGCTGCCCTCATCGCTGACTGCACAGTGTTCTTCATGAGCATAGCTACTGTCATGGGACCCACTCCACCAGGCACTGGAGTTATATATGAAGCTACCAACTTAGCTTCATCAAAGTCAACGTCTCCTACCAGCTTCTGTCCTGAAGACTTTGAGGGATCTATGCAACCAGAGAAACAGAACGATTAGTGTTTTTGATTCAAATACAAATATGTGTATTGTATATTTATGACTTACTTACAGACTTTAAGGAACACCATATTTAATTGCTTGCCACCCAATGACTGAGGATGAGACTGAATGATCTTCAGTATTTTTGACATTTTAAAGTGAAGGTCAGTGTAAAAAATGTGACTCAGATAACTCAAAAAGTTGAACTTAAACACCAAATTAATTTGAAGTAAAACATACATAATTTAATCTTTGTAAATCAGGAGACACAGTGGAATAATTACATAAAGGTTTTAGATGTGGGCAATGAATTATCTATGTACCTCAGAATCAGTTCCAAGGGATGTCTTTCTCATCATCAGCTGGTTGCAGTCAGCTACAATGAAAAAGACATTCCTTGAAACACAAAATATTGGAAAATCAAACTAAAAACAGTACATACCTCTAAGTATTTAAGCCACAAAAATACATTTTAATACAAATTATGTATTTTAATGAATACTGGGTTTTTCCTGCAAATATTGTTTCTATCTTTAATGACTTTTTGGTTCTAAAATTATAAAAATTAATCAGAATGAAGGAGATTTTGCATTTTGTTCCCAAAATATTCAATACATCCATTCATTCCTCACATATGTGACTTACTTTAGAAATAGGTAGGGGATCATTAACTTCCAAAAGTATTTAAAGTAGGTATTGCAAAAGACCTATACAATCATTTACCACACCCAATTAAAATACTACTTAAAGAAGTGAAGAAAATTAATACAATAAAGATTTACCTGATTAAAAATGCTTTCTACTCAATTGATGAATACAAAATAAAACAAAATGTGTGAGTCATAACTTGGTTTTATAACATTGCTCTTTTAAAAACTTAATTTTAGATATCTATATCTGCTCAGCTTTGTACTTAGTATTATCTGTCTAATCGGTGATGTACATAAATATATGTTTCATAACTTCTGTAAATTTGACGACGCTTAAACTCAGTTATATTTTTATAATGTTTAATGTTAAGTTTTAATGTTAATGTTTAATGTATTTATCTAACTTGACAATGCTTTGTAAAAATATTGCAAATGGCAGAATAAATGCTGATACTGATACTGACACTGATGCCACATATTAAGTTATTATTCAGAATCATTAAATACATTTTTGAAAAAATGAAAAATAATTAAACATTTTCTAATTAAAGGACACTTTGAGGAAGGGAGAATTTAATAAAAACATCTGTGGATTATTCCTGAAAGATGCTGTACTTAAATAAACATTGGGTAACCACGTGACTTTTCGTTTTTGAGTTGTTCTGTTCTTTCTCTTATATGTGTACTTTTTTCTTTATTAGGGAACCTCAAAATGGGTATTTCCTGTGTAGTCTTTACATCAAGTTTTGAATGGAATAAAATACTCTGCTACCATAAGATGATTGAGTAAAACTGAAATTCAGTTTTTGTTTATGGACGCTCCTTAACTGCCATGATTCTCAGTGTCCCATTCTACATTAGACATGAAAGATCGCTTAATTTTGGTAGAGGTCTTTTTATCATACTTGAGGTTCTTTTACGTGTCATAAATCTATGATACAGGACCACCAACTTTACTCCCTTTCTGAAGGAAGCCATACTAAGGATTTTTACACTGAAAATATCTATGCCCTCCACCAGCTTTGAACCTGTGACCATGGTAATTAGACCCCTGCACCTATGGAGGATGAGGATGATTAAGATGGCTCAGGAAGGGGCATCTGAAGCTCACATTTTGAGAGTTCCAAGGTTTGATTCTCACCCAGATCTTTAGATTTTTTGTAGTTTTTCCAGGTCAGTAGGCAAACACTGGAGTGGACAAATTTTCTGTCCCTCATTCATTATCTTTCATTTTTCAGGGTTGCAGAGCCTGATACAGTGTAGTGTTGTGGATGTGCTTTATGAAGAGAATTGTTGTTTCCTCCCTGGCATTTGTACCTTCTGTCTAAACTGTCTAACCAGGTGGGGGGAAGGACATCTAGAAATGCTCAACCTAGAAATATGGGACCCCATTGCACTGTGGCATTCGATCTGGCCACTCTTCATAGTGTTTCACCTCATCCCTTCCTCCTGGAGGTTTAGTAAGCCCAATAAGCCTAGCACTGACTGCAGTGCTAAACTCTGCTGCACTTCTAAACCCTTACCTTCAAACCCTGTCATAAAGCAAGCAGTAGAAAAAGTAAAAAGAAATAAGTGGATTTGGAAAATATGGCTAAAAAATGAAGTTAAAAATACAACTGGCTTCAACAAAATGTGTTGTGTTTCAGAAGAAACAAATGCAAACACTATAGCAAGAAAATGAACATTAAATAACAAACCTGGTATAGCATTAATTCCACAGTCAATAACAACAGCTCCAGGCTTGATCCAGCTTCTTTTAACCATCTGAGCACGACCAATTGCAACGACTAAGATGTCTGCCTTGGCTGTCTGCAAGTAAGATATTTACTCTTAAGGACTGAACTCAAGATTGCTTCATTCAATGCATTCTTGCAGTGATAAGACTTACCACTTTGTCCAGATCTTTAGTTTTTGAATGGCACACAGTAACTGTGGCATGATGCCATTTGAGTAGCTCAGAACATGGAGTTCCTACAATCTTACTTCTGCCCAAAACAACAGCTGTACTTCCTGCTATAGGTACTCCAGACCTGTGGGTAAATCCCACACCAAAAACAAATGCTTAATTGGAATGTGAACTCCTAAAGCTATTATAAGATTCAAGAATATGTTCTACAAATGTTACCTTTTAATTAATTCCATAACACCATTTGGGGTGCATGGTAGAAACCCTGTGAGGTCACCAACTGCCACTCTTCCTTCATTAACTGTGTTTAGTCTGCAAACACATTGTTGAATATTAAACAACTATTAAATATACATGGCACTTGTTTTTAAAGCATAAATAAACAGCATGTTTAACTCCTGTTCCTCTTATTATATTTGTTGAACCAACTACAACACACTTACATAAAGTAACTTAAAGTTTAAGATACATATATTATGGCTGTTGAATAATTCATTTTACTAAATGGAGGAATTCTATAATATGAACAATCAGCTTTTGTGTGATATTTTTTGTTATTGAATTTTATTGTACAAGTCTATTGCTTTTACTCAGATCCTTTCAGGGTGCATGCACCAGTGCATTGCATGGCACAAAGTGCAAAATGCAACTAGGAAAGTTGACTGCAGTGCAAAGCTCCATTCGCTCTTTCTTACACTTGTCCCTCTCACTTTGCCATCTCCCTCTTCCACATTTTAAATGCTATTTCTTCTTCACTGCATATGTTTATGTGCAGTACACAATGTTAAATGGTTAATTTGGTTTTTGATACCAGATCTGAACGTTTGTTTTAATAGTCTAGAAAGCATTGGTACAACTCTTATTTTTAGATGAATGCTTTTCTGCAAGATATGGCAACATCTTTAATTATTCCACTCTAGCAACCCCTATGATTTCATTACATATTTCTACATGTACATCTTTCAACAAATAATACTCTTACACATGTAATTGTTATACCACACATGAGGTATTTGACCTCTATTGTCACAAATTTAAAAAAAAATAAGAAAGTTCTCATTTTGGTTTAAATGGACCTTCAACAGTGTTTGCTTTCTTTGGAGTAGGTTGCTCCATTTTCAGGTATTTGTGTTGTATGTATTAGGAATGAGTCCTTGATACTTACGATACCTCAATACTCACGATACCTACTTGCATGGTATCTACATCAAATGGTACTTCAGAAAATTTCCTCATGTACGTTTTTGATACTTTGATGATGATTCAGCAATTTTTATTTTATTTTAAAATCACCAAATATGCTTGCCACAAGTAGAACATCTTAAAGTGGTCGTAATGACCAGGCAAGCAGTTCGATCAAGCAACACTCGTTGTAAGCTCATCTTCAGCATCAGTGTCCCTAGTGATACCCATTGTGAACAGTGTTATTTCTGAATTGGAAAAGCTGTCACACAGTATTTCAGGAATTGTATCTGTTCGACAGTCATTGCTGGAACATGAGGTATAAGTCCATCGATGAAAATTAAATATGTTCCATCGCAATGTTCTTGGATCACCACTTAAAAGGACGAGTTTTTTGCAGCCCCAGTGTTTTTTTTTGTGCTAAAGAAGGACTGGTAGACCTTGCTAACCTAGAGCAATGTCCTGCATCCAAAACTGATCAGGTAAAATTTATTTTTAATTTTTTTTTCAGGTTTTCAGATACCTATGTAGGGATAGTTGTGTAATACTGACATACTCGTAAAAATTTATCAGTCCACAAACTTTTTATTTTATTTTAAATGTCACTGCAAAGTCTGAGAAATTGCCAGGAATGTGGTACCTGTACAGTAACATTATGCAACAAAATAACTGTGTGTCAAATTCACTGCCAGTTAACAGTTCCCAAAAAGAAATCACTGCATATCTCAACAACGATTTGTTGCCTCCTCTTTCTAGTGCACCGGATTACTGGAAAACAAATTTAAAATTTCCAAAACTAAATATTTGTGTATTCCACCTGCAACAGTTTTCTCTGAAAGACTATTTAGCACAGCAGGACTCATATGTGATAGAAAAAGAAGTAAATGACCCCCTGAAAGAATGAGAATACTAATATTATTGGACAAAAACTTATAAAAGTGACTGTTTCAAAAATGCATTTTGCTTTTAAATGTCTAATGTAGATTATTATTTATTTATGCCAACAAACTTACTGTTGGTGTTTTTAAAATAAGTACACTCATGGTTTTAAATTTTGTCTCATCAAATATGTAATTAATTAATTAATTTCATTGGCATTACACAGTCCTTCAAATATTGAAACTAGATGTAGAGATGATGGTATCGAAGTATTGGGTATCATGGAAAATATCATGTATCTGTATTGTGCATTGGGAAAGACTGGTATCGACCCATCCCTAGTATATATCTATTTCACTGATAAGCAAACCTTCAGCTAGCTTTGGGTGATCAACAGTATCATAAGAAAATAATCAAGTTCATCAAAGCATGCAAACTTAATATTTAAACTCATTGTAAACTTCATGATATGTTTCCTCCTTTTTTTTTTTTTTTTTTTTTTTTTTTCCTCAATGTTTAGTCGCGATATGACTTTTATGTTGAAGCGACTTCAAATAATAAATAAATTAAAAAAAAAACATCTATACACAGGTTTCCTTGAATCTTTGCTTCTTCTAGTGACTGAGTTGAGCCGAGCTTAACCAAGATGCCACAATGCACGATGCACCTAGGATTGCACCCAGTGCACTTTTAAGTTTTGAGAGGCCTTTAACTAGTAAATGATTGAAATTGAAATATGAAGGAAGAAAACAAGATTCATGTATTTCTCACTTATGAGTGTAGTTATTTTGTATTTTCATGTATTTCTAATAATGCAACTATTTTGATTTTAAATGTTTGACAAAGACTATCATATATAACAGGGGGTGGCAAATTTGCACAGGTTGATGGTATGATGTAATACCACAGTCAGGGGCAAAGCGATACTTTGCCTTGATTCAGTGGTTTAACAACATGGGTTCAAAGGTACACAAGCAGTGGTGTAAACTGCATTGATATGACATGGTTCTTTCGAAACCATGAAAACATAACTTTCATATTTACATAGGTATGTTAGCATAGTTAAAAGAATTCTAAAACAAACGGCTTTGTGATCTCAAAGCAATGATTTTCAACATTTCACAAATCCTTTCACATGGAGATTCATACAGTAAAACCACAATTACAAATTGAGGTAATAAATTTACAGACAGACAAACTTTTAAATCACAACTACAAAATAAGGCTGTTTTAGATTTATTTAGACAACTAGATATGGCAACATTTTGTCTTCATTGCTATGTTTTGTCCAACATATGTGTGTGTGTAAGCAAACTTTTTGTCTGAAATGACATTTATAAAATCTAAAATCAGATCGCAGTTGACAAATAAAATACATGTTCTGTTGATGTCAATATGTACTTGTGAATTAACATGAAATATATGCAAAACTGTAAAACTCTAGATAAAGTGAAGAAGAAGATAAAAAATTGATGTTAAAGCCTTATCAGTCTGTATATATGTATTAAACATGTGTATATAAAATCAAACATGCTTACTCCGCCACTGCAGCTTCTGAAATCTCCTTGTTCAAAGCGTGCATTACATGTGTGTATGCTGGGTTGCGTTCCATGATGTAACCATTTGTGCAATCATGATGACCAATTTGCCGACTCCTGATATATACAATACTTGACAATGTCTAATAGTTTGTAACCTCTAAAGAGAATAAAAAAATCAGTAGGTCAAGCCAATCAAGTCAGTCCGTCAATCAATTCCACTCGTCCAGCTAAGAAACATATATTGTGCAAAGTGACTGTGTCTATGTAATATAAGTATTGACATGGCATAGCACATGTGGCAGCAGAAATTCCTGAGTTATCAGAGTAGAATTATTTTGGCAGTTGAAGGTAGAGAGATACCTATTTCATCTTCCACTGAGTGTGAAGTGCACCCTGTGATAAAGTGTTTGAATGCATAAAGCATAATGCTGATTGAAATTCATTGTCATCTGTGCCAAGTCAATAGGCCTAATCTCATGAGCAAGCAGACGGTGGTCACTTGTGCAGATAATTTTCAGCAGATTGACAAAATGTGTATGATGAAGAGTGGAAGGCAGTTCATCACAGACAACCTTATGGAGCTTATGTGGGATTGCATTATGGAGAATTCGTCACTTCACAGTTGCAGAACTCAACAGTCATTTCCTGCAGATTTACCAGTCCTTGTTGCACGATGTTGCTGTTCAGGAAATTGTGCACCAGGTAGGTGAGAAAGCAAAGTGCATGGAGTCAGCATTAACATTTCTGCAGCGATACAGTGATACCATGATGACAGGAATGAATTTTTGGACCAGATCATTACAAGTAATGAAACATGGGTTAACCGCAGTACCCAAGAAACCTAGCATCGCAGTGGATCTCACTGCAAGAAAAAATTCAAGCAGACTGTGTCAATGTGGAAAGCACTGTACACTATGGGACATGGGGCATTCTCCTTGTTGAATTCCTGACCAGAGATGGAAGTGTTTAATCATCCATCTTATAGTCTAGACCTTGGTTCCAGTCACTTTTATCTTTTTTTACACCTTAAGAAATTCCTTTGTGGTCAGCATCAGCATTTTCAGAATGACAGAGAGGCAGAGATAGTTGTTACTGGTCATTATAATTCCAGGCGGCAGACTTTTATGAACAGGTATACTAAGGTTGTTTCCATGGTATGACAAATGTCTGAATTCCAGTGGTAAATATTTGAAAACAGCTCAGCACATACTGTATCTGTTCCAATAAATCTTTCCACTAAATTGTGATTTGTTTCTGTAAATGGCAGAAAACTATTTAAATAAGCAAAGCAAGTGTGTATTCTTGCAGTACCTGAAAGACTCACAACAGATGACACTAGTGCTCAAAGTTAAGATCATTTCTATGCATGATTATAACACTAACAGTTTGGGATTAATATTTATATATTATTTTAAGCAATGGGATACTACAAGTTTGTTATAAAAACAACAGATTTTTCTAATGATAATATTCAGTACACCAAACAAAATGCCTCAGTGTCTATGACTTGCATTTGAAAGGTTGCACATTCAAGTACAAATTCTGGCTATTTTAATCAGAGTTTTTTCAATTGCCAGGTAAACATTCGATTAGATACTTGATAACACAGACCAAAGTTCCAATCACAGAATAAAAGAAACGGGAATAAAATACATGAAGATGGTGACTATGCAAATAATGCCATTCAACATGTAGTTATCCAAACAAATGATCATTTGTCTCAAGTATCCATAAAATTCCTCCTTCTGATTAACTAAACAATATACTCTAAGAAATAATGACGATTATTACAGAACAGTACTTAGGGGTACATTAAGCAGACGTACAAAAAATATGGGCAAACTTTATAATAAGCTACTGGAAAAAATTAAATTTGTACAAAATGCAGATCTAAAGATGAAAGCAATAAAGAAGTATGTAGTACAAAATGTCTTTTATAGTCTAGAGGAATTCGAGCATGATGCCTAGATGAACAATTGTATGTATAAATATTATGTATGTAAGTTCTGAACTCATGATAGGATATATCATGAGTTCAGAAGAACTTACATACATAATATTTATACATTGAAACATATGCATGAATAAATCTTTAAATCAAACAAACTGCAAGAAGATAACTACTACAGTAATGACATTTTCCCACCAAATTATGGGTACTAAAGAACCCACAGGTAATCATCATAATATTACATATTTATTGATGCTATGTTACAACGTGAAAAGAAAAGCATTGCTTTAAAGAAATTAAATGCTCTAAGTATTTTACACAGGACATTTTTGTATCTGTTCTGTTTCACCAGAAACTTCTTATTGATTAGTCCAACATCTGCATTCATTACTGTTCAAATTTAAATTCTAATGTTATAAAATGTAGCACCAAATAAATTAAGGACTGATTTGATATATAAGAGCTTAAATAAGCAAATAATCTTGATGTAAAAAGAATAAAACTATCAAAGATAAGAAAAAACCTGATGTAATGATAGCCACTGATGTAACAAGGACAACGCAAGTGAGTTTATGACATACTTCAAGATATTTGGGAACAAAGTTCACAACTGGGCTCAGCTACAACAGCCTAAAATATATCTTGTGCAATTTTTATTTGTTATCTCATTCCCTATCTGTTTTTTAACCTTGTGGCAACTATTTGATAATGCACTTGACCAAAAGTAAATTAAATTTGTAAAATGTGAACAAGGCAAATGTAGATCGTATTTCCATCCTTAGAAAACAGATACTAGGACTTTATGTAGTATAATTTTTGCCTCTGGATAGAAAAAAAACTAATAAATTGCTCAAAGTTCCATAATAAAAATATTTGAAAATTACATAATGAATTTCATTATGCCAGAAGCAACAAACCCATTTTTAGGTTCATCAACAGGCCGCCAAGAAATAACAAATAAATCACTTGAAAATTGCTCCGGCAGTCAACAAATAGCTGATAAAATGAGTGCTAGCTCATGTTGCACGTCCTGCATAAAAAATATTTAATGAAAGAAAACTAAAACCTAAAAGTGTTCATTTGAGTTTGAATTAAACAATGAAAGAAAAGAAATGTTTTAACTTAAAAATGTATCTATTTTGTACTTAATATTTAAACTAGGTAAATAAGTACAATATTTTATTACAATCAGAAACAAAAAGGTTGTCAAGGCATTTGGTAAGAAAAATAAAATAATCTAGGTATTTTTGTTCAATAATTTAAGAAAATGCAATAAAACAAAGTCAATCATTGTATTTAAACATATAATAAATATTTCTACTCTGTCCATGGAGTATATTCCATTAAACAAATTCAGATAGTAACTGTTCCTTAAGTAAGTATTCCAAAATAAAACACTGTATGTGAAACGCTGACTCGTAATGACTCTTAGAGTGGCACATTTTAAATAACAGATTGCTGTACAATTAATATCTGAAAGTAAAAATAATATATTATTTTGCTATCATCAAAATTATGCAACAACATCCACTTAGGTTTGTGAAAATGGCCTTTATAGCTTTTCATGTATATGTGCCATTGCTTGATAAAAAGCCTTTACCAGTTTTTACTGTTAAATATCTGCTTCCTATTAGTTTGTTCCAGTAAAAGCCAGATTTTCTCGTTGGTCTGAACCTTATTCCAAAAAGTGGAATTTTGCCAACCCTGAATATGTGACATGTTTAATTATAACAAATAATTTGTATAGTTTAATATCTCTTCTGCCTATAGAATAAGGAATCTAGTAACAGAATATGTTGCTGTTTTTTATTCCTAAGCATTTAAAGTTTTATGCTTAATGCTTTCTGCTTGAAAGGAGCATATTTTTAATTACTGAAATTTAGTCATTAGCATAAAAAATTGACAGAAAATTAAATCTCATTTTGCTAAATGCTGGTTCCATTTCCTTAAAATTGCAACACATGCATATGAGTAGGACAGATTAGGTTATAGTGAATGTTACCTATACATTGAAGCATAACTTTTGAAGTTTATGTAAATATTTGAGTATATGATGTTGTAGTATTTAAATATGGACTAATAATGGTATGTGGGTTTGCATTGTTTACACTTAATTTCACTTAAATTTTAATTTCTGTACATATTTTGAGAGTTTTTTTTTATAAAGATTTTACATCCTTTAACCAGTTAGGTCATATTGAACAATAAATCAATAAATGAAATAGGTGAAATGATGCACAAATGAGCTTGGAATTCATGGAGCTTAGAGTACTGACATTCATCTTTTAAGGATAAGAGAAAATCCCAGAGAAAATCTTATCCAGGTAACTGACTCTAACCAAGATTCGAACTCAACTCTTGAATATTAAGTAGACATGCTACCCTGCACCACAGAGGTAAGCTAAGAGCAACTGTTCCCACCATCACAGTTGGGAGTTGATGATGGAGCATATGCTTTTGAAACATGCACAGAAAATTAAACCATGAAGTTAAGTGTAAAACATGTTGAACTAAATATCATTATAGTACCACATTATTGAATACAACTTCTGTTTACTGGGCAGAAATTATAAACATATGAACTATTAGCTCATTCAACATAAATATATAACAGGATCACTTTTCCTAGTGCACGTCTGCATAACATTTTTTTCACTAGATTATCCTCTAGAAAAATAATTTACATGCATGCAAACTGATGGTTGAAGAACCAATTCATGATTTAAGAATTTATGGACTATTTAATAAATATTCCAAAATGCATGATAAAAGCTACTTTAAAGACATACTAAGGGAATAAAACATTCCATTCCCATTACTTTTTCTATCCATCCTATTGATCAATAATAAAGACAAGAGCGTTTTAATAGACTCACCCATCTACATCTTTTTCTGGTGAGACTGAATCTGTGATAAGATGAGAGTCAATAACATTGTCCGTATCCAGTGGCATTTGAACAATGATTCCATGAACATTAGGGTCTTCATTCAGTTTCTTCAGCTTCATCAAAAGCTGAACATTGAGGAAAGAAAATACAAATTTATATTAGTGAAATTTAGAAATGAACTTGGAACATTTCACTAATAAGAAATTGTCTATGTCCCAGTTTTTCAAATGGTTTTCCAAAAGAAGTTATTAATTTTTTTAATTCATGTGTTTTGATAATTCTATAAATTAAATTATTTATAATAATGAAATAATGTTGTCATCTCTACTTATGCTGAAGTATGAAATCAGTGCCATATTGACATTTGGGCATACCTGCACATGTATGTGGCAGTAACAAATAAAATTGATATGCTAAAAATTTAAATCATTATCCAGTTGTCAATGTATGTGTTATTTTCAACTCAAATCTCAAAATAACACAGTTGTTGTGGGACATACTTTAGCCCCGTGTTATAACAATTCAGTGACAAATCGAAATGTGAGCTTAGAAGTGACAAAAGTTGATCCTGCGGAGATGGTGGAAAACATTCATGCAATAATAAATTACAGTATATTGTGAAGTATGTCATATATGGTAAAATACACCACTTTTAAGTGCAATTACACACCAGTTATGCTAAAAGTGTATTGCAGTCCTGCAACTGATCTTAATTTATACAGTACATACAATTACACTGTACCCATTTTACACTAACTTAATTTTGCATTGTCTTAAAGAAATCAGGAAGTTTTGCTTGGCATCATAATTCACAATGTTTTTTCCTCCACGTATTGTTTGATTGTAGCAAGATGGAGATGGATACTGTTCCTCCATACACAGAATCATCTTGTTTATGGTACTCATCACTTCACTAACATGCAGAATATCTTCTTTCATGTGCATATCTTGTTACTTCAGGAAATTCTTACCAATGCAGTGAGCAAGGTCCACACTAGGGGTAGCAAAAAGTATATTCCAGTACCGCTCTTTGAAGAAAATTTTAAACTCAACTTTCAAAAATAAATAAGTAAATAGAGTATGATATACTTTCAGGGGACATATTTTTCCTTACGTTAATTCTGAATTTTTGGTACTTTGGATCACACTATTTCGGGCTTCTACTGTATAAGTCTTTCAAAACTTATATCCATTGTTATGAATATTTTTTGAAACATTTTTCAATGGTCTGCTTAAATTTATTTGTATTAGTATAGCTTAAAATAAATAAAAAGTTTCATTTATACTATTTTTTTAACTTAAATTACAGAATATATATTTCACTATAGTATCAGAGGGTCTCATAAACACCTAAGCCAGCCAGTCACTGTTTATTCAATCTGGGCCCGCTCCATCCTTTACCACAGGTTGATAGCACTGCAGCAAGGATATAAAGTTTGGCAACCTCTATGTAATACTGAAATCTTGGCCAGTGATGTTCAGTAATTTAGCTAACGGAGTTATGAACCCAGATCTTAAACATAGATTTCATGTACAAAAATCTATAGTTAATCTACCATTTTATGCAGCTAAAATATTAGTCAACTCTGAATTCAAAAAAATTATTGCAAAATATTACTGTGAAAAATCAAAAAATAAAAGATGGGAACTACCAAACATTCAAACAGTAATTCCTGAGTAACCTCGAAAAACGGCAGTTGCAACCTTTAGGTTGATTACAGGACATGATTGTCTGGCAAAACATTTAAACAGAATTGGGATATATTCTTCACCACTCTGTCCTCTATGTGACCTGCAAGAGGAAATGGACCGAGACCACCTTCAAATATGCCCGGCCACATCTAGTGCCCCATCCATCAGTGAAAAATATTGGAGAGCAAGAGGATTAATGACTTCATTGTCAGAAATCCAGCATTAGCTAACAACAACAATAAATCTTATAGAGATTATGAAGCTTTAGATATTAAATCTAAATCCAAACCTCTGCTTCCGTTATGGTTCTTGGCAGTTTAACATGGGTAGCTTGTATTCCGATTTCTGTGGCAGCCTTAATTTTCATACGAATATAGACATTGGAGTCTTCTCTTCCACCAACTTGGACAATTGCCAAACCAGGCTTAAAACCAGGTAACTCTTCACATACTCTTGCTACCTCCTTAGTTAATTCAGCTCGCATTTCCCTGCAGTCACAATAGTAATGAATAAGAACATTGTTTATTAAGAGAATGTATAATTTAAACTGTTGAGAGGATGAAAAGAAATTAAACTTATATGTTAGTTTCCAAGCTATACCAGAACATCTCTTTTTATGTGTAACATCTGTTAATAGTTAGGTCATATCGGATGATGAAGGAAATAAATGAAATGACGCTCAAATGAGCTTGGGGTCCATAGACCTTAGGAGTTAATCTGACATTCATCTTTCAGGATAAGGGAAAACCCCAGTAAAAACCTTATCCAGATAATGCTGGGACCTCTTACATGTGAGGTGAACACTCTAACCCCCCGCCCCACCATAGAAATGGGCCTTTTATTTTTATTCCTCCATTTAATGTTTATTTTATCTACCACTTATATAAGGAAAAGGAAGTACTGCACTTGACCTTATGCCAGGATTATGGTAAACTTAACGTAACATGACTTAATGTAAGATTTAAAGCTTTCACGGCACGCATTATTAATTAAGGCTTCACGGGTGATCAGCCATGTGAGGTTTAAAAACATTGAGCTTTCGGCCATTGTAGACTCTATGGCCTTCATCAGAATGAAAAATGACCGTTAGCTTTCCGCTCCCCATATATCTACAATGTTAGGTGGGAGGGGGCTGCGTTGCCCTGGCCAATGAGCGGGTGACGATTTGTGATTGGGCCTGCTGTTTCGGGCTATGTTTGTCACCGGCCACAGTGTTTTCTTAAGGGTCAGTACTTGGTCCAGAATCACTATAGTTGCTGTTGTGGATGTGTTTGATAGCTATTGTCCAGGCAGGGCTTAGTTGAAGTCCGAGGTCCCTGTTGTAATTGTTTGGATGTAGCTTAATTTGGATGGCTGGGACAGGGTCATTAAGGAATGTGATGACAATGTGATGGGATGTAAGTGAAGCTATTTAGGGCCACTTAACGTGATGTAATGTAAGAGATTGGCAATACCAAATTTTTCCTTCACATTACATCTAGTTTGGAGATTACAAGACTAATTTGAACCAATCGGCAAGAAGTGCCATGCAAGAATAAATTGCTCTTCTCTTTGTAACTGTTTGCATCAAAACTCTTTCTCTGTTTCTTTTATGTAGTTCTGAAAGTAGATTATGACCATCTCTATAGTAATTGATTTGCCATTTAAAAATGTTTTTACTCAACATTTTCGTATTCTCTTGCTTTTCATTTTTGGAAAACATAACCTCTTATTAGAAACAGTGAGGTTCAGATCCACCATGTCTGCTGAGTAGAAGAATAACCAATCAGAATCATTCCTGTTACATTTAAGTGCATCTTAATACACCTAGTTTCTTACTCCACGTTACGTCCCACTGCATTAAGTCATGTTAAGTAAAATTAATCATAATCCTGGCATTGGGCAATATTTTGCATTTTGGGCTAATAGAAAGGGATTTTGTGACACGATTTTTGAAGAATTGTGACTATTACCATTTGAGTGACAGTTTATGGATGCTTTGGTAACCAGCACCCAAAATACTTACGTTTATCACTAGGGCCCGGATTCTTAGTGTTTTAACTATTTTATTCCTTGATAGTTAACTGCAGTGGTTTAATTTAATTATCTGTTTCATGATCATCGAAGCCAAATGCTTGAATCTTATAAAACCTAAAAATGGCTAAATGAGACTTTAAAACCTAAAAGAGGCTAAATCTCCTATTTATTTTAAAATGAAAACAAACAAATTTATTTTAAAATGGAAAAATGAAATGTTTATGAAATTATTAATGGGCTCTGACTGTTACATCTTTGCTACGTCTTTTCGCTTATGTATGCTTATAGGAGTAATGAGAACAATGCAAGAGGCAACTGACTTGTATTTAGCTGTGTGAGACCAAGCTCTGTATTGTTGCAAGCAAGGAATGCGGGGTCGTTAGAAGTCAATTTTCCTTAGATTAGGCAGGTAATTTAAGGAACCAGTGTCATGCCTAAAGTCAGCTCATCTCGAAGGTGGTTGATTCGTCAGTGAATAGGTAACGATCCGAACTTCATCACAGATGGCAAAGTAATATTTTGCCAAATCTACCAAAAGCGAAAGAAACCATGCCCACAGACACAAAAGCTTGAACCAATATGAACACCTTCTAACTGCACAGATAAAATCGCATTAAGCGGTTAGGTGCTGTGCTGATAAACATACCGTACGGGAGAACCTGTACGACCAGTTCTCGAATGCTGGAATGCAGGTAAGGATTAAACACCTGTTATAATTCACATAGCGTATAAACTATAATTTTATTTACGCATTTTCCAGGTGCCCTCTGGCCAAAAATCGCATTTTGAGGTGCACAATGGATCTACAGGACATATTAGCAACATTGCTATAAAAAGAGGACAATTAATAATAAAACTAATAAACAATAATAATATAAAAACTAGTTCAGGAGGTTAAAGAACTAAAAAAAACTTTTTTAAGATACAAAAATAACTAAAAAGTCAATTTTAAGAACCTAAAAATCCGGGCCCTATTTATCACTATCAATGTGTCAAAAAATCTCTGAGTTATGTTCTTGCATTTGTATTGTATTGTTTACTGTTCAAATTTTAACTCAAATATTGTACCCAATTTCTTCCTCTCCATAAAACTGCAAATGATGGCAACAAAAGCAGCCTCACAGTTGTACCAGCATACCAAGGGTTGATTGTTACCAGTCTTCCATTGTTAAAAACAGATCCTCTCTTTTACTTCTTTGCGAATGCACTACTGCAGCAGTTGAAGCCATTATTATAGAAAGCTGCCATATATGTGACAGTGGATGAAAAGGCCACAAATCTGTGCATTATTCATGACATTAAGTTTTGCAAAGTGTCTGCAAGATGAATGTCATATCCGCTCACTCCAGAACTTCTGCATACAGCATAATCACCAAACCTCACCCCAACTGATTACTACATGCTAGGACCACTCAAAGAGGTGCTAGAGGTAAGAAATTTAATTCCAATGAAAGGTGCATAGGTCATCTCCTTAGTGCAGTAGTAGTGCTGCTGCTTACCAAGTGGGGGACCTGGGCTCGATTTTCAGTACTGGGGAGAGTGCTTTCTCACGCTGAGAGACCTAATCCAGGTGCACTCACCCTCATTAGGTCCCTGAAGGGAGGGCCAACTGAGGAGTTGCAGTAGTGTCCTGCCAATCCAAACCCCACTAATCTGAAAATCCACTTAATCCAAACAGGGCTAGGAATAAATATCTACCAAATTTGTTTTGAATTTTAAAACAGGAAAAAATAAAGATTGAGATTAAATTAGTTTTCCAAGTAAAAACTTAAGTTTGTTAGCACAAAAAAACGTGAAATAAATGCTACAGGAGTAACAGTGAGTCTGTTGGCTATC
The DNA here is from genome assembly GCA_030765045.1 of Tenodera sinensis. NCBI lineage: Eukaryota > Metazoa > Arthropoda > Insecta > Mantodea > Mantidae > Tenodera > Tenodera sinensis. Next base: position 110,041,926 of record CM060971.1, on the reverse strand, counting down.
TTATACATACACAAAAACTATAAAACCAGAAAACCTAGACCTACTAACAATGTACATAACAAAGTTTGAATGCAGTTTTTTTTATGTTAACAAGAAAACAAAACAGAAAAGCAAATCAATATGTAAGAAGTGAAGTCAGTGATCTTTTGACGCAACCCACTGAAATGGCTTGAAGAGGCAATGTTTTGCCAACTTCTATTCTGACTTTCACCAAGCTACTCGCGCTAGGTAGGTGCCACAGTGCTTATAAAAACATTACAGTAATTGGTTCTTGAGCCTCAGAATGTAGTTGTAAAATAAATTAGAGCATACTGTGCTAATTTCCTACTTTCAATCATTTTAATACTTAACACATAAATGCTTAAGTTCAATATGTTGTATTCGATGAAAATCCTCCTAATCCCAATTTCCATTTATCTGAACAGGGTTCAGTTCTAATTAGCTTGGATCAGTGGGACTCTACTGTATTTGAATGAAAAGTAGCGGCCCCTGGATGAGACGATTGCATAACCGGGCCTTTGACCATGTCCCACCTCCAGTACTGCACCCCACTTGTGATGCCTGTGGTGGACAGAAGTGGGAGATGTAGAGGAACCTGTGCACTTTCTGCACACAACAGGACAAGTGATGAACATCAAGGATACTATGGCAAAAAAAAAAAATATACTTCTGACTCATTTTTGTTCAATAAATTAAAATTTAAAAAATGTTTAACATTGTATTTGACGTCATATTATAGGCACAGAAGAGATAGCTATAGTCAAATGTTTAATGCTTAAATACATATCATATTTCAATCAAACACACACAAAGAAATGAATAACCTCTAAATATTGTTCTTTGAAAGATGATTTTTGTTGAATTATTGGGCATTAGGAAAGAGAGATAAACTCTTTAAGGGGCACAACAATTTTTGATATTTTAGGATTACAGCTTTATTCTGTTAAATGTAGTGTAAGTGATAGTGAGCCATTTTTGAGGAAATAAAATTATTGCATGTAAAGGGAAGTTCAGGGAGGTTTTCTTGAAAATCTTTTTGTTGCATCCTTGGAAGATGCTGAATGTAAATACCGTGTTTGGTATTTAACTAACTTAAGTTGCGTTATATTGTCCACAGACACAACTCACATGTATCCTCTTAAAATGTTTTTTGTATGGGAGGGGGAGAGGGGAGGAATTAGGAAGCTTCAAAACCTCCAGTGAAGTCTTGAAATTGAATTTTTGACTGGTATGCAATACTTCCTCTGCTTAACACACAGTAAAAATAGCAGAGAAAGTAAAAATATGGCTTATAAGATTGCATGAAATTTAAATGCAGAAAAAGGAACAGCATTAATATTTAAATATAAAACTAACAAACATTACCAAACAAGGAAATCTGGACAAAGGAGGGGTAGGAAGTGAGGAGAGGGGGAACAAGTGACAGTTAACAGCTACCTTATCTCCCATTATAGGTTTATAAAATCTCATACTTAGCAACTTGTGTTCCAGACAAGAGTTTTCCAACTCCATGTTCTGAGGTTGAAGCCATCTTTTTGCTAGAGTAGAAGAAGAGGACAGTGCCTGGATGCTGTTGAGCTTGACCAGAGAGCTCACTGACCTTAGTTTCTCAAAGGGCATCTACATAACAAAAGCTTATCACACACTGCCGTAACAAACAAGATACCCCCCATAACCTTACAGTCTTCACCAAAAGTAGCTTCACAGAGGATTGTACCAGAGTACAGTCAACCTAGCCCTAATGTAAAGAATATCCAGCAGGTTTAAATGCGCATTAGCAAATGTGAACTACTGGAATATTTTCCATGTTTTATAAACATTAATTGCAAAATCACAATACTAATTCTTAAGTGATTATAAACTGTCTGAAAATGTGGAATGGGAAGTAATCACTTAATAATTACTATAAATACTTGCTTTAAAGCTCAATGCTTTACTTAAGTGTTGCATTCTCTAAATGCCTAATAACTCATACAAGTTACCTACAAAGTACAGGAAGTTGAAGTTTATTACCCACACTTAAATTGTCTTTCTTTACATAGTCCAGCTATACTTTATTTTTAAATTATGTAAATATTGACCTACATTCTTGCATTCTTCACTGAGTATTCTGTTTAAAATTTACCTGTATTTTTAATACTATTTGTGATTAAAAGGTTCCTCCCAGAAGTTTTTAGTTCTTTTACAAACATTATACATGCTATATCATTTTACTTTAAGCTGACCTAATTCTAAAAATATAGTTTCATATAATTGTCACAATCCTTTTATTAGAGTATACATAATATTCAAAATATAGTGTTGGCAGTGCACATTAGCAAAATATCATATTACATTTAGTGTAAAACTTCAAGGCGATCATACCATTCGCGTATCAGCAAGCTAGCCTGGATTTGTTCCCAGGGACCCACTTGTGGTATTCGAGGTGGACAAAGCAGCCTCTGGGCAGATTTTCTCTGGGTTCTCCAGTTTTCCCCACCAACTGCTCCATCATCATTCATCCATTTCACTCGCATTTCATATCAACCTCTTCCTCACTCTCATACTGAAGCTCCCTCCCAGGACTTTGTTATGTCCGGTCCATAAGTTCGTCTGCTCCCCAAAATGCATCTGACCCTAGTTACAGGCTTGTAATTCCTAGGGGTGGGTAAGGAGGAGGACGAGGGGAAAGAAAAAGAAAAAGAAAAAGAAAGAGGAGAAGGAGGAAGAGAAGTAGGAGGAGCAGACGGAGGAGCAGTACTTATGGCTGGGTCTTAATGGCAAGTTTGTTTATAATTTAAATTGCATTTTTTGTATTGACTTCTTATCAAATCAACTAATTCATTGTTTGCTAGAGAAGGAACAGTTGATTCATTATGCTTCCATATCAAGTATTGGGAGTACTGATATATTGATGATATAAGATTCAATTCCTAGTAAATAACATCTAAGTTCATGTACCAGCAAGTGGTACAAATATTAATTTTTGCCTCATTTCTATTTAATTTCAATTCCCATAATTTCAAATAAAGAACGCAGTCTTGAGCAATCTGTATACTGCTTTTGCATCATATAAGTAATATATCTCAGTCTCTCACAGCCAAGATGCACTTACAAATTATTGCCTATCTACAGTACCCCAGCACAGGCCCCGAGAGAACCAGCCCCAGTAGCCCCAAGAGCCACAAAGAGTGCCCCAGCAATAGCCCCAGCCCGAACAACGGCCCCAGTAATGCCCCAGCAACAGCTCCAGAAGCAGCAGCACCACCACCAGCCCCTGCCCCAGCAGCAGCAGCAGCAGCAGCCCCAGCCCCGGCAGCAGCACCCCCAACACCAGCAGCAGCAGCCCAAGCCCCAGCAGCAGCACCCCTGCCCCAGAAGCAGAAGCCCCAGCATCCCCAGATGCCCCAGACCTGGCAGCAGCAGCCCAAGCCCCAGATGCAGCAGCACCTGCGCCGGCAGCAGCAGCCCCAGCCCCTGCCCCAGCAGCAGCAGCAGCAGCAGCTCAAGCAGGCCCAGTCCCGGCAGCAGCAGCCCCAGTCCCAGCAGCAGCAGCAGAAGCCCCAGCAGCAGCCCCCGCCCCAGCCCCAGCCCCGGCAGTAGTAGCGCCACTACTGGTAGCAGCGGCAGCCCCAGCCCCACCAGCCCTAGCCCTAGCCCCAGCCCCAGCCCCAGCAGCAGCCCTAGCCCCAGCAGCCCCAGCCCCGGCAGCAGAAGCCCCTGCCCCAGCTGCAGCAAACCCAGCCCCAGGAACAGCCCCTGCCTCAGCTGCAGCAGCCCCAGCCCCGGCAGCAGCAGCCCCAGCAACAGCAGCCCCAGCCCAATTCCCGGCAGCAGCAGCCCCAGCCCCGGCAGCAGCAGCAGCCCCAACCTCAGATGCCGCAGCAGCCCCAACCTCAGATGCAGCACCAGCCCCTGCCCCAGCAGCAGCTCAAGCAGGCCCAGTCCCGGCAGCAGCAGCCCAAGTCCCAGTAGCAGCAGAAGCCCCAGCAGCAGCCCCCACCCCAGCCCCAGCCCCAGGCCCGGCAGCAGCAGCAGCCCCAGCCCCAAAAGCAGTAGTCCCAGCCCCAGCAGCAGCAGCACCAGCCCCAGCAGCAGCAGCAGCACCAGCCCCAGCAGCAGCCCCAGCCCCAGCCCCAGCCTCAGCCCTAGTCCCAGCAGCCCCAGCCCCGGCAGCAGAAGCCCCTGCCCCAGCAGCAGCCCCAGCCCCAGGAACAGCCTCAGCTGCAGCAGCCCCTAAGCCCCGGCAGAAGCAGCAGCCCCAGCAACAGCAGCCCCAGCCCAATTCCCGGCAGCAGCAACCCCAGCCCCGGCAGCAGCAGCCCCAACACCCGGAAGCAGCAGCAGCCCCTGCCCCAGCAGCAGCCCTAGCCCCAGCAGCAGCACCTCCTGCCCCAGCAGCAGCCCCTGCCCCAGCAGAAGCAGCAGCCCCTGCCCCAGTAGTAGCAGCAGCCCCTGCCCCAGCAGCAGCAGCAGCCCCTGCCCCAGTAGCCCCTGCCCCAGCATCAGCAGCCCAAGCCCCAGCAGCAGCACCCCCTGCCCCAGCAGCAGCAGCCGCTGTCCCAGCAGCAGCAGCAGCCCCTGCCCCGGCAGTAGCAGCAGCCCCTGCCCCAGCAGCAGCCCCTTCCCCAAGCAGCAGCAGCAGCCCCTGCCCCAGCAGTAGCAGCCCCTGGCCCAGCAGCAGCAGCAGCAGCCCCTGCCCCAGCAGCAGCAGCAGCAGCCCCTGCCCCAGCAGCAGCAGCCCCTGCCCCAGCAGCAGCAGCCCCAGCCCCAGCACCCCCTGCCCCAGCAGCAGCAGCCGCTGCCCCAGCAGCAGCAGCCCCTGGCCCAGCAGCAGCAGCAGCCCCTGCCCCAGCAGCAGCAGCCCCTGCCCCAGCAGTAGCAGCCCGTGCCCCAGCAGCAGCAGCAGCCCCTGCAGCCCTGACCCAGCAGCAGCCACTACCCCAGCAGCAGCAGCCCCTGCCCCAGCAGCAGCAGCCCCAGCCCCAGCAGTAGAAGCAGCCCCAGCCCCAGCCCCTGCAGCAGCAGCAGCCCCTGGCCCAGCAGCAGTAGCCCCAGCCCCAGCAGCCCCTGCCCCAGCAGCAGCAGCCCCTGCCCCAGCAGCAGCAGCCCCTGCCACAGCAGCAGCACCAGCAGCCCCTGCCCCAGCAGTAGCAGCAGCCCCTGCCCCAGCAGCAGCAACCCCTGCCCCAGCAGCAGCCCCTGCACCAGCAGTAGCCCCTGCCCCAGCAGTAGCAGCAGCCCCTGGCCCAGCAGCAGCAGCCCCTAACCCGGCAGACGCCCCTGCCCCGGCAGCAGCCCCTGCCCCAGCAGCAGCAGCAGCCCCTGGCCCAGCAGCAGCAGCCCCTGCCTCAGCAAAGCAGCAGCCCCTTCCCCAGCAGCAGCAGCCCCTGCCCCAGCAGTAGCATCAGCCCCTGGCCCACAGCAGCAGCAGCCCCTGCCCCAGCAGCAGCAGCAGCAGCCCCTGCCCCAGCAGTAGCAGCAGCCCCTGCCCCAGCAGCAGCAGCCCCTGCCCCAGCAGCCCCTGCCCCAGCTGCAGCAGCAGCAGCCCCTGCCCCAGCAGCAGCAGCCCCTGCCCCAGCAGGAGCAGCCCCTGGCCCAGCAGCAGCAGCCCCTTCCCCAGCAGCAGGCCCTGCCCCAGCAGTAGCAGCAGCCCCTGCCCCAGCAGCAGCAGCCCCAGCAGCAGCAGCAGCCCCTGCCCCAGCAGTAGCCCCAGCCCCAAATGCAGCAGCCCCAGCCCCAGCAGTAGAAGCCCCTGCCCCAGCAGCAGCAGCCCCAGCCCCAGCAGCAGCAGCTGCAGCCCCTTCCCCAGCAGTAGCAGCAGCCTCTGCCCTAGCAGCAGCAGCCCCTGCCCCAGCAGCAGCAGCCCCTGCCCCAGCAGCAGCCCCGGCAGCAGCAGCAGCCCCTGCCCCAGCAGCAGCAGCCCCTGCACCAGCAGCAGCCCCTGCCCCAGCAGTAGCAGCAGCCCCTGGCCCAGCAGCAGCCCCTGCACCAGCAGTAGCCCCTGCCCCAGCAGTAGCAGCAGCCCCTGCCCCAGCAGCAGCCCCTGACCCAGCAGCAGCAGCCCCTGCCCCAGCAGCAGCCCCTGCCCCAGCAGTAGCAGCAGCCCCTGCCCCAGCAGTAGCAGCCCCTGGCCCAGCAGCTGCAGCAGCCCCTGCCAGAGCAGCAGCCCCTGCCCCAGCAGTAGCAGCCCCTGCCCCAGCAGCAGAAGCCCCAGCCCCAGCAGTAGCAGCCCATGCCCCAGCAGCAGCAGCCTCTGCCTCAGCAGCAGCAGATGCAGCCCCTGGCCCAGCAGCAGCAGCCCCTTCCCCAGCAGTAGCAGCAGCCTCTGCCCCAGCAACAGCCCCTGCCCCAGCAGCAGCAGCCCCTGCCCCAGCAGCAACAGTCCCAGCAGCAACAGCCCCAGCAGCAGCACCCCCTGCCCCAGCAGCAGCAGCAGCCCCTGCCCCAGCAGCAGCCCCTGCACCAGCAGCAGCCCCTGCCCCAGCAGCAGCAGCCTCTGCCCCAGCAGTAGCAGCAGCCCCTGGCCCAGCAGCAGCCCCTGCACCAGCAGTAGCCCCTGCCCGAGCAGTAGCAGCAGCCCCTGGCCCAGCAGCAGCAGCCTCTGCCCCAGCAGCAGCCCCAGGCCCAGCAGCAGCAGCAGCAGCGCCTGCCCCAGCAGCAGCCCCTGCCCCAGCAGCAGCCCCAGCCGCAGCACCCCCTGCCCCAGCAGCAGCAGCCCCTGCCCCAGCAGCAGCAGCCCCTGCCCCAGCAGCCCCTGCCCCAGCTGCAGCAGCAGCCCCTCCCCCAGCAGCAGCAGCCCCTGCCCCAGCAGTAGCAACCCCTGGCCCAGCAGCTGCAGCAGCCCCTGCCCCAGCAGCAGCCCCTGCCTCAGCAGCAGTAGCCCCAGCCCCAGCAGCCCCTGCCGCAGCCCCTGCCCCAGCAGCAGCAGCCCCTGCCCCAGCTGCAGCAGCCCCAGCCCCAGCAGCAGCAGCCCCAGCCACAGCCCCAGCAGTAGCAGCCCCTGCCCCAGTAGCAGCAGCCCCTGCCCCAGCAGCAGCAGCCCCTGCACCAGCAGTAGCCCCTGCCCCAGGAGCAGCAGCCCCTGCACCAGCAGTAGCCCCTGCCCCAGCAGCAGCAGCAGCCCCTGCAGCCCTGCCCCAGCAGCAGCCACTACCCCAGCAGCAGCAGCCCCTGCCCCAGCAGCAGCAGCCCCAGCCCCAGCAGTAGAAGCAGCCCCAGCCCCAGCCCCTGCAGCAGCAGCAGCCCCTGGCCCAGCAGCAGTAGCCCCAGCCCCAGCAGCCCCTGCCCCAGCAGCAGCAGCCCCTGCCCCAGCAGCAGCAGCCCCTGCCACAGCAGCAGCACCAGCAGCCCCTGCCCCAGCAGTAGCAGCAGCCCCTGCCCCAGCAGCAGCAACCCCTGCCCCAGCAGCAGCCCCTGCACCAGCAGTAGCCCCTGCCCCAGCAGTAGCAGCAGCCCCTGGCCCAGCAGCAGCAGCTCTAACCCGGCAGCAGCCCCTGCCCCGGCAGCAGCCCCTGCCCCAGCAGCAGCAGCAGCCCCTGGCCCAGCAGCAGCAGCCCCTGCCTCAGCAAAGCAGCAGCCCCTTCCCCAGCAGCAGCAGCCCCTGCCCCAGCAGTAGCATCAGCCCCTGGCCCACAGCAGCAGCCCCTGACCCAGCAGCAGCCCCTGCCCCAGCAGTAGCAGCAGCCCCTGCCCCAGCAGCAGCAGCCCCTGCCCCAGCAGCCCCTGCCCCAGCTGCAGCAGCAGCAGCCCCTGCCCCAGCAGCAGCAGCCCCTGCCCCAGCAGGAGCAGCCCCTGGCCCAGCAGCAGCAGCCCCTTCCCCAGCAGCAGGCCCTGCCCCAGCAGTAGCAGCAGCCCCTGCCCCAGCAGCAGCAGCCCCAGCAGCAGCAGCAGCCCCTGCCCCAGCAGTAGCCCCAGCCCCAAATGCAGCAGCCCCAGGCCCAGCAGTAGAAGCCCCTGCCCCAGCAGCAGCAGCCCCAGCCCCAGCAGCAGCAGCTGCAGCCCCTTCCCCAGCAGTAGCAGCAGCCTCTGCCCTAGCAGCAGCAGCCCCTGCCCCAGCAGCAGCAGCCCCTGCCCCAGCAGCAGCCCCGGCAGCAGCAGCAGCCCCTGCCCCAGCAGCAGCAGCCCCTGCACCAGCAGCAGCCCCTGCCCCAGCAGTAGCAGCAGCCCCTGGCCCAGCAGCAGCCCCTGCACCAGCAGTAGCCCCTGCCCCAGCAGTAGCAGCAGCCCCTGCCCCAGCAGCAGCCCCTGACCCAGCAGCAGCAGGCCCTGCCCCAGCAGCAGCCCCTGCCCCAGCAGTAGCAGCAGCCCCTGCCCCAGCAGTAGCAGCCCCTGGCCCAGCAGCTGCAGCAGCCCCTGCCAGAGCAGCAGCCCCTGCCCCAGCAGTAGCAGCCCCTGCCCCAGCAGCAGCAGCCCCAGCCCCAGCAGTAGCAGCCCATGCCCCAGCAGCAGCAGCCCCTGCCTCAGCAGCAGCAGATGCAGCCCCTGGCCCAGCAGCAGCAGCCCCTTCCCCAGCAGTAGCAGCAGCCTCTGCCCCAGCAACAGCCCCTGCCCCAGCAGCAGCAGCCCCTGCCCCAGCAGCAACAGTCCCAGCAGCAACAGCCCCAGCAGCAGCACCCCCTGCCCCAGCAGCAGCAGCAGCCCCTGCCCCAGCAGCAGCCCCTGCACCAGCAGCAGCCCCTGCCCCAGAGCAGCCTCTGCCCCAGCAGTAGCAGCAGCCCCTGGCCCAGCAGCAGCCCCTGCACCAGCAGTAGCCCCTGCCCGAGCAGTAGCAGCAGCCCCTGGCCCAGCAGCAGCAGCCTCTGCCCCAGCAGCAGCCCCAGGCCCAGCAGCAGCAGCAGCGCCTGCCCCAGCAGCAGCCCCTGCCCCAGCAGCAGCCCCAGCCGCAGCACCCCCTGCCCCAGCAGCAGCAGCCCCTGCCCCAGCAGCAGCAGCCCCTGCCCCAGCAGCCCCTGCCCCAGCTGCAGCAGCAGCCCCTCCCCCAGCAGCAGCAGCCCCTGCCCCAGCAGTAGCAACCCCTGGCCCAGCAGCTGCAGCAGCCCCTGCCCCAGCAGCAGCCCCTGCCTCAGCAGCAGTAGCCCCAGCCCCAGCAGCCCCTGCCGCAGCCCCTGCCCCAGCAGCAGCAGCCCCTGCCCCAGCTGCAGCAGCCCCAGCCCCAGCAGCAGCAGCCCCAGCCACAGCCCCAGCAGTAGCAGCCCCTGCCCCAGCAGCAGCAGCAGCCCCTGCCCCAGCAGCAGCCCCTGCCCCAGCAGCAGCAGCCCCTACCCCAGCAGCAGCAGCAGCCGCTGCCCCAGCAGCAGCAGCCCCTGGCCCAGCAGTAGCAGCAGCCCCTGGCCCAGCAGCAGCCCCTGCACCAGCAGTAGCCCCTGCCCCAGCAGTAGCACTAGCCCCTGGCCCAGCAGCAGCAGCCCCTGCCCCAGCAGCAGCAGCCCCTGCCCCAGCAGCAGCAGCCCCTGCCCCAGCAGCAGCCCCTGCCCCAGCAGCAGCCCCTGCCCCAGCAGTAGCAGCAGCCCCTGGCCCAGCAGCTGCAGCAGCCCCTGCCCCAGCAGCAGCAGCAGCCCCTGCCCCAGCAGCAGCAGCCCCTGCCCCAGCAGCCCCTGCCCCAGCTGCAGCAGCAGCCCCTCCCCCAGCAGCAGCCCCTGCCCCAGCAGTAGCAACCCCTGGCCCAGCAGCTGCAGCAGCCCCTGCCCCAGCAGCAGCCCCTGCCTCAGCAGCAGTAGCCCCAGCCCCAGCAGCCCCTGCCGCAGCCCCTGCCCCAGCAGCAGCAGCCCCTGCCCCAGCTGCAGCAGCCCCAGCCCCAGCAGCAGCAGCCCCAGCCACAGCCCCAGCAGTAGCAGCCCCTGCCCCAGTAGCAGCAGCCCCTGCCCCAGCAGCAGCAGCCCCTGCACCAGCAGTAGCCCCTGCCCCAGGAGCAGCAGCCCCTGCACCAGCAGTAGCCCCTGCCCCAGCAGCAGCAGCAGCCCCTGCAGCCCTGCCCCAGCAGCAGCCACTACCCCAGCAGCAGCAGCCCCTGCCCCAGCAGCAGCAGCCCCAGCCCCAGCAGTAGAAGCAGCCCCAGCCCCAGCCCCTGCAGCAGCAGCAGCCCCTGGCCCAGCAGCAGTAGCCCCAGCCCCAGCAGCCCCTGCCCCAGCAGCAGCAGCCCCTGCCCCAGCAGCAGCAGCCCCTGCCACAGCAGCAGCACCAGCAGCCCCTTCCCCAGCAGTAGCAGCAGCCCCTGCCCCAGCAGCAGCAACCCCTGCCCCAGCAGCAGCCCCTGCACCAGCAGTAGCCCCTGCCCCAGCAGTAGCAGCAGCCCCTGGCCCAGCAGCAGCAGCTCTAACCCGGCAGCAGCCCCTGCCCCGGCAGCAGCCCCTGCCCCAGCAGCAGCAGCAGCCCCTGGCCCAGCAGCAGCAGCCCCTGCCTCAGCAAAGCAGCAGCCCCTTCCCCAGCAGCAGCAGCCCCTGCCCCAGCAGTAGCATCAGCCCCTGGCCCACAGCAGCAGCCCCTGACCCAGCAGCAGCCCCTGCCCCAGCAGTAGCAGCAGCCCCTGCCCCAGCAGCAGCAGCCCCTGCCCCAGCAGCCCCTGCCCCAGCTGCAGCAGCAGCAGCCCCTGCCCCAGCAGCAGCAGCCCCTGCCCCAGCAGGAGCAGCCCCTGGCCCAGCAGCAGCAGCCCCTTCCCCAGCAGCAGGCCCTGCCCCAGCAGTAGCAGCAGCCCCTGCCCCAGCAGCAGCAGCCCCAGCAGCAGCAGCAGCCCCTGCCCCAGCAGTAGCCCCAGCCCCAAATGCAGCAGCCCCAGCCCCAGCAGTAGAAGCCCCTGCCCCAGCAGCAGCAGCCCCAGCCCCAGCAGCAGCAGCTGCAGCCCCTTCCCCAGCAGTAGCAGCAGCCTCTGCCCTAGCAGCAGCAGCCCCTGCCCCAGCAGCAGCAGCCCCTGCCCCAGCAGCAGCCCCGGCAGCAGCAGCAGCCCCTGCCCCAGCAGCAGCAGCCCCTGCACCAGCAGCAGCCCCTGCCCCAGCAGTAGCAGCAGCCCCTGGCCCAGCAGCAGCCCCTGCACCAGCAGTAGCCCCTGCCCCAGCAGTAGCAGCAGCCCCTGCCCCAGCAGCAGCCCCTGACCCAGCAGCAGCAGGCCCTGCCCCAGCAGCAGCCCCTGCCCCAGCAGTAGCAGCAGCCCCTGCCCCAGCAGTAGCAGCCCCTGGCCCAGCAGCTGCAGCAGCCCCTGCCAGAGCAGCAGCCCCTGCCCCAGCAGTAGCAGCCCCTGCCCCAGCAGCAGCAGCCCCAGCCCCAGCAGTAGCAGCCCATGCCCCAGCAGCAGCAGCCCCTGCCTCAGCAGCAGCAGATGCAGCCCCTGGCCCAGCAGCAGCAGCCCCTTCCCCAGCAGTAGCAGCAGCCTCTGCCCCAGCAACAGCCCCTGCCCCAGCAGCAGCAGCCCCTGCCCCAGCAGCAACAGTCCCAGCAGCAACAGCCCCAGCAGCAGCACCCCCTGCCCCAGCAGCAGCAGCAGCCCCTGCCCCAGCAGCAGCCCCTGCACCAGCAGCAGCCCCTGCCCCAGAGCAGCCTCTGCCCCAGCAGTAGCAGCAGCCCCTGGCCCAGCAGCAGCCCCTGCACCAGCAGTAGCCCCTGCCCGAGCAGTAGCAGCAGCCCCTGGCCCAGCAGCAGCAGCCTCTGCCCCAGCAGCAGCCCCAGGCCCAGCAGCAGCAGCAGCGCCTGCCCCAGCAGCAGCCCCTGCCCCAGCAGCAGCCCCAGCCGCAGCACCCCCTGCCCCAGCAGCAGCAGCCCCTGCCCCAGCAGCAGCAGCCCCTGCCCCAGCAGCCCCTGCCCCAGCTGCAGCAGCAGCCCCTCCCCCAGCAGCAGCAGCCCCTGCCCCAGCAGTAGCAACCCCTGGCCCAGCAGCTGCAGCAGCCCCTGCCCCAGCAGCAGCCCCTGCCTCAGCAGCAGTAGCCCCAGCCCCAGCAGCCCCTGCCGCAGCCCCTGCCCCAGCAGCAGCAGCCCCTGCCCCAGCTGCAGCAGCCCCAGCCCCAGCAGCAGCAGCCCCAGCCACAGCCCCAGCAGTAGCAGCCCCTGCCCCAGCAGCAGCAGCAGCCCCTGCCCCAGCAGCAGCCCCTGCCCCAGCAGCAGCAGCCCCTACCCCAGCAGCAGCAGCAGCCGCTGCCCCAGCAGCAGCAGCCCCTGGCCCAGCAGTAGCAGCAGCCCCTGGCCCAGCAGCAGCCCCTGCACCAGCAGTAGCCCCTGCCCCAGCAGTAGCACTAGCCCCTGGCCCAGCAGCAGCAGCCCCTGCCCCAGCAGCAGCAGCCCCTGCCCCAGCAGCAGCAGCCCCTGCCCCAGCAGCAGCCCCTGCCCCAGCAGCAGCCCCTGCCCCAGCAGTAGCAGCAGCCCCTGGCCCAGCAGCTGCAGCAGCCCCTGCCCCAGCAGCAGCAGCAGCCCCTGCCCCAGCAGCAGCAGCCCCTGGCCCAGCAGCAGCCCCTGCCCCTGCAGTAGCAGCCCCTGCCCCAGCAGCAGCAGCAGCCCCAGCCCCAGCAGTAGCAGGCCCTGCCCCAGCAGCAGCAGCAGCAGCCCCTTCCCCAGCAGTAGCAGCAGCCTCTGCCCCAGCAGCAGCCCCTGCCCCAGCAGCAGCTGCAGCCCCTGCCCCAGCAGCAGCAGCAGCCCCTGCCCCAGCAGCAGCAGCCCCAGCAGCAGCACCCCCTGCCCCAGCAGCAGCAGCCCCGGCCCCAGCAGCAGCCCCTGCCCCAGCAGCAGCCCCTGCCCCAGCAGTAGCAGAAGCCCCTGGCCCAGCAGCAGCCCCTGCACCAGCAGTAGCCCCTGCCCCAGCAGTAGCAGCCGCCATTGGCCCAGCAGCAGCAGCCCCTGCCCCAGCAGCAGCAGCCCCTATCCCAGCAGCAGCGCATGCCCCAGCAGCAGCCCCTGCCCCAGCAGTAGCAGCCCCTGCCCCAGCAGTAGCAGCCCCTGGCCCAGCAGCTGCAGCAGCCCCTGCCCCAGCAGCAGGCCCTGCCTCAGCAGCACTAGCCCCAGCCCCAGCAGCTCCTGCCGCAGCCCCTGCCCCAGCAGCAGCAGCCCCTGCCCCAGCAGTAGCAGCAACCCCTGGCCCAGCAGCAGCCCCTGCACCAGCAGTAGCCCCTGCCCCAGCAGTAGCAGCAGCCCCTGGCCCAGCAGCAGCAGCCCCTGCCCCAGCAGTAGCAGAAGCCCCTGGCCCAGCAGCAGCCCCTGCACCAGCAGTAGCCCCTGCCCCAGCAGTAGCAGCAGCCATTGGCCCAGCAGCAGCAGCCCCTGCCCCAGCAGCAGCAGCCCCTAGCCCAGCAGCAGCGCATGCCCCAGCAGCAGCCCCTGCCCCAGCAGTAGCAGCCCCTGCCCCAGCAGTAGCAGCCCCTGGCCCAGCAGCTGCAGCAGCCCCTGCCCCAGCAGCAGCCCCTGCCTCAGCAGCACTAGCCCCAGCCCCAGCAGCTCCTGCCGCAGCCCCTGCCCCAGCAGCAGCAGCCCCTGCCCCAGCAGCCCCAGCCCCAGCCCCAGCAGCAGCAGCCCCAGCCCCAGCAGCAGCCCCTGCCCCAGCAGCAGCAGCCCCTACCCCAGCAGCAGCAGCAGCCCCTGCCCCAGCAGTAGCAGCAACCCCCGGCCCAGCAGCAGCCCCTACACCAGCAGTAGCCCCTGCCCCAGCAGTAGCAGCAGCCCCTGGCCCAGCAGCAGCAGCAGCCCCTGCCCCAGCAGCAGCAGCAGCCCCTGGCCCAGCAGCAGCAGCCCCAGCCCCAGCAGTAGCAGCAGCCCCTGCCCCAGCAGCATCAGCAGCCCCTGTCCCAGCAGCAGCAGCCCCTGACCCAGCAGCAGCAGCCCCTGCCCCAGCAGTAGCAGCAGCCCCTGGCCCAGCAGCAGCCCCTGCACCAGCAGTAGCCCCTGCCCCAGCAGTAGCAGCAGCCCCTGGCCCAGCAGCAGCAGCCCCTGCCCCAGCAGCAGCCCCTGCCCCAGCAGCAGCAGCCATCCCTGCCCCAGCAGCAGCAGCCCCTGACCCAGCAGCAGCAGCCCCTGCGCCAGCAGCAGCAGCCCCTGCCCCAGCAGTAGCAGCCCCTGGCCCAGCAGCAGCCCCTGCTCCAGTACTAGTCGCAGCCCCAGCAGCTCCTGCCGCAGCCCCTGCCCCAGCAGCAGCAGCCCCTGCCCCAGCAGCCCCAGCCCCAGCAGCAGCAGCCCCAGCCCCAGCAGCAGCCCCTGCCCCAGCAGCAGCAGCCCCTACCCCAGCAGCAGCAGCAGCCCCTGCCCCAGCAGTAGCAGCAACCCCTGGCCCAGCAGCAGCCCCTACACCAGCAGTAGCCCCTGCCCCAGCAGTAGCAGCAGCCCCTGGCCCAGCAGCAGCAGCCCCTGCCCCAGCAGCAGCAGCAGCCGCTGCCCCAGCGGCAGCCCTTGCCCCAGCAGCCCCTGCCCCAGCAGCAGCAGCCCCTGCCCCAGCAGCAGCCCCAGCACCAGCACCCCCTGCCCCAGCAGCAGCAGCCGCCCCTGCCCCAGCAGTAGCAGCAGCCCCTGGCCCAGCAGCAGCCCCTTCACCAGTAGTAGCCCCTGCCCCAGCAGTAGCAGCAGCCCCTGGCCCAGCAGCAGCAGCAGCTACTGGCCCAGCAGCAGCAGCAGCCCCTGCCCCAGCAGCAGCCCCTGGCCCAGCAGCAGCAGCCCCTGCCCCAGCAGTAGCAGCAGCCCCTGCCCCAGCAGCAGCCCCTGCCCCAGCAGCAGCAGTAGCCCCTGCCCCAGCAGCAGCAGTAACCCCTGCCCCAGCAGTAGCAGCAGCCCCTGCCCCAGCAGCAGCAGCAGCCCCTGCCCCAGCAGCAGCAGCAGCAGCAGCTGCAGCCCCTGCCCCAGCAGCAGCAGCAGCTGCAGCCCCTGCCCCAGCAGCAGCCCCTGCCCCAGTAGCAGCAGCCCCAGCCCCAGCAGCAGCAACCCCAGCCCCAGCAGTAGCAGCCCCTGCCCCAGCAGCAGCAGCCCCTGCCCAGCAGCAGCACCCCCTGCCCCAGCAGCAGCACCCCCTGCCCCAGCAGCAGCAGCCCCTGCACCAGCAGTAGCCCCTGCCCCAGCAGCAGCAGCCCCTGCACCAGCAGTAGCCCCTGCCCCAGCAGTAGCAGCCCCTGGCCCAGCAGCAGCAGCCCCTGCCCCAGCAGCAGCAGCCCCTGCCCCAGCAGCAGCTGCAGCCCCTGCCCCAGCAGCAGCAGCAGCTGCAGCCCCTGCCCCAGCAGCAGCAGCCCCTGCTCCAGCAGCAGCAGCCCCTGCCCCAGTAGCAGCAGCCCCAGCCCCAGCAGCAGCAGCCCCAGCCCCAGCAGCAGCAGCCCCTGCCCCAGCAGCAGCCCCAGCCCCAGCAGCAGCCCCTGCCCCAGCAGCAGCCCCTGCCCCAGCAGTAGCAGCAGCCCCTGGCCCAGCAGCAGCCCCTGGCCCAGCAGCAGCCCCTGCACCAGCAGTAGCCCCTGCTCCAGCAGTAGCAGAAGCCCGTGCCCCAGCAGCAGCAGCCCCTGCCCCAGCAGCAGCAGCCCCTGGCCCAGCAGCAGCAGCACCCCCTGCCCCAGCAGCAGCAGCAGCCCCTGCCCCAGCCCCAGCAGTAGCAGTAGCAGCCCCTGCCCCAGCAGCAGTAGCCCCTGCCCCAGCAGTAGCAGCAGCCCCTGCCCCAGCAGTAGCAGCAGCCCCTGCCCCAGCAGCAGCAGCCCGTGGCCCAGCAGCAGCAGCCCCTGGCCCAGCAGCAGCAGCCCCTGCCCCAGCAGCAGCCTCTGCCCCAGCAGCAGCCCCTGCCCCAGCAGTAGCAGCAGCCCCTGCCCCAGCAGTAGCAGCCCCTGGCCCAGCAGCAGCCCCTGCCCCAGAAGCAGCAGCAGCAGCAGCCCCAGCCCCAGCAGCAGCAGCAGCCCCAGCCGCAGCACCCCCTGCCCCAGCAGCAGCAGCCCCTGCCACAGCAGCAGCAGCCCCTGCCCCAGCAGTAGCAGCAGCCCCTGGCCCAGCAGCAGCCCCTGCACCAGCAGTAGCCCCTGCCCCAGCAGTAGCAGCAGCCCCTGGCCCAGCAGCAGCAGCCCCTGCCCCAGCAGCAGCCCCTGCACCAGCAGTAGCCCCTGCCCCAGCAGTAGCAGCAGCCCCTGGCCCAGCAGCAGCAGCCCCTGCCCCAGCAGCAGCAGCCCCTGCCCCAGCAACAGCCCCTGCCCCAGGAGCAGCAGCCCCTGGCCCAGCAGCAGCAGCCCCTTCCCCAGCAGCAGCAGCCCCTGCCCCAGCAGCAGCACCCCCTGCCCCAGCAGCAGCAGCCCCTGCCCCAGCAGTAGCAGCCCCTGGCCCAGCAGCAGCAGCCCCTGCACCAGCAGTAGCCCCTGCCCCAGCAGCAGTAGCCCCTGCCCCAGAAGCAGCAGCCCCTGGCCCAGCAGCAGCAGCCCCTGCACCAGCAGTAGCCCCTGCCCTAGCAGTAGCAGCCCCTGGCCCAGCAGCAGCAGCCCCTGCACCAGCAGTAACCCCTGCCCCAGCAGCAGCAGCCCCTGGCCCAGCAGCAGCTGCAGCCCCTGCTCCAGCAGTAGCAGCAGCCCCTGGCCCAGCAGCAGCCCCTGCCCCAGCAGCAGCCCCTGCCCCAGCAGTAGCAGCCCCGGGCCCAGCAGCAGCCCCAGCCCCAGCAGCAGCACCCCCTGCCCCAGCAGCAGCAGCCCCTGCCCCAGCAGCAGCAGCCCCAGCCCCAGCAGCAGCCGCTGCCCCAGCAGCAGCCCCTGCCCCAGCAGTAGCAGCAGCCCCTGGCCCAGCAGCAGCCCCTGCACCAGCAGTAGCCCCTGGCCCAGCAGCAGCAGCCCCTGCCCCAGCAGCAGCAGCAGCCCCTGCCCCAGCAGCAGCAGCCCCAGCCCCAGCAGCAGCAGCCCCAGCCCCAGCAGTAGCAGTAGCAGCCCCTGCCCCAGCAGCAGCAGCCCCTGCCCCAGCAGTAGCAGCAGCCCCTGCCCCAGCAGCAGCAGCCCCTGCCCCAGCAGCAGCCCCAGCACCAGCACCCCCTGCCCCAGCAGCAGCAGCCGCCCCTGCCCCAGCAGTAGCAGCAGCCCCTGGCCCAGCAGCAGCCCCTACACCAGTAGTAGCCCCTGCCCCAGCAGTAGCAGCAGCCCCTGGCCCAGCAGTAGCAGCCCCTGGCCCAGCAGCAGCAGCCCCTGCTCCAGTACTAGCAGCAGCCCCTGCCCCAGCAGCAGCAGCCCTTGCCCCAGCAGCCCCTGCCCCAGCAGCAGCAGCCCCTGCCCCAGCAGCAGCTCCAGCACCAGCACCCCCTGCCCCAGCAGCAGCAGCCCATGCCCCAGCAGCAGCCCCTGCCCCAGCAGTAGCAGCAGCCCCTGGCCCAGCAGCAGCCCCTACACCAGTAGTAGCCCCTGCCCCAGCAGTAGCAGCAGCCCCTGGCCCAGCTGCAGCTACTGGCCCAGCAGCAGCAGCCCCTGCCCCAGCAGCAGCCCCTTGGCCCAGCAGCAGCAGCAGCCCCTGCCCCAGCAGTAGCCCCTGCCCCAGCAGCAGCAGCCCCTGCCCCAGCAGCAGCAGTAGCCCCTGCCCCAGCAGTAGCAGCAACCCCTGGCCCAGCAGCAGCAGCCCTTGCCCCAGCAGCAGCAGCTACTGGCCCAGCAGCAGCAGCAGCCCCTGCCCCAGCAGCAGCAGATGCAGCCCCTGGCCCAGCAGCAGCAGCCCCTGCCCCAGCAGTAGCAGCAGCCCCTGCCCCAGCAGCATCAGCAGCCCCTGTCCCAGCAGCAGCAGCCCCTGCCCCAGCAGTAGCAGCAGCCCCTGGCCCAGCAGCAGCCCCTGCACCAGCAGTAGCCCCTGCCCCAGCAGTAGCAGCAGCCCCTGGCCCAGCAGCAGCAGCCCCTGCCCCAGCAGCAGCCCCTGCCCCAGCAGCAGCAGCCATCCCTGCCCCAGCAGCAGCAGCCCCTGACCCAGCAGCAGCAGCCCCTGCGCCAGCAGCAGCAGCCCCTGCCCCAGCAGTAGCAGCCCCTGGCCCAGCAGCAGCCCCTGCTCCAGTACTAGCAGCAGCCCCAGCAGCTCCTGCCGCAGCCCCTGCCCCAGCAGCAGCAGCCCCTGCCCCAGCAGCCCCAGCCCCAGCAGCAGCAGCCCCAGCCCCAGCAGCAGCCCCTGCCCCAGCAGCAGCAGCCCCTACCCCAGCAGCAGCAGCAGCCCCTGCCCCAGCAGTAGCAGCAACCCCTGGCCCAGCAGCAGCCCCTACACCAGCAGTAGCCCCTGCCCCAGCAGTAGCAGCAGCCCCTGGCCCAGCAGCAGCAGCCCCTGCCCCAGCAGCAGCAGCAGCCGCTGCCCCAGCGGCAGCCCTTGCCCCAGCAGCCCCTGCCCCAGCAGCAGCAGCCCCTGCCCCAGCAGCAGCCCCAGCACCAGCACCCCCTGCCCCAGCAGCAGCAGCCGCCCCTGCCCCAACAGTAGCAGCAGCCCCTGGCCCAGCAGCAGCCCCTTCACCAGTAGTAGCCCCTGCCCCAGCAGTAGCAGCAGCCTCTGGCCCAGCAGCAGCAGCAGCTACTGGCCCAGCAGCAGCAGCAGCCCCTGCCCCAGCAGCAGCCCCTGGCCCAGCAGCAGCAGCAGCCCCTGCCCCAGCAGTAGCAGCAGCCCCTGCCCCAGCAGCAGCCCCTGCCCCAGCAGCAGCCCCTGCCCCAGCAGCAGCAGTAGCCCCTGCCCCAGCAGTAGCAGCAGCCCCTGCCCCAGCAGCAGCAGCAGCCCCTGCCCCAGCAGCAGCAGCAGCAGCAGCTGCAGCCCCTGCCCCAGCAGCAGCAGCAGCTGCAGCCCCTGCCCCAGCAGCAGCCCCTGCCCCAGTAGCAGCAGCCCCAGCCCCAGCAGCAGCAACCCCAGCCCCAGCAGTAGCAGCCCCTGCCCCAGCAGCAGCAGCCCCTGCCCCAGCAGCAGCACCCCCTGCCCCAGCAGCAGCACCCCCTGCCCCAGCAGCAGCAGCCCCTGCACCAGCAGTAGCCCCTGCCACAGCAGCAGCAGCCCCTGCACCAGCAGTAGCCCCTGCCCCAGCAGTAGCAGCCCCTGGCCCAGCAGCAGCAGCCCCTGCCCCAGCAGCAGCCCCTGCCCCAGCAGCAGCAGCCCCTGCCCCAGCAGCAGCTGCAGCCCCTGCCCCAGCAGCAGCAGCAGCTGCAGCCCCTGCCCCAGCAGCAGCAGCCCCTGCTCCAGTAGCAGCAGCCCCAGCCCCAGCAGCAGCAGCCCCAGCCCCAGCAGCAGCAGCCCCTGCCCCAGCAGCAGCAGCCCCAGCCCCAGCAGCAGCCCCTGCCCCAGCAGCAGCCCCTGCCCCAGCAGTAGCAGCAGCCCCTGGCCCAGCAGCAGCCCCTGGCCCAGCAGCAGCCCCTGCACCAGCAGTAGCCCCTGCTCCAGCAGTAGCAGAAGCCCGTGCCCCAGCAGCAGCAGCCCCTGCCCCAGCAGCAGCAGCCCCTGGCCCAGCAGCAGCAGCACCCCCTGCCCCAGCAGCAGCAGCAGCCCCTGCCCCAGCCCCAGCAGTAGCAGTAGCAGCCCCTGCCCCAGCAGCAGCAGCCCCTGCCCCAGCAGTAGCAGCAGCCCCTGCCCCAGCAGTAGCAGCAGCCCCTGCCCCAGCAGCAGCAGCCCGTGGCCCAGCAGCAGCAGCAGCCCCTGGCCCAGCAGCAGCAGCCCCTGCCCCAGCAGCAGCCTCTGCCCCAGCAGCAGCCCCTGCCCCAGCAGTAGCAGCAGCCCCTGCCCCAGCAGTAGCAGCCCCTGGCCCAGCAGCAGCCCCTGCCCCAGAAGCAGCAGCAGCAGCAGCCCCAGCCCCAGCAGCAGCAGCAGCCCAAGCCGCAGCACCCCCTGCCCCAGCAGCAGCAGCCCCTGCCACAGCAGCAGCAGCCCCTGCCCCAGGAGTAGCAGCAGCCCCTGGCCCAGCAGCAGCCCCTGCACCAGCAGTAGCCCCTGCCCCAGCAGTAGCAGCAGCCCCTGGCCCAGCAGCAGCAGCCCCTGCCCCAGCAGCAGCCCCTGCACCAGCAGTAGCCCCTGCCCCAGCAGTAGCAGCAGCCCCTGGCCCAGCAGCAGCAGCCCCTGCCCCAGCAGCAGCAGCCCCTGCCCCAGCAACAGCCCCTGCCCCAGGAGCAGCAGCCCCTGGCCCAGCAGCAGCAGCCCCTTCCCCAGCAGCAGCAGCCCCTGGCCCAGCAGCAGCTACAGCCCCGGCCCCAGCAGTAGCAGCAGCCCCAGCAGCAGCCCCTGCCCCAGCAGCAGCAGCCCCAGCCGCAGCAGCCCCTGCCCCAGCAGCAGCCGCCCCTGCCCCAGCAGCAGCAGCCCCTGCCCCAGCAGCAGCAGCCCCTGCCCCAGCAGCAGCACCCCCTGCCCCAGCAGCAGCAGCCCCTGCCCCAGCAGTAGCAGCCCCTGGCCCAGCAGCAGCAGCCCCTGCACCAGCAGTAGCCCCTGCCCCAGCAGCAGTAGCCCCTGCCCCAGCAGCAGCAGCCCCTGGCCCAGCAGCAGCAGCCCCTGCACCAGCAGTAGCCCCTGCCCTAGCAGTAGCAGCCCCTGGCCCAGCAGCAGCAGCCCCTGCACCAGCAGTAGCCCCTGCCCCAGCAGCAGCAGCCCCTGGCCCAGCAGCAGCTGCAGCCCCTGCCCCAGCAGTAGCAGCAGCCCCTGGCCCAGCAGCAGCCCCTGCCCCAGCAGCAGCCCCTGCCCCAGCAGTAGCAGCCCCGGGCCCAGCAGCAGCCCCAGCCCCAGCAGCAGCACCCCCTGCCCCAGCAGCAGCCCCTGCCCCAGCAGCAGCAGCCCCAGCCCCAGCAGCAGCCGCTGCCCCAGCAGCAGCCCCTGCCCCAGCAGTAGCAGCAGCCCCTGGCCCAGCAGCAGCCCCTGCACCAGCAGTAGCCCCTGCCCCAGCAGCAGCAGCCCCTGCCCCAGCAGCAGCCCCTGGCCCAGCAGCAGCAGCACCCCCTGCCCCAGCAGCAGCAGCAGCCCCTGCCCCAGCAGCAGCAGCCCCAGCCCCAGCAGCAGCAGCCCCAGCCCCAGCAGTAGCAGTAGCAGCCCCTACCCCAGCAGCAGCAGCCCCTGCCCCAGCAGTTGCAGCAACCCCTGCCCCAGCAGCAGCAGCCCCTGCCCCAGCAGCAGCCCCAGCACCAGCACCCCCTGCCCCAGCAGCAGCAGCCGCCCCTGCCCCAGCAGTAGCAGCAGCCCCTGGCCCAGCAGCAGCCCCTACACCAGTAGTAGCCCCTGCCCCAGCAGTAGCAGCAGCGCCTGGCCCAGCAGCAGCAGCTACTGGCCCAGCAGCAGCAGCCCCTGGCCCAGCAGCAGCAGCCCCTGCCCCAGCAGTAGCAGCAGCCCCTGCCTTAGCAGCAGCCCCTGCCCCAGCAGCAGCAGCAGCCCCTGCCCCAGCAGCAGCAGTAGCCCCTGCCCCAGCAGTAGCAGCAGCCCCTGCCCCAGCAGCAGCAGCAGCCCCTGCCCCAGCAGCAGGAGCAGCAGCAGCTGCAGCCCCTGCCCCAGCAGCAGCAGCCCCTGCTCCAGCAGCAGCAGCCCCTGCTCCAGCAGCAGCAGCCCCTGCCCCAGTAGCAGCAGCCCCAGCCCCAGCAGCAGCAACCCCAGCCCCAGCAGTAGCAGCCCCTGCCCCAGTAGCAGCAGCCCCAGCCCCAGCAGCAGCAACCCCAGCCCCAGCAGCAGCAGCCCCTGCACCAGCAGTAGCCCCTGCCCCAGCAGCAGCAGCCCCTGCACCAGCAGTAGCCCCTGCCCCAGCAGTAGCAGCCCCTGGCCCAGCAGCAGCAGCCCGTGCCCCAGCAGCAGCCCCTGCCCCAGCAGCAGCAGCCCCTGCCCCAGCAGCAGCAGCCCCTGCCCCAGCAGCAGCAGCCCCTGCCCCAGCAGCAGCTGCAGCCCCTGCCCCAGCAGCAGCAGCAGCTGCAGCCCCTGCCCCAGCAGCAGCAGCCCCTGCTCCAGCAGCAGCAGCCCCAGCCCCAGCAGCAGCCCCTGCCCCAGCAGCAGCCCCTGCCCCAGCAGTAGCAGCAGCCCCTGGCCCAGCAGCAGCCCCTGCACCAGCAGTAGCCCCTGCCCCAGCAGTAGCAGAAGCCCCTTCCCCAGCAGCAGCAGCCCCTGGCCCAGCAGCAGCACCCCCTGCCCCAGCAGCAGCAGCAGCAGCCCCTGCCCCAGCAGCAGCAGCCCCAGCCCCAGCAGCAGCAACCCCAGCCCCAGCAGCAGCAGCCCCAGCCCCAGCAGTAGCAGCCCCTGCCCCAGCAGCAGCAGCCCCTGCCCCAGCAGCAGCACCCCCTGCCCCAGCAGCAGCCCCTGCACCAGCAGTAGCCCCTGCCCCAGCAGTAGCAGCAGCCCCTGGCCCAGCAGCAGCCCCAGCAGCAGCAGCCCCTGCCCCAGCAGCAGCAGCCCCTGCCCCAGCAGCAGCCCCTGCACCAGCAGTAGCCCCTGCCCCAGCAGTAGCAGCAGCCCCTGGCCCAGCAGCAGCAGCCCCTGCACCAGCAGTAGCCCCTGCCCCAGCAGTAGCAGCCCCTGGCCCAGCAGCAGCAGCCCCTGCACCAGCAGTAGCCCCTGCCCCAGCAGCAGCAGCCCCTGGCCCAGCAGCAGCTACAGCCCCGGCCCCAGCAGTAGCAGCAGCCCCTGCCCCAGCAGCAGCAGCCCCTGCCCCAGCAGCAGCAGCCCCTGCCCCAGCAGCAGCAGCCCCAGCCGCAGCAGCCCCTGCCCCAGTAGCAGCAGCCCCAGCCCCAGCAGCAGCAACCCCAGCCCCAGCAGCAGCAGCCCCTGCACCAGCAGTAGCCCCTGCCCCAGCAGCAGCAGCCCCTGCCCCAGCAGCAGCCCCTGCCCCAGCAGTAGCAGCCCCTGGCCCAGCAGCAGCAGCCCGTGCCCCAGCAGCAGCCCCTGCCCCAGCAGCAGCAGCCCCTGCCCCAGCAGCAGCAGCCCCTGCCCCAGCAGCAGCAGCCCCTGCCCCAGCAGCAGCAGCAGCTGCAGGCCCTGCCCCAGCAGCAGCAGCCCCTGCTCCAGCAGCAGCAGCCCCAGCCCCAGCAGCAGCCCCTGCCCCAGCAGCAGCCCCTGCCCCAGCAGTAGCAGCAGCCCCTGGCCCAGCAGCAGCCCCTGCAGCAGCAGTAGCCCCTGCCCCAGCAGTAGCAGAAGCCCCTTCCCCAGCAGCAGCAGCCCCTGGCCCAGCAGCAGCACCCCCTGCCCCAGCAGCAGCAGCAGCAGCCCCTGCCCCAGCAGCAGCAGCCCCAGCCCCAGCAGCAGCAACCCCAGCCCCAGCAGCAGCAGCCCCAGCCCCAGCAGTAGCAGCCCCTGCCCCAGCAGCAGCAGCCCCTGCCCCAGCAGCAGCACCCCCTGCCCCAGCAGCAGCCCCTGCACCAGCAGTAGCCCCTGCCCCAGCAGTAGCAGCAGCCCCTGGCCCAGCAGCAGCCCCAGCAGCAGCAGCCCCTGCCCCAGCAGCAGCAGCCCCTGCCCCAGCAGCAGCCCCTGCACCAGCAGTAGCCCCTGCCCCAGCAGTAGCAGCAGCCCCTGGCCCAGCAGCAGCAGCCCCTGCCCCAGCAGCAGCAGCCCCTGCCCCAGCAGCAGCAGCCCCTGCACCAGCAGTAGCCCCTGCCCCAGCAGTAGCAGCCCCTGGCCCAGCAGCAGCAGCCCCTGCACCAGCAGTAGCCCCTGCCCCAGCAGCAGCAGCAGCCCCTGGCCCAGCAGCAGCAGCCCCTGCACCAGCAGTAGCCCCTGCCCCAGCAGTAGCAGCCCCTGGCCCAGCAGCAGCAGCCCCTGCACCAGCAGTAGCCCCTGCCCCAGGAGCAGCAGCCCCTGGCCCAGCAGCAGCAGCCCCTGGCCCAGCAGCAGCTGCAGCCCCTGCCCCAGCAGTAGCAGCAGCCCCTGCCCCAGCAGTAGCAGCCCCTGGCCCAGCAGCAGCCCCTGCCCCAGAAGCAGCAGCAGCAGCCCCAGCCCCAGCAGCAGCAGCAGCCCCAGCAGCAGCACCCCCTGCCCCAGCAGCAGCCCCTGCCACAGCAGCAGCCCCTGCCCCAGCAGTAGCAGCAGCCCCTGGCCCAGCAGCAGCCCCTGCACCAGCAGTAGCCCCTGCCCCAGTAGTAGCAGCAGCCCCTGGCCCAGCAGCAGCCCCTGCCCCAGCAGCAGCAGCAGCCCCAGCAGCAGCAGCCCCTGCCCCAGCAGCAGTAGCCCCTGCCCCAGCAGCAGCACCCCCTGCCCCAGCAGCAGCCCCTGCCACAGCAGCAGCAGCCCCTGCCCCAGCAGCAGCAGCCCCTGCACCAGCAGTAGCAGACCCTGGCCCAGCAGCAGCAGCCCCTGCACCAGCAGTAGCCCCTGCCCCAGCAGCAGCAGCCCCTGGCCCAGCAGCAGCCCCTGCCCCAGCAGCAGCAGCCCCTGCCCCAGCAGCAGCAGCCCCTGCCCCAGCAGCAGCAGCCCCAGCCCCAGCAGCAGCCCCTGCCCCAGCAGCAGCAGCCCCAGCCCCAGCAGTAGCAGTAGCAGCCCCTGCCCCAGCAGTAGCAGCAGCCCCTGGCCCAGCAGCAGCCCCTGCACCAGCAGTAGCCCCTGCCCCAGCAGTAGCAGAAGCCCCTGCCCCAGCAGCAGCCCCTGGCCCAGCAGCAGCAGCACCCCCTGCCCCAGCAGCAGCAGCAGCCCCTGCCCCAGCAGCAGCAGCCCCAGCCCCAGCAGCAGCAGCCCCAGCCCCAGCAGTAGCAGTAGCAGCCCCTGCCCCAGCAGCAGCAGCAGCCACTGCCCCAGCAGCAGCAGCCCGTGGCCCAGCAGCAGCAGCAGCCCCTGCCCCAGAAGCAGCAGCCCCTGCCCCAGCAGCAGCAGCCCCTGCCCCAGCAGCAGCCTCTGCCCCAGCAGCAGCCCCTGCCCCAGCAGTAGCAGCAGCCCCTGCCCCAGCAGTAGCAGCCCCTGGCCCAGCAGCAGCCCCTGCCCCAGAAGCAGCAGCAGCCCCAGCACCAGCAGCAGCAGCCCCAGCCCCAGCAGCAGCACCCCCTGCCCCAGCAGCAGCAGCCCCTGCCACAGCAGCAGCAGCCCCTGCCCCAGCAGTAGCAGCAGCCCCTGGCCCAGCAGCAGCCCCTGCACCAGCAGTAGCCCCTGCCCCAGCAGTAGCAGCAGCCCCTGGCCCAGCAGCAGCAGCCCCAGGAGCAGCAGCCCCTGCCCCAGCAGCAGCAGCCCCTGCCCCAGCAGTAGCAGCAGCCCCTGGCCCAGCAGCAGCAGCCCCTGCACCAGCAGTAGCCCCTGCCCCAGCAGTAGCAGCCCCTGGCCCAGCAGCAGCAGCCCCTGCACCAGCAGTAGCCCCTGCCCCAGCAGCAGCAGCCCCTGGCCCAGCAGCAGCTACAGCCCCGGCCCCAGCAGTAGCAGCAGCCCCTGCCCCAGCAGCAGCAGCCCCTGCCCCAGCAGCAGCAGCCCCTGCCCCAGCAGCAGCCGCCCCTGCCCCAGCAGCAGCAGCCCCTGCCCCAGCAGCAGCAGCCCCTGGCCCAGCAGCAGCCCCTGCCCCAGCAGCAGCAGCCCCTGCCCCAGCAGCATCTGCAGCCCCTGCCCCAGCAGCAGCTGCAGCCCCTGCACCAGCAGTAGCCCCTGCCCCAGCAGTAGCAGCCCCTGGCCCAGCAGCAGAAGCCCCTGCACCAGCAGTAGCCCCTGCCCCAGCAGCAGCAGCCATCCCTGCCCCAGCAGCAGCAGCCCCTGGCCCAGCAGCAGCAGCCCCTGGCCCAGCAGCAGCAGCCCCTGGCCCAGCAGCAGCAGCCCCTGCCCCAGCAGCAGCAGCAGCCCCTGCCCCAGCAGCAGCCCTGCCCCAGCAGCAGCAGCCCTGCCCCAGCAGCAGCAGCCCTGCCCCAGCAGCAGCACCCCCTGCCCCAGCAGCAGCAGCCCCTGGCCCAGCAGCAGCAGCCCCTGCACCAGCAGTAGCCCCTGCCCCAGCAGCAGCAGCCCCTGGCCCAGCAGCAGCAGCCCCTGCACCAGCAGTAGCCCCTGCCCCAGCAGTAGCAGCCCCTGGCCCAGCAGCAGCAGCCCCTGCACCAGCAGTAGCCCCTGCCCCAGCAGCAGCAGCCCCTGGCCCAGCAGCAGCTGCAGCCCCTGCCCCAGCAGTAGCAGCAGCCCCTGGCCCAGCAGCAGCCCCTGCCCCAGCAGCAGCCCCTGCCCCAGCAGTAGCAGCCCCTGGCCCAGCAGCAGCCCCAGCCCCAGCAGCAGCACCCCCTGCCCCAGCAGCAGCAGCCCCTGCCCCAGCAGCAGCAGCCCCAGCCCCTGCCCCAGCAGCAGCCCCTGCCCCAGCAGTAGCAGCAGCCCCTGGCCCAGCAGCAGCCCCTGCACCAGCAGTAGCCCCTGCCCCAGCAGTAGCAGCAGCCCCTGCCCCAGCAGCAGCCCCTGGCCCAGCAGCAGCAGCACCCCCTGCCCCAGCAGCAGCAGCAGCCCCTGCCCCAGCAGCAGCAGCCCCAGCAGCAGCAGCCCCAGCCCCAGCAGTAGCAGTAGCAGCCCCTGCCCCAGCAGCAGCCCTGCCCCAGCAGTAGCAGCAGCCCCTTCCCCAGCAGTAGCAGCAGCCCCTGCCCCAGCAGCAGCAGCCCGTGGCCCAGCAGCAGCAGCCCCTGCCCCAGAAGCAGCAGCCCCTGCCCCAGCAGCAGCAGCCCCTGCCCCAGCAGTAGCAGCAGCCCCTGCCCCAGCAGCAGCCCCTGCCCCAGCAGCAGCAGCCCCAGCAGCAGCAGCAGCCCCTGCCCCAGCAGCAGCAGCCCCTGCCCCAGCAGCAGCAGCCCCTGCCCCAGCAGCAGCCTACGCCCCAGGAGCAGCAGCCCCTGCCCCAGCAGTAGCAGCAGCCCCTGGCCCAGCAGTAGCAGCAGCCCCTGGCCCAGCAGCAGCAGCAGCAGCCCCTGCCCCAGCAGCAGCAGCCCCTGCCCCAGCAGCAGCAGCCCCTGCCCCAGCAGCAGCAGCCCCTGCCCCAGCAGCAGCCCCTGCCCCAGAAGCAGCAGCCCCTGCCCCAGCAGTAGCAGCAGCCCCTGCCCCAGCAGCAGCAGCCCCAGCAGCAGCAGCCCCTGCCCCAGCAGCAGCAGCCCCTGCCCCAGCAGCAGCCTACGCCCCAGGAGCAGCAGCCCCTGCCCCAGCAGTAGCAGCAGCCCGTGCCCCAGCAGTAGCAGCAGCCCCTGGCCCAGCAGCAGCAGCAGCCCCTGCCCCAGCAGCAGCAGCCCCTGCCCCAGCAGCAGCCTACGCCCCAGGAGCAGCAGCCCCTGCCCCAGCCCCAGCAGCCCCTGCAGCAGCGGCAGCCCCTGCCCCAGCAGCAGCAGCCCCTGCCCCAGCAGCAGCACCCCCTGCCCCAGCAGTAGCAGCCCCTGGCCCAGCAGCAGCAGCCCCTGCACCAGCAGTAGCCCCTGCCCCAGCAGCAGCAGCCCCTGGCCCAGCAGCAGCAGCCCCTGCACCAGCAGTAGCCCCTGCCCCAGCAGTAGCAGCCCCTGGCCCAGCAGCAGCAGCCCCTGCACCAGCAGTAGCCCCTGCCCCAGCAGCAGCAGCAGCCCCTGGCCCAGCAGCAGCTGCAGCCCCTGGCCCAGCAGCAGCCCCTGCCCCAGCAGCAGCCCCTGCCCCAGCAGTAGCAGCCCCTGGCCCAGCAGCAGCAGCCCCAGCCCCAGCAGCAGCACCCCCTGCCCCAGCAGCAGCAGCCCCTGCCCCAGCAGCAGCAGCCCCTGCCCCAGCAGCAGCAGCCCCAGCCCCAGCAGCAGCCCCTGCCCCAGCAGTAGCAGCAGCCCCTGGCCCAGCAGCAGCCCCTGCACCAGCAGTAGCCCCTGCCCCAGCAGTAGCAGCAGCCCCTGCCCCAGCAGCAGCAGCCCCT
This sequence comes from Tenodera sinensis, assembly GCA_030765045.1. Classification (NCBI taxonomy): domain Eukaryota; kingdom Metazoa; phylum Arthropoda; class Insecta; order Mantodea; family Mantidae; genus Tenodera; species Tenodera sinensis. The sequence continues at coordinate 110,014,310 of CM060971.1, read as the reverse complement.
GCCCCAGCAGCAGCAGCAGCCCCTGCCCCAGCAGCAGCAGCAGCCCCTGGCCCAGCAGCAGCAGCACCCCCTGCCCCAGCAGCAGCAGCAGCCCCTGCCCCAGCAGCAGCAGCCCCAGCCCCAGCAGCAGCAGCCCCAGCCCCAGCAGTAGCAGCCCCTGCCCCAGCAGCAGCAGCAGCCCCTGCCCCAGCAGTAGCAGCAGCCCCTGCCCCAGCAGCAGCAGCCCGTGGCCCAGCAGCAGCAGCCCCTGCCCCAGCAGCAGCAGCCCCTGCCCCAGCAGCAGCAGCCCCTGCCCCAGCAGCAGCCCCTGCCCCAGCAGCAGCCCCTGCCCCAGAAGCAGCAGCCCCTGCCCCAGCAGTAGCAGCAGCCCCTGCCCCAGCAGCAGCAGCCCCAGCCCCAGCAGCAGCAGCAGCCCCTGCCCCAGCAGCAGCAGCCCCTGCCCCAGCAGCAGCCTACGCCCCAGCAGCAGCCTACGCCCCAGGAGCAGCAGCCCCTGCCCCAGCAGCAGCAGCCCCTGCCCCAGCAGCAGCCTACGCCCCAGGAGCAGCAGCCCCTGCCCCAGCCCCAGCAGCCCCTGCAGCAGCAGCAGCCCCTGCCCCAGCAGCAGCCTACGCCCCAGCAGCAGCACCCGCTGCCCCAGCAGCAGCAGCCCCTGCCCCAGCAGTAGCAGCCCCTGGCCCAGCAGCAGCAGCCCCTGCACCAGCAGTAGCCCCTGCCCCAGCAGCAGCAGCCCCTGGCCCAGCAGCAGCAGCCCCTGCACCAGCAGTAGCCCCTGCCCCAGCAGTAGCAGCCCCTGCACCAGCAGTAGCCCCTGCCCCAGCAGCAGCAGCCCCTGGCCCAGCAGCAGCTGCAGCCCCTGCCCCAGCAGTAGCAGCAGCCCCTGGCCCAGCAGCAGCCCCTGCCCCAGCAGCAGCCCCTGCCCCAGCAGCCCCAGCCCCAGCAGCAGCACCCCCTGCCCCAGCAGCAGCAGCCCCTGCCCCAGCAGCAGCAGCCCCTGCCCCAGCAGCAGCAGCAGCAGCCCCAGCCCCAGCAGCAGCCCCTGCCCCAGCAGTAGCAGCAGCCCCTGGCCCAGCAGCAGCCCCAGCCCCTGGCCCAGCAGCAGCCCCTGCACCAGCAGTAGCCCCTGGCCCAGCAGTAGCAGCAGCCCCTGCCCCAGCAGCAGCAGCCCCTGCCCCAGCAGCAGCAGCAGCCCCTGGCCCAGCAGCAGCAGCACCCCCTGCCCCAGCAGCAGCAGCAGCCCCTGCCCCAGCAGCAGCCCCAGCCCCAGCAGCAGCAGCCCCAGCCCTAGCAGTAGCAGTAGCAGCCCCTGCCCCAGCAGCAGCAGCAGCCCCTGCCCCAGCAGTAGCAGCAGCCCCATCCCCAGCAGTAGCAGCAGCCCCTGCCCCAGCAGCAGCAGCCCGTGGCCCAGCAGCAGCAGCCCCTGCCCCAGAAGCAGCAGCCCCTGCCCCAGCAGCAGCAGCCCCTGCCCCAGCAGCAGCAGCCCCTGCCCCAGCAGCAGCCCCTGCCCCAGAAGCAGCAGCCCCTGCCCCAGCAGCAGCAGCCCCAGCCCCAGCAGCAGCAGCAGCCCCTGCCCCAGCAGCAGCAGCAGCCCCTGCCCCAGCAGCAGCAGCCCCTGCCCCAGCAGCAGCAGCCCCTGCCCCAGCAGCAGGGGCCCCTGCCCCAGCAGCAGCCTACGCCCCAGGAGCAGCAGCCCCTGCCCCAGCCCCAGCAGCCCCTGCAGCAGCAGCAGCCCCTGCCCCAGCAGCAGCCTACGCCCCAGGAGCAGCAGCCCCTGCCCTATACCCCAGCAGTAGTAGCCCCCGTAGCAGCAGGAGGAGCCCCCTGCATGCTAAAAAGTTAAAATGTGTCAAGTATTCAGCACAGAGTGCCAGCAAGTTAAAAGGTAAGATAATGCACAGCAAATCGCATCCAATAGGTAAACGAAAAGATAAAATATTTAAGAGGTAGAATCAAGAATTGAAAAATTCAATGCCTTAGCTGGTATTTGAACCATGGATGTTCCACTTATCGAGCGGCTGCTTTAACCAGTAAGCTACCATGGCCAGCTTGCCAGTATGGCATAAAATTCCCCAGCTGTCGTAATGGCAAGCTGGGTATGGTAGCTTAGTGGTTACAGCAGCTGCTCGATAAGGAGATGATCCATGGTTCAAATCCCGGCTATGGCATTCAATTTTTCAGGTCCTGATTCCACCCGTAGCTGAGCTGAAAACTGGCACTCAAGAAAAACATGTGGCACCATCAAAGGGTTATTACAGTGAACACAGAGCAGTGTAGTGTCGGTACATAAAAGGTGACTATGACTAAAACGGCAGGGTCCGATGCGCAATCTCGCTAAAATCAGTTCCTTGCGAAGAGGCAGATGTCAAGCTTGCCCATCTCTAGCCTACCTCACATGTAAGCTAGCCTATCTCTTGTGTATTTCAGATGTTAAGCTAGCCTATCCCAGATGTCAGGCTTGCATATCTCTAGCCTACCTCACATGTTAAGCTAGCCTATATCTAGCCTACCTGATGTGTCAAGCTAGCCTATCTCTAGCCTACCTCATGTGTCAAACTTGCCTATCTTAGATCTCACCTATCTATAACCTGCCTCACATCTTAGGCTAGCCTACCTCAGTTCCCTTGCTTCATTACAATATCTATTTACATTATTTATTTGACTCCATTTCTAAGTATGATAGCTTAAAGTAAAAGGCAATCCTCAATATCAATCATTACTAACTGCCTGAAATTAGGTTATCCTTGTCTCCAGTAACTTGAAAATAAGAATGCTGTTATTGGCTCTATGATTGTGGCCATATTTCACTCCAATATGATGCAGTTCATGTTCACTGTTTTATATTTTTAAAGGTGCTACAGGCTACTCAGCCATTCTCTTACACTTAAGGTAACTTCTTTGTATTTTTCCTCAGTTTGTAGCCATTAATAAGTTGCAAGACAATTCTTTAAAGGATAAAGCATACAGAAAGTACTACAAGATGTAATATCATAATATACAACAATTTATTGCTTCTGTTGAACAAATAATACATAAAGCCATTATATGTTATTTTCATTAAATGCATTACATCAAACAGAGATATGACATTGCTTTACTCAATCTGGAATAATTTATTGCCAGAATTGAATGCGTAAGGATATCCTAATCTTTTAAGAACATAAATGCAGTATTCAAAATGCAACTAGGGTCAAATTCTTTTGTGATCACTTATTTTCTTACTTCATATGCACCTCTATAAAACCAAAATGATAAAGATTTACAATGAGTCTTTATATGGTAAAGTAAAAATATTTCAAAAAAGTCCCCTAATGTCATGGGTTTAATGCTTCATGCAAAACTACCTGCATATTTAAAATGTTCTAAAGGTAAACAATTTGAGAGTGCTCTGAAGAAGTTTTTGATAACAAAGACATTATAAAGTATCAATGAACTAAAATAATGTCCATATTGAAATTACAGACCCTCTGTGTAAATTACAAATGATCGGTAGCTATAGTAATATGTGTAACCATTAGGTTGTCCATCTCTGTAATACAAATTATAAATATAAATGTGTGACAATGTCAGAAACTGTATTGCAGTCTATTGACAATAAAGGAATTTAATTTAATTTAATGGTGCTTTCCTTTCACAATCAGCCTTCACAGCTGGAATTTCTGCACGTTCGTGGTTTACAACAGCATGATGTGAGTGAAGAGCACTCTCATTGAAGCCATTGTTTAGTCTGTTTTGTTCCCATTCCATACTTACAAATTTATGAGTTTAAAGCATGCTAATTAAGTTACAAGTGCTATCAGCATGCAGTTTATTTTATTTCTATTCTGTGTTTACAAAACTGCCTTCTAAGAGCTAATTAAATTGAAGGCTGGTTCACAAACAACAATGGGAACCATAACCAGAATGAGAGACTTAAAATACATATGTTCAAATAGGAGCATTCCTGGCAAGCTTTCCTGGGCTCCAGGAGTGACACACAAGACTTGGCCAAGATTCCTCTTTGGTGTTCCCGTTAATGGATCTAATATGCCATGCCTATTAAGGGCATATTAAAGACTACTACTTCCTTCAAAGTAGAAATTCTGCAAGGCGGTTGTGTCATAAATGGCTACTAGGGCTCTTGCTAGTCGCAATTCTGGGAAAATCAAACCAGAAAGAATTTTATATCACAACAAAGAGCAACAAATAATTTTAATGAACACAAGGATGTTAAACGTGTGATGTTTGCAGATTCCTCGGAATCATCCTGCAAGAGTTCTTTTACATGCCAGTAAATCTACTGACATGGAGCTGTCATTTTTAAGCACACTTAAAAACCATCAGTCTGGGCCAGATTTGAACCTGCAAGCTTGGGATCAGTAGGCCAGCGCCTAACCAACTGAGCCACCCAGACCGACCCAATTTCAGATATTGAACTTTTGAGTATGAATACAAATTTCAACATCTCTTATGGTAAGGTATGTGCTTATTATCATAGCAATTGTGACTATGGGAACATAAGACAGTTGCAGGGATATTATAACCATTTCCTTGTGAGTGGGACCTGCTTTAACTGGCAACTGATCCAATGTGTAGTGGCCACAGTGTGAAAGAAAAGCATTGTATTAACTTTAATGACACAGATTATTTTTCTCCTTATTACATATTTATATTAACTAGCACTAGTATGTGCTGTGCTGCAACAGGTAAACTGTCATCAGTTATGTAATTTATACACAAATTAAATTATATTTGTTCTCAGCTCTGGCAGCAAACTGCATGACATTGCTTGTAAAGAGTAAAACAGTATCTTGTTTTTGGGTGCTGTTGGAGAAAATGACAGATTAGAACCATTTTCCACATAATTTTAACAACTTTGCATATTGGTTATTTTTCATGTTGGAATTAGAATAGTCTTCAATTAAAACTGCATACTGAAGCATTTCAAGTTTAAATACTATTGTATTTTTCGGATAAACTTTAGAATGTGTCCTGTGAGAATTTTATAGAAGTCCCACTCGGCAGTGCGCATGAATTCTTAAGAAATTTGCCATGTTATTTCAGTGTTAATTCAGCACTGCCAACATCACTATTTCTCCATTAATTTGTTGCCAATCCACAGCGACTGTTGGGGAGGATATGATGGGCTAATGGCTGGGGGTTTTGCTGCACATCTAACAGAGAATGCTCCCTCTGTGCCATCCCAACACATGGTGCTCCGTAAATCGATTTTTTCTCCACTCGAAAATAAAAAAAACGAGCCAGCATTTTGTGGACCCAGTAACAAATGCACACAAAATAGTATGGAGTCGCACTGGCGATATATCTGTGGCAGCAAGATGTGAAAAAAAATCTAATGTGTTGCACTCACATGACTTTCAGTTACGAGTTATTCAGAGTAAACAGGACTGCATAGGCTATAGTCAGAAAATTCAAGATATACATTTCATTTGTCATAAAAATATCTCAAACATATGGCATTTTAATCAAAATCATTATAGCCATTTTCAGGAAAATCAAAATTTTCCATGTAAAGTTCAAAATCTTCATGTGGCATCCTTGAGAGACATTAAACTTAAATAATAACTTAGGGTTTTAACCGACTTCGTTTTTGAGTTATGCTGTCCACAGACTGACAGACACACACACAAACCTTTTTTTTTATTCAGGGGGCCTCAAAACATATTTCTCCAGTGAAATCTTGAAAATGCTTTTTCTTTTGGATTCATGGGATCTCAAAATATATTTCTGGTGAAATCTTGACATCAAATTTTTGGGTGGAATACAGTACTTCCTTCTACTTACAGTAGAGAAAGTAATAGATTAGCTGACGCTCGAGTGCATTTGTCTAGCGCGTTGGCAAGAAAAACTAGTGTGGCTGAAAAAACAATGTTGGCAGATATGAAAATCATCTGCTGGTGACCGCTAGCGCATGCAGCGCAATCTAGTGTTGATTCTGCTAATAACTGTTGGCACGTGCGCAGTAGTACTTACTTTGGACTTAGATTTTGTACAGAAAGTGCTCCAGGACATATTCTGAAGTTGAGCCTATTTTTCTGTGTCAAGAAAGTGCAACCCATGTGGGCACGTGCTGTCAGCTGGTAAAATTACAACTCAAGTGCAAAGATGTATCAATTAAGTAAACAGTTACAGAAATCATGCAATAAAACAATTGTCTTTGCAGAACAAACTTTTTTTTTTAAAAAATCAATTCTGGAAAAATAACAGCACCCAAAACTCCAGTAATATACAAAATCAGATTGAAGAATGCAACATAACCTACAAAGCTAAAATAAAAAGAGGCATTTGAACATAACTGAAAGAACATCTCAGGCACACAAAATACAAACACAAAAGTCAGCCTTTATAAATCTTGAAATCTAAACAAGACAGCCTTTATATAATAGATCCTTGTAGCAGAGGGGCTTCACAAAACTACACAGGGCATCAACAATACTTTAACAATACTTTTGGCAGTCAAATATAGCTTAGGATACAGATAATTTTCTTATTTTAAATAACACTTTATTTTGTGGTTTACTAAGCATTGCTATGCATACGCCTCTCTCCAAGCCACGTTATTCTAATCCTTGTATTTTATTCTCAGAGTCTGGGCTCCAGCTTTCTGCAGTGCAGAACTCTGGATTACAAGGCATGTTACTTTTGATATTCTATTAAGCTGCAAGTTCAAAGCATTTGCAGTTTTCTAAAATAAGAACAAATTAGAAACTAAAAACTTCACTTAGCTTAGTAATATTGCAAGTTCTTGGTGCAAAGCTGACTAAAGTTTCTAGTTGACTCTTTCTTTACAGCTAGTAAGATTAGCATTTTGGTTATCCATTTAAATGAAACACCATTATGGTCCCTTTCTTTGAAGAAAAATGTGCTCTAAAGAACAAGAGACAGACACCACATCTGAATATTGTGCAGAAGTATGGAAACCAAATAAGAATTTTCCAGTCCCAATGGTACAGGGAGTATCTATGGCTCACACAAGTATGACAAACTATAAATTATATTATCTTTGCATATTATTTGGAGGGAAAGTGAATGGCATGAAATTGGCATAAGTTACATAATTTTTTTTTTCATAGAAGGGTGCATAAACATCAAGTTTCCAAAAGAATATAACAAATAGTGCAGAATTGACTATGCCTTATCAGAAGCAGCACAACAAATCAGTAAGTCACAATAAACGATTTATTAAAGATTAATTCAAGTGGTGTGTTATCTAGGGAAATGAGAACTTCCATATGTGGGAACAACTTGAATGAAGAATCTGCTAATAAAGGCAATTATCATCTTGAATTGCTTGGGCACAAAGAACAGTTATAAGAGAGAATTTGGAATCCACCTCAGGATTTAAAGGAACTTTGAGTCATACTCAAAATGATCTTATTGAATGTATAACTCAGATAACAAATGAAGAAATTAGGAAAAAAATCTCAGACAGTGGAATTTAAGCACATTAGCAATAGAAAAATCACTACTGAATGAACTCTCCAGAATCAGAGCTTTAGGGATCGTGTCAGTGATGTATGCAATTAATCTTAAAATGTTGCTTTTTCAGTTTCTGCAGAGTTTGCATGCTGCAATATTCGCATCCTTCAAGAGCAACATGATACTATGACATGCGTCTTGATTTTTTAACTATTTTTAGCTAAAATCCCACAGGGTGACATTTCATGTTTTAAATACTTTTCCTTCACTTTAGTGTGTTTTGTGGTAATGTTGCCGAATGTAACGCAGGGTGCCAACACATGAGAAATGAAAATAGCCAATGTTAGTAGCATAAAGTTGCATAACGTTAGAATGGAAGAGTTGGCAATGCGTATAAGATGAGAATGAAAGTAACTTCTGGCAATGCAAGTCCATAGCTACCAAGAAGGTGCCAAACTATTCTCGTTCAAAATGGCAAAATTAATTCATATATCACATCACCTGAAGTAACTATGTGTGTGTATATATAAACCAATTGCTGTGCATTAGTCTTGCAAAAACTAGATGATGGCTCAACCAATTTGAATAATTTCATTTTTGGTTTGTTTTGTTTGCCTCAACAATGGGATAGTTTAGAAAAAAAGAACATTAGGAAAAAGCCAAACAAATAGCCAAAAAATCAAAATCAGTAGTTTTGTATGGGAATTGCCACTTTGGATTACTTTCAATATAATTGTGGCAATCACCTAAAATTTAGCATACGTATGTATTTCTTCATGGAAAAGTTTGCATGCTATCTATTTCACCATACAACATAACATTCACATGGTGCTCTCTACTCACTTTTCTTTTACATTTCCTTCCCTACTTGCTCTTCAACATACAATTCATACAATGTTCTATGATTGAAATACAGATGCAACATATTACATTCACACAATTATGTTTACTCACGTTTCTTTTACAAAACACATTCACATTTCTTTCTCTACTACCTATTCTACAAAGAATTCATACAATTTTCTGTATGATTGAATATAGAAATTCATTGTCCTACATTCACACACCTTTCTCTATTTGCTTTTCTTCCTGTGGCATTTGGACTGTTCAACAGTGGTTTTTCCTTGTGTTTTTATTTATTTATTTATTTTGTTTATTTTGAGTTCTTTATAGTATCCAACGTAAACCTAAAAGCAGTAGGGACAAAATTGTCAAACTAGGGACAACACCAGGTGTTTCAGCTAGTGTTTCATAACTATAGCTTTATATAAGAAATACAAAGTTGCGTTTTAGAAGCATAAACCGTATAACCTGAAATAACTATGAAATAATAGGCTCATGCAGTACGTACTTAACCTTACATGGGGATATATTTTGTAAACGTGTGTTTATAAAAGAAATACAAATATTTATAAGAGTTTCATGGGCAGAACATGTGTTGTGATTACAACTGTAATTGTGGCCTTGACTTGGAATAGTGCTGATTTCCCAAGCGTGTTCTGTGTCAAGCAGAACCTAATGTGTTGAGATTTGTCCACCACTGCTTTAAACATTGGATTTTACTGGAAATAATACTCGTAAATTACTGGCGATTACAATGTTATATTTGAAATGCAGATTTCCATTAATAATTAACTGCTAAAAGGAATGAGGGAAGAGGAAATCTTCACTTTGTAACACTTTCTGCTAATGTTACGCCTCCTCTATTTACACTTTATCTGTTGTGACATTTCAGTTTCTCTTCTGTTCCTATGTGCCAAAACTACTGCACCTTTAGATTGTGGTTCCGTCCCATTACGTGTGTTACTCTCCGATTCCTAGTTGCCAAACTCTTAGTCCACAACGGGAGATGTATATTTATTCATGTCAAGTTGCCATGGTTTAACGAGAGGGGCATGTATAAGAAAGGTACATTGTCTACTTGCCTATCTACCTCTTTGTAGTTTATTTCAATGTAAATAAATTATTTCCATATATCATGCCAATAAATGATAGTTATTGATTGTTCTAACAAACCCAAATGTGTAGAGGTTAACTTTGAAAGATAGAATCTCTACTGAAAAATTCCATAGCCATAGCCAGTATTTGAACCATGGATCTTCTGCTCTAAGTATGGCTGCTCTTAACCACTGAGTTACCATGGCAACATGCTGCTATGGCCCTAAATTCTTCATCTGATTCGTATTTTCCCAGTAGACCACAAGGGAATCTCATATTCAAAACACTTAACCCAATGAAGACTTACACTTGCAAATATTTGTCCTGAGCTTTAAGGTTTTTATACGTGTAAATAAATTACCTTTACGCTCTCTAAAAACTCATTTTCTCCCAAGGTACATAACACAGGAAACAAATTCAGCGGCCTCTGGCAAATTACAGATATGTAATAGTGCATAACTGTGATTATTTCCGATTAAGGGAACTGATTCAACACTGCAATAAGATCCCAAAAATACTAGCTAATATAAGAAAGTCTCATTTGCATTTTACAGTGAGGAAAATGGATCTGACTGAAAAGCATGTCACAAGACAAGTACAATAATGTGAGACGCAAGTGTAATAGCAATCTTACTAAATACTGTATGTCAAAAATTCCTTTTCTTTCATACAAAATTAAAATACTTCATCAGAGAAAGACGGTTGTAAACTTATGTATATATTGATATAAAAAATAAACTATATTAAATGCATATAAAGAGCTAATGGAATGATTAAATTCTATAGCTGTTAAAAAAAAAGGATAAATTCAACTATACAAACTAATAATGAAGCTTCTGGTATGTATATCATTCAAATGCTTTTCTTCACATTTTTAACTGAGCAAAGTTAATTTGAGCTAAATACTGAGATGCTCGTTAACATTAATATAGTCTTTCCAGTGAAGTCTTCAACAATGGAATATAAAAATCATGACAGTCCTTCAATTTCTCCACTTTCTTCATCAATGTCCATGTCATAGATGTTTGGTCTTGTTCCAAGCCCGGGCAACATGTTCATCTGGAAACACAAAGTTTGGAGCTGGAATGGTTGCGAATATTACTGAAAAATAACTATTTCTCCCACCTCTAGACATAATGTTAGTATTTTGCCAAACATGAAACATATTGTGTACTTTACCTCTCCAACGAGAGCAACCAGAAACCCAGCTCCAGCGGACAGTGACAGTTCTCTGATAGGCAAAGTGAAGCCCACAGGTGCTCCTTTAACTGCTGGATCTCCCGTGAGAGACATTGCAGTCTTTGCCATGCATATGGGTAGCTTATTGTAGCCCTGTCAAATTAACAGAAAACAGTTTACAATTAAAAGTTCATACTCTTCTGTTCACTGTAAACCCTGAACTAATATGGGACATGTGCAACATTAAAAATTAAAACACTTTACAAAGGTGTTAATGGGGTATTTGCAAATATTACAGATTGAAATATAGATATTAGAGTGATGTAGAAAACTGCTGTAGTAAAATGTTTGAAAGTGGGTCACTATAATATACTGGCCTTGAAATTGCACACCCTTTCCATGATATCAAGAAAAACTACTGAACAGTGACAGCACTTTAAATAAGTGACAAATTTTTAAATTTCCCAGAATGTGTTTCAGGAAGTTTAAAAAGCGAATGTTGTTTTGTCATAAATCAACTGCTTTAATTTGATTTCAACAATACTATCCTTAACTTTCTGTATTTGTGGTGATGACAAACAGAAAAATTCTTCTTCTTTAACTGATTATCCTCCCCTTATGTAGACTTACACCCCCTAGAACTTACAAGCCAGTGCCTAGGGCCAGAAGCCTGTCGGGGAGCAGGCAAACCTATAGACCGGACAGAGTAAAGAACCCAAATCGGGTGGTCAGCCAAATACCAGGTATGATAGTGAGGAAGATAGGAAATGTGATGATGGAGCAATTGGTGGAATGAGTGGCAGGGAAAACCAGAGAACCCAGAGAAAACCCGCCCAGGTGCCGCTTCATCTACCATGAATACCACATGTGGGTCCCTAGGATTGAACCTCGGACACCTAGGCGGTAGGCAAATGGTCTAACCACTCGCCCACGGTGCCACCTTACTGCAAAATTCAAAACAATAATAAAGAACAGTTCAGGATGGCTAATGCAAAAACAAAAAAGTTATTTGAAATAAACTGTGCAATTTAAAGAGGTATACCTTTTGTGTAATAGGTTTTGTCTACATTGTTTTGCTCGTTATGTGAGTGAAAATGACTTCATATAATACTTCATATTCAAGATGTGCATTTTGTTTGGTATCTTAAGTATATTGTATTTTAAATGAAGTTGTTACAGCCATTAAAAAAATGAAAAATACTGAATTATCAATTTGTTTAAAGGAATAAAAGAACATTTTAGAAATAATATAACCAGATTGGTCATTTTTGGTTATTTAATTATGAAATAAACCAGGAAAAGATATTTATTTTGAAGATTCAGGATAGTGTAATGAATTTGTCAATAAATTTGTTTTGCTTCCAGTATTTGTTAATACAATAGCTGCTACCTAATGGCTGTAATGACAATAACCAAACGAACATTCAAGCCACATGAATGCACATAATATATTTGTGAAGCATGTTTGGGATTGAAATTTAATACACAATTACTATAAGTAGATATTATTTATTTATGCCAACAAACTTACTGTTGGTGTTTTTAAACACACAAGCCGTGTGTGGGCAAACTACAAGTAGAGTTTAAGTCAGCAATTTTTATTAATATTTGTTGATCAACATTGTTATTTAAAACTTTTGCTGCTCATAAGATTCTGTCTTTAGCAAGAGGCCCACATGCACAAGTTCCTGTAATGCATTCTCAGAATTCTCATTTAAAACTGATTTAAGGAATTACCTGGTGATCATAAATTTGGACTGCATCTATCACTTTATTGCTCAGTTCAACTTGACCTGCTCCATACATCTCCTGGGCAATACATCTCATTTTGTTCTCAATATCAAGTTGCACATCATACAGAAATCTAAAATAAAATTGGTGAATCAGTTTAATATCTACAGAGAATTAGCTACTTTGAAACTGTAAAACAACTATGAGGATAATGTTTACTTTCTTAACTGTTAAGACTAGAAAAGAGCATTCACCTGAATTCTGAAGGTTGACTGCAAGCCTCTACAACAGCATCAGCGAGGTCAAGTGCCCCTTCTCCTCCTTGGGACCAGTGGTTGCATATCACTGCTTTAAATGCGCCACCGGCAACACTAGCTTCTTGCAACAGCTTCAGCTCTGCAGGGGAATCTGTCCTAAAATACAACTTTAACTCTTAAAGAATGTGTGCCATGTGTATAATAAAACCTTAAATAAAACTCTTCTGGTAATCTTTATTTTGGATGACTACGTGATAAAAGGAGCTAACTACCCAGGATACAGAAGACATGTTTTTTAACATATTGTGTGTTTCTAATATGTTTTATAGTTAACAAACTTTAAAAGGATGGATATTGAAGAAATTAAATAGCTACGAAATAGCTAAAACAAATTCTACCTGTGCAGTGTATTCACTTTCCTTTTCAATTCCCACCTGGTTCTTGTTTTCATTTTTGGGTGTAAGTATAAATATAGAAGATGGAATAGTTTTTAGCCCAATAAGCTTTGCTTATGCTGGAATTACAATGAACTTAACATAAAATTACTTAACATGATGGGACGTAACGGGAAAGTCTAACACATATTAAATGGAGCTATTTAGGGACAACTTAACATGACCTTTTTTTTTTTTTTTTTGTGTAGTGTTTTAACGCCTGCTTTTACTACATACAACACCACAAGCAGTGACACTGACGATACATGGAATGAAAATTTAGCACCGGTGGAATGAGATGGTGGGGGAAACCGGAGAACCCAGAGAAAACGTGCCCCAGCGCTGCTTCATCCACCACAAATCCCACATGCAGTTGCCTGGGATCAAACCCAGGCCACTTTGGTGAAAAGCAAATGGCCTAACCACTCGGCTACAGTGTAGCTTAACATGACTTAACTTTAACGTGACGTAATGTAAGAGTTTGGCAATGCCAGACTGTTCCTTCACATTATGTCAAGTTTGGAGGTAATGTAATTAATTTGAACCAACCAGTGAGAAGTAGTGTCATGCAGGAATGAATTGTATTTTTCTATGTAACTATTTGTATAAAACTCTTTCTATTTCTTTTGTTTTGCTCCAAAAGTAGGTTATAGCCATCTCCATACTTTATTCACCATTTAAAAATGTTTTTACTTCACATTTTAAGTCTCACTCTACCCTTTCCAATCCTGTCCTACACATGGCTATTGTGTGGAACAACATTAGCTACACCGATTGACTTATAGTTGGTTTTACTAGAACCCTGGGACTTAAGTACTTACAATATTCGCCATTAACCTCTTGAGCGATGGCCATTTAAAACGTCCATGAGCTGAGAACTGCTACCCAATATCCGGCACAGGGCATTTAAAGTGCTTCGTATATACACAGCTGTATTTTGTGTAAATATTAAGTTATTTTAATGAAACAAAAACTGGTATAAAACTCGTTATATGCAGTATAAATGTACGTCATCAGCAAAGTTGAGTTGTATTTACAAAATGTTGAAATGGCACTATTTTGTTTCACTGTGGTGAAAAGTCAACTTTGCTCTGTTGAACGCATCTAATATGAGTTCTCGGAAAGAAACAGTAGCCGACCCATTGTATGTGTGGCTTATGCGTCAGCATACTGTGTAATAAAGCCCTACTGCATGCGTGGTCTCTTGAGTCATCAGAATAGCTCAACATTGCAACTTTTGCTTACGCGAGTTTCGTAACTTAGTAGACTCCGTTTCTTTCTTTGTTGAAATATATACTTTCCTTGGTAATTATTATTTATTTATGCCAACAAACTTACTGTTGGTGTTTTTAAACACACAAGCCGTGTGTGGGCAAAGTTTAAGAGGTAGTTTCTGATGTGAGACTGCCTTTGTGGTTTACCAGGAGAAATACGAACTGGCTTGAGAATTTAATGCCATTCTGGCAGTTTGTCACAATAGCTCAGTGGTTAGAGCGTCCGCCCGGCAAGCGGAAGGTCTGTGGTTCAAATCCCAGTTGTGGCATTGAATTTTGAAGTTCCAGTTCTACCTCTTAAACTTTGCCCACACACGGCTTGTGTGTTTAAAAACACCAACAGTAAGTTTGTTGGCATAAATAAATAATAATTACCATGTGAAGGTTATTTAATCCTGGGATATAAAGTACTTGCAATAGTAAGTCACCATTGGGGTAATTGTTTCTGATGTGAGACTGCCTTTGTGGTTTACCAGGAGAAATACGAACTGGCTTGAGAATTTAATGCCATTCTGGCAGTTTGTCACAATAGCTCAGTGGTTAGAGCGTCCGCCCGGCAAGCGGAAGGTCTGTGGTTCAAATCCCAGTTGTGGCATTGAATTTTGAAGTTCCAGTTCTACCTCTTAAACTTTGCCCACACACGGCTTGTGTGTTTAAAAACACCAACAGTAAGTTTGTTGGCATAAATAAATAATAATTACCATGTGAAGGTTATTTAATCCTGGGATATAAAGTACTTGCAATAGTAAGTCACCATTGGGGTAATTGTTTCTGATGTGAGACTGCCTTTGTGGTTTACCAGGAGAAATACGAACTGGCTTGAGAATTTAATGCCATTTTGGCAGTTTGTCACAATAGCTCAGTGGTTAGAGTGTCCGCCCGGCAAGCGGAAGGTCTGTGGTTCAAATCCCAGTTGTGGCATTGAATTTTTAAGTTCCAGTTCTACCTCATATACTTTCCTGCTTGTAGCTGAAGGGAGAAGTGGTATAAAAAGGTATTTTTGCACCAACTGGATATAACCATATACAATTGTTTGGTAATTTGGAGAGCTCTAAACCCACACAGGACAATGACCTACCTTGACTTCCGACTATAAATAGCTCGCAGCCTAATTGAACAATACCACGTTGGGGGTTGAAAATCCAAAACCCCTGCACCCCTCAGACTTCAAGGAAAACATTATCCTAAAAGGATACCACCAACAGCAAAGAAGTCCCGCCCATCTCGAAGGTGTTTCGTGTGCTGCAAGAAGGGAATTATTCGCGAATGTGGAGATGTACCCTTGTGTGTTTATCCCTGTTTTGAGATAAATCACTGCAGAATGAACATATTAAGGTAAGCCAGTAAAGTATATAGACTTTACTAAAATGTTTCATAAAGGGAAAGTTGAGTTAGATAAGGGATAAATAAGGGTTAAATGCTTAAAAGCACAGGACGTGTATACACACCCATAACGTCATCCGTCATTTTAAATGGACGTGATTTCACGCCCATATCCCTGAAGAGGTTAAGGTATGTTATATAATTTGAGATCTCCTTGAGTGCTTTACCAGGAAAAATGGAAGTGAGTTGAAGAATTTAGTGTTGTCGGCATGTTGGCCATGATAGCTTAGTGGTCAGAGCAGCCAGACGGTAACTGGTAGATCCATGGTACAAATCCCGGTCATGGCATTCAATTTTTCAGTCTCACTCTACCCTTCCAATCCTGTCCTACACACAGTTATTGTGTGGAACAACATTAAATACACTTTTCATTTTTGGAAAACATAACCTCTGATTGGAAAAAGAAAGTTTCTTTGAATATCCACCATCATTACATAAAGTTTGGAGGTCATGTGATTAATCCGCAAGTAGTGCCATGTAGGAATAAAATTGTGCTTCTCTATTTGCATCACAACTCTTTTCTCTTTATTTTTCTTTTGCTCCTTAAATAGGTTATAGTCATATGCATACTTTATTTGCTGTTTAAAAACGTTCCTTACTCGACATTTTTGTATTCTCTTTCTTTTCATTTTTGGAAAATGACCTCTGATTAGAAAAAGAGAGCTGTTTTGAATATCTGTGATGTCTGCAGAGTAGAATAACCAATCAGAATCATTCCCATTATGTTAAGTGCATCCTAAAAGACCTAATTTCTTACTTCATGTTATGTTCCATCATGTTAAGTAAAATTCATCATAATCCTGGCATTAGTTACTGCTGAGGACAAGTTTTATGATTTAAGAGTTACTGAAGGAGTAAATTAGTTTACTAATATTTTCTAGCCATTAGGCATACTTACGCAAAAGAATTGATGGCAACCACTACAGGCAAGCCAAATTTTCTACCATTACTGATGTGCTTCTGAAGATTTGGCAGTCCTTTTTGTAGCAAATCAAGGTTTTCCTATTATCAACATCACACAAAAGCATCATGCTTATGTACCACAAAGTGCATAACATAAAATAAAGTCATTCAGTGCACTCAAAAATAGAAAATTGGGACTAATACACAGCATTCTAAATACAACACATGCAATACCTAAGATCAATAAAAGTTTTGAGAAACAGTGCAATAACAATTTAAAAATGTAGATCTGACGATTGCATCCTTTCCAAGCATACTCTGCATTCTGTATGACTTCTCATCCTTTCAAATCACTTTTCAAATGCCATATATGTACCATTCTTCTTTGGAAAGAGGGCAAATATATTCTTTTTGAGCAACTGCTGCTGCCTTGGGTGATTCAAATCGTTAATCCTGTTGCATTATTACATGTTTTGGAACCTTCCCCATCACATTTTTCTATAATTTCCTAACACTATTTTCTGCTCATATGTGAGGTGATGCAAATCTTCTTGATGTGGTTTTAGTGCCATGGGCCGATCTGTTTGTATTTTCAAAGCTGGCTGTCGAGCCAGAGGCCTGCCACCTATCACTGGTGTAGAATGCTATAGACGTTTATATTCAAAATCATTATTGCAGAAAACTGTGTATAAATAACTATGCCCAGTGGGTACAGCAGTAAAACTGTTTTTAAACCAAGGCCCATTTAGCATGATCTCCATTCCTAACATTAACAGTTTGGATAACTCCTCAATAGCTTCTAAATATAGCATTAAAGGTAAAGATCTTTTAAAGAAAATTTTATTTTTGCACTTGCAGCTTAAAAATTTATTATTAATAAGGCATATAAACTAGTATGATCCAAATATAATGAAGGTATGGCATTCTTTAACAAAAAGGCATGTGTTGTTATTCTAGATTTCTTTAATTTATTTATTTGTGTTGAGTTAATGCTCACTTGAATTTGGCAGACACTCAGCCCAGGCTCTTAGTCTATCATATTTGCCCACTATAACTACTTATACACACAATTTTAAACTTCTCTATAGCAAATTTAAACTAAAAAGGTGAGTTGATTAATAATACTACACAACACTTATAATTTACTGGAATGTTTCAAGGCCTTGACTTTCCTTCATTATCAACCGGACATTGACTGGTTCTCCTTGGTGTGGATGGTGATGTTTCCTCGGAGGTCTCCTCTGGTGGTGGTTCAAGGAACTTGCTTAAGATATCCTTCTCGGGGATGTCAAAATTGAATACTCTGTTTCTATTTTTCAAAATGAAGATTTGCTCCCACATGAACAGCTCTTGTTTTCCCGTTATGTGATTGAGGAGTTTCGGTTCTGGCTTTATGTTGTGGTTTTTTGTCCAAAAGTGAGTGGCAACTCTGATTTTTCCAACTGTTTGTCTTTTACATTTCTAAAGTGTTCCTTGGATCTTATTTCTAAATTTCTTTTGGTTTTTCCTATATGCACTTCATTAGTCACTGCATTCAATTTGGTATATGCCAGATTTTTTATTGGTGGGATGAAAGCTGATTTTCTTGCTGAAAAGGGTACCAGTAATGTGTAGAAATCTATAGTTAATCTACCATTTTATGCAGCTAAAAGATTAGTCAACTCTGAATTCAAAAAAATTATTGCAAAATATTACTGAGAAAAATCAAAAAATAAAAGATGGGAACTACCAAACATTCAAACAGTAATTCCTGAGTATCCTCGAAAAACGGCAGTTGCAACCTTCAGGTTGATTACAGGACATGATTGTCTGGCAAAACATTTAAACAGAATTGGGATATATTCTTCACCACTCTGTCCTCTATGTGAGCTGCAAGAGGAAATGGATCGAGACCACCTTCAAATATGCCCGGCCACTTCTAGTGCCCTTCCCATCCATCAGTGAAAAATATTGGAGAGCAAGAGGATTAATGGCTTCATTGTCAGAAATCCAGCATTAGCTAACAACAACATATTTGATCAATGTGAGGATTCCAGGATAGTCGTTTATCTATGATTATGCATAGGAGTTTAACTGTGTTGCTTATTAATCGACATTGTTGTCAATGTTATTAATGGACTCACCTTTTTGGTTTAAATTCGTTACAACAACACTGTTTTCAAACTTCCAAGAAAGAAGATAGTTCTCTATAGCTACCTAACACATTATAACTAATACCAAGTTAATTCTGTTCTCTTTGTACAGACCAGTACTATTTTTTAACTTTACTTAAAAACTGACCTAAGTTCCTGACCTCCTTTCTAAGAATCCTCCTAAATGCTGTTCTATCCCCTTTTTGCCATTTCTGCACCATAAATTCTTTCCTCCATAAGTCAGTATCCTGGCACTCAAAAACTAAATGCTCCAGATTGGTTCAATATAGTAAAATTATATACTGTAAAAGAATGTCATGCAGAAGTATTGTTTAGCTACATTTTTCTAGGCATTCACCAATAAATTAATCAAATCAAATCAAATCAAGAAGTATATACTTATCTATTTAGAGTCTTGACACATTATAATTATTGCAAAATATTATGTTTATATGCAAATGTATTGTTCCCAAATGGCTGTTATTAATCTTTCTCCAATATGAAATTACACTATTAAACAATGATTTGAAGCTTTCCCAGCACTGGTTACTGACTACTAGTCTAGCTTCAATTCAGCGGCAGAGTTAGTCACTGAAAGCTTGGGCAGTTACCCAAATTTGACCTGGGTGTTAGCCCGAGAAATTATCAATTATTGTTGTATAATGCTGGATTTCTGACAATGAAGTCATTAATCCTCTTGCTCTCCAATATTTTTCACTGATGGATGGGGCACTAGAAGTGGCCGGGCATATTTGAAGGTGGTCTCGATCCATTTCCTCTTGCAGCTCACATAGAGGACAGAGTGGTGAAGAATATATCCCAATTCTGTTCAAATGTTTTGCCAGACAACCATGTCCTGTAATCAACCTGAAGGTTGCAACTGCCATTTTTCGAGGATACTTAGGAATTACTGCTTGAATGTTTGGTAGTTCCCATTTGTTGTTTTTTGATTTTTCATAGTAATATTTTGCAATAATTTTTTTAAATTCAGAGTTGACTAATCTTTTAGCTGCATAAAATAGTAGATTAATTATAGATTTTTGTACACTGCTGGTACCCTTTTTTGCAAGAAAATCAGCTTTGTCATTACCACTCAGTCCACAGTGAGCTAGTATCCATTGGAAGACTAGGTGTTTTTGAAGTGCTGTTAGATGGGTAAGGATTTTCCAACATTCTATAATAGTTCGGTTTTTTGGTGACAACTTGGAAGTAGTTGCTTTAATTGCTGCCCTGGAATCTGAGAGAATAACTACTTGATGAAAATGTGAAATTCTATACAAAAGATTTTGTAGGGCCGTTCGAATTGCTTCAATTTCTCCATCAAAGTTAGTAGTTCCATAACTTAAAGATTTGTAATAAGAAAAGATGTGGCATGTGACTCTAGTCACACTTATCAACTATTAAACAATGTTAACAATAACAATGACGATGACGATAAACAGGGTGGCACCATGGCCAAGCAGTTAGACTGTTCACCTAACACCAAATTTTTCTCCAGCCAGGATTATTCTTCATCCTTCCCTGAGTCTGGAAGCCGTGGCTGAGTGGTTAGACTGCTGGCCTACCACCTAGGCGGGACACGCATGTGGTATTCGTGGTGGATGAAACTGCATCCGGGTGGGTTTTCTCTGGGTTCTCCGGTTTCCCCCACCATGTCATTCCACCAATTGCTCCATTATCACCCATCCAATTATCCATTTTGCCTGCCTTCCATATCATCCTCTTCCTCACTATCATACCTGGTGCTTGGCTGACCACCTGCTTCCAGGTCTCCACCCTTATCTGGTCCAGAGGTCCCTCTGCTCCCAGACAGGCGTCTGGTTTGTAAGCCCTAGGGGGTGTAAGTACTACATAAGGAGAGGGTAATCAGGGAAAGAAAAGAAAGAGAGAGAAAGAGAGGAAGAGAGAAAGAAAGAGAGAAAGAAGGAAAGAACAAAGTGGCGTCTGGGCAGGTTTTCTCTGGGTTCTCCAGTTTCCCCTGCCACTCATTTCACCAACTGCTCCATCACCTTTTCATTTATCCATTTTGCCTGCATTTCTATCATCCTTTTCCTCACTATCGTACCTGGTGCTGGACTGACTACCCACTTCCAGGTCTTCCCTCTATCCAGTCCATAGATTCTTCTACTCTCCAGCAGGCATCTGACCCTAGGCACAGGCTTGCAAGTCTCTGATGTGAGACTGCCTTTGTGGTTTACCAGGAGAAATACGAACTGGCTTGAGAATTTAATGCCATTCTGGCAGTTTGTCACAATAGCTCAGTGGTAGAGCATCCGCCCGGTAAGCGGAAGGTCTGTGGTTCAAATCCCAGTTGTGGCATTGAATTTTTAAGTTCCAGTTCTACCTTTCAAACTGCCCACACACGGCTTGTGTGTTTAAAAAAACACCAACAGTAAGTTTGTTGGCATAAATAAATAATAATTACCATCGGGAAATACTGTTATAATCTGCCTCCAGAAGGACAAAGGCTGAACACTGCCAAGGGTTTGCATTCCATCACTACAGGATACCACAAAAAATCTTTACACTATAATGTTTTGCAAGCCAACATAATCGGGTTGAGCACTGTGGTAGCCGTACTTCCGAAACTGTTCACATCAGCTCTGGCACTTTAATGCCTGGCAGCTGCTGCACCACTTGGCTCTAAGGGGGTTAAGGATGGTGTTCATTGATGCTGATCCAATACTCTGGGCATCTGAATCTTACAATATGTACAATTCTGATCTTCCCACAACATAGGTTCTACTTTTATCATATTTTTATCCGTTTTTGCTACAGCCAGCCGTCCTGCACAGTCTTCATCTTCAAGGGAATCCTTTCCTCTTCTAACTCTGCAAACCATTGATAAATCATGGATTCAGAAGGGCAAACATTCCCAAACAATGCAGTCTTTCAAGGCATTCTCTCTCCCCTTAACTGACTTTCAAGTCAGAAATGCTCTTGCTTGAGTTCCAACCTCGACAACATCTGCATGCAAATATGCAGAAATGCTGGTGCTATACGTTGTTGGAGCTATTCAAGCTTGTATTCATTACTATCTGAACTTCAATCTAAAGCTAAGAAGACCTTTGATTTACCACAACTTATTGTTGCCCATATAATGCTCTATCAGAAGTAAAGAAAACCACAAAAATTGTAATACATTCAAACAACTGTTAAAACACTTTTTGATTAGTAAATCTTTCTATAGTATTGATGAATACCTTTGTAAATAATTCTATAATAGTAAATAAGTTGTAAAATTTTTAATACATTTACTGAACTAAATTGAGACTACATTGCATTAGTAATTGTGTAAGTCCAGTTACAATTAAATTCAATTCTCAAAACTTTCAGTGATCCTAGGTTTAGTTTTTAACAGCTACTTTTAAATGAAAAATATCTAAAGTGCTCTAGCAGCATAACAAACTAATTAAGCAAAAATGTATTAAAGAAATTAACACACCCAGTAAATAACACAAAAACCAAGGACAATGAATACTGGTTTAATCACATAATCCATACCTGGGTGTATTCCTTACTGAGAGGTATTCCTGGTGTTACTGCAGGACCCCCACCATGCATCTTCAGAGCACGAACTGTAGTGACCAGCACCACAGCATCTGGGACCAGGCCCGAATATCTGCATTTTATGTCAAAAAACTTTTCCATTCCTAAAAAATAACATTGCAACACATTACAAAAACCCGGCAGCACAAATTGTCCTGTTTCAGTGCTACACTAAATGAGCTTAAAATCAAATAATCACTATGTGCAGAAACTTTTCACTTGAATAATATCAAAGGGTATTAAAATATTAAACAACTTAAATGAAAAACTGAACCTGTTAACAGTGAAACAACACAAAACTTAAGTAAAACAAATATTTAGACTAAAAGCTTTACTTATCTTAGTATTTGTTGCAAGTTGTTGAAATACTATGCAGACATATGTCATATTTTCAGTGCTTTTGTTTTAAAACAAGATAGTCATCATGAAATATTATGCAGGCATGTTTCACGATGACTATCTTGTTTTAAAACAAAAGCACTGAAGATATGAAACATGTCTGCATAGTATTTCAAGAACTGAAACAAATACTAAGATAAGTGAAGCTTTTAGTATAAAACTGATGAGAATGAAGTGTTTAAAACAGTGGAGCATATTAATAGATTGAAAAATATGTTGATATTTATAAAGACATAAAACACAGAAGATTAAAAACTATCAAAGATGTTTGCAAATTAAAAATTAGCAATACCCAAGAAGGATATTGTAAGTTCACATATCATCCAAAATTTTTCAACAGAATCAACAACATTTTTAAGGATTATAATACAAAACTGGCTCTGTAGAACAAGTGTAGTGTGAGAAATTTACTCAATCACCCTCTAAAACATACCACTCCAAGTATTAAATTATCAGGAATCTACCATGTTAACCGTGAAGGCTGCTATAAAATATATATCAGCAAAGCAAAAAGAAATTTGGAAACCAGAATGAAGGAACATGTCAAAAATACCAAATACAAAGAAACAGATAATCAGCCATAGCTCACCACTTTTGGTCTTGCAATCATATCAACCTAAATAGCCAACTTTTAAAACCAGCAAAAAATTATTGGGAGTTAACAGTGTGGGAAAATATTTACATCATTAAGAATTGAGATCGGCTAATGAATTTTGACATACCAATCGTAGACAATGTCTTACGACTAGCCCATTGGAAGAACAGCAGATCAGGCAATGAGAGAATGGAGAGGCAGTTGCCTGATGTTGAACCAGTTGACCAACGGCTGAATGATGGAGAGGACCCTCTCCGAAACCAATCCTGTGATTAACATTATTACAAGTATGTTGGAACAAAATGTGTTCATAAATATCGACATATTTTTCAATCTATGAAGCTTTTAGTCTCTAAATATTTGTTTTATTTAATATTTAACAACCTTTACCAACTTGCAGGAATTTGTTTTAGTACTCAAAAATAGCTGTAATCACCAATGTTGAATCACAAAATCATGTGAAATAATTTGCCAACCTCCTGATAACCTTGGGCCATAGTTGCTGCGTCCAATTATGTGTACAGGTCGCGTGTTAGTTCTTGACAAATAACATTTTTAGATGAGAGGTTAGATGTGAGTCACTTACTCAGCTTTACGCGAGCATTGGCACACAGAAGTAGAAAAGGCAATCAGATGTTCTGTACGTTGCTCTCCTGTTTCCGCACTGAAGGAGTAGAGTAACAACAAAGCAAATTATCATACTTCCAATGATAGCTAATTGTATTACTCTGCTTATCTTTGTAACTGTTTATACTTAATTTGCTTGTATTTTTTCTATTTGCAACATTTCTTCCTGTCACTTTTACTATCTCTCATTAAAACACTGGCAATGGCATACATCTGTACCACACCAAACTCTGCAGTCACCTGTTCTCTTGAAATATAACATTGGAAAGCAAGCTGTTTGTTATCTTAACACAAAATATTTGCTGACCTGTTGATTAGGGTAGGCTAGCCTCACTGTACCTTCACTGAAGGACATTCATCTAGAAGTTTACAAAGTCTCACAGGTGTCGTGAAAGGGAGGGAGGGGTAAGAGGAGACTCCCCCCTTGGAAATTAATGAATTTAATATGCCATCAATTATTTTAATTTTGATGGAAAAAACAGTTTTTGTTTGTCACACGTTAATACACTTATCCTCAACAAATACTATAACTCATATCTATTTTTTACAGTTTTGGGCAACAGAATAATGAATTAATATTGTTTGATTGCAAACTTCCGACACTCATGCAAAATCTACTGGTAAAATACACACCTATATCAGAACCAAAGCCAGCTTCAGTTATAACATATCCTTCAGGACCAACAAGTTTGAGGGCAATGTCATCAGCTACAATGGAGGAACAACCATGTGCAATGTTGGCAAAAGGTCCTGCGTGTACAAACACAGGAGTTCCTTCAAGACTCTGCATCAGAGTCGGCTGGATGGCATCCTTAAGCAATATAGCCATAGCTCCAGTAGCACCCTGGAATTCAAACTCAGTGTCAGTATACATTCATTTACATTTGCAGGACAAATTTACTTATGGCGTCAAATAATAATAGCAGATATTAATCAAAGATGATCTACAGGAAATCTTAATTGTTCACAGAGAAAGTTTCATTTTCCAATACATATTTATGGATAGTTTATTGCAGTCAAAGAGCATTTGACATATTTCAAATCAATAGAAGTGATTACAATAATATACAAGAGTATAATTAGACATGTATATAAATTATAATTCTCCAATACTGTACAGACAACTTTTAATGCCTTTATTGAACACATTAAATTACTTATTATTTTTGACAAGTAAAATCATTTTATAAACATATAGAGAAACTATCGTTAGTACTTTTTCCATTAGGAATGTTTCTCTACAGGACTATCGGTAGTTGAGTTTGTTCATGCATCTGATACATTCTTTTTTTGCTTAATTTTTAATATCTCGTCAATATTGGCATTACTTGTATCCTCCCCCCCCCCCACCCCCCCAAATTTCAACTCTAATGTTAGTAAATTATGCCATAATAAGCTGTATTTAGAAGTGTTCTTGTATTTCACGCTGCCTTAGAAGGAATAGTCCCGAATTAACGTTCTTGCGAACTGTGTCTATTTTTGTATTATATATCAAATATTCATTGATGTTTATAGCTAAAAATTTAAATACTTATACAGGGTGATAAAAAAGTGTCTAATATTGCAATAGCAGTTGGGATTGGTCAAAACTAGAATAAACATTCTCATAAACATATGTCCGGAAACAAATACATGTTGAGATATTAGGCATTTTACAACAATGTACAATGTATCCATATTTCTTATGGGTTTGGCATATACCAATGTCCTTAAATGTCCCCATAGCCAGAAATCCAAAGGACTGAGCTCCGACAAACGTGAAGGCCATGCTATTGGACCTCCTTGACCAATCCATCATCCATTAAATGTTTGGTTTAAGTATCAGGATCGCTTTAGTCCCAATGTGTGGGCAGGAATTGTGGGTGACAGACTCCTAGGACCATACATTTTACCAAACAGATTAACGGGTGCGGTGTATCATCGATTCCTGTACGGTGAGTTGCCCGTGCTTTTGGAGTTGTGCTTGTGGAAAGACGATGCATGTGATTTATGCATGATGGGGCACCACTCCATTTTGTATGCATCATGCGACAATACTTAAATTAACATTTAATGGATCATAGATTGGTCGAGGAGGTAAGGTAGTATGGCCTCTCCATTTGCCGGACCTCAATCCATTAGATTTCTGGCTATAGGAACATTTAAAGACATTGGTGTATGCCAACCCTATCCAAAATGTCCATACATTCCACATTTTTCTCAAATGGCTCATATCTCAAGTATTTGTTTCCGGACATATGTTTATAGGAACATTTATTCTAGTTTTGACCAATCCCAACTCCTGACGGAATATCGGACACTTTTTTTTAAATACTTTACAAAGTAATAAAATGCTAAACAAATCATTGATGCAGGCATGGATTTACATTTCTGAGGTCTTTTTGAGTCACTTTTTTATGCTCACCTTCACTTAAATTGTTTTAAAAACAGGAAATGTTTTCAAGACCATTCTGTCTCATCATCAGCCCTTGGGTGACTGATGCTATCTTCTTGTCCCCCCCCCCTCTGCTACTATTGTCCTGCTGCCATCTGGTGTTAAGGGTGCAGAGCTTTAACACTTCATTTAAAGCTGGGATTTCAAAGTTAATCATGGGACCGAACGAACTTGAAAACATTTCCTGTTTTTAAAACAGTTTAAGTGAAGGTGAGTGTAAATAAGTGATCCAAAATGACCTCAAACATGAAGAATACTTCACTATTAATAGTGCTTCTACTTGTAATATTCATGGATTTACATAATTTTGCACTCACCAAATCATCTGCTGTGATAGGTTTACCACTTTTATCTTGAGCCACCACTATTTTACTGAGACGCTGTTTCATATCCTGCATGCTTCTCGCCAGAGCAAGAATGGCCATGATCTCACTTGCTACAGACATTACAAATCCTGTTTGCCGTGTGTAGCCCTTCTCTGTTGGTGACTGCCCTATCGTGATCTGCCTTAGGAATCTGTCATTTGTATCCACAACTGCAACAGAAGCCGTATCTCTTACTGCTTATTCAAGAGAGACCCATTTCTTAGAAAGTGTCAACAGAGAGAATTCTTTATGAAAGGGGATTCAGTAATCATGATGCAAACTAATAATCATTAATTTTGATTGACTATTTCATACATAGGGACATTAAATTATTATGTACAAATTATCGTTAGGTCATTCTTTTGCTTAATCAGAGTTGCCAACTGTATCCCATAAATCGCTGAAAAACAAATTATGTGTATTACACGTATTAAGTATTACACATTACAATCTAAATAACACTCCATTTGTATTTGACAACAGAGTTTTTAACAATTGTTCTTTTAATAATTAATGCATTTTTCTAGAAGAAATGTTGTTTGTTAATGTTAGAAATAAAGTGAAATTTATTTGAGATTATAAAGTGGTTTTATGTTATAACAAGGGAAGATTGAAATACATGTTAATTCTTGGGTTTAATTTTCCTCAGTTGGCCATGTTGAGTAAGTCAAGCTACACTTATCGAAATGAATATATTTTAGGTTATTTTTTATAGAATTTAACATTTCCTGATCAAATTTTTGCTATATATTATTTACACTCATATTTTACTTATGAAATAGTCCAGATAACTATAATTTGATGATCTGAACTCCTCGCTCTGCTCAGGAACTTATCAATTAGGTCACATGTTTTATGATATTACTTGTGATAGTTATGCAAGCACATCACAGAAATAACAAGCTATTTTCAGAAATGGTATCATATAGCCATTTCTAAAAAGATTGTCAAAACAGTGAAAAACTTCCAAAACTATTAAAATGTATAAAAAACAAATCAGAAATGGAAACCTTAGTGAATATACACATCTGGTAAAATAAGACATAATTCAGTGAATTTTGACATCATTCCAATTATATTCTTCTCTAAATATTTATCAACCCATCAACATAGGTCATATCTGTAACACCAATTGCTTCTGGCAGTTGAAACAAAGTTGATGATGAAAACCATATGCTTTCAAAACACATGCTTCAATAATCAATATAAGTGATGTACTAGTGCAACATTAACTCAAAATTAATAATTAGAGAGGATTCTATCACACCATAATTTAAAAGCAACAGTAGATTTACTGGTATGTAAAAGAACTCCTGTGGAGCAAAATTTTGGCACATCGGTGGCACTGATATGATCCTGCCAATTGGCACAGCATTGTTAACAAACAAAATAATTAAATTAATATCAATAATAAAACAATCAGAAATCTGATGTGGTACAGTCACATAACTTTCTCTACCCATTAAAAGGTTCCACACATTCAATATAAAGGTTTAGGTGAAAGTCTTGCAGCACCTAAATAACTTTTGAAGCATGTGGTTTTGGGTCATAAAATTTGATGGAAGATAGAACTTAGAAATTGTATTACCAACTTTTTTGGACTTTTGGTTTAACCAGAGTAGCTCCAACTCTCTTATTTTAAATGGAATATCCAATATATTTTTGTACAATGCTCAGCAGCACAGCAGCCGAGTAACCATCTGTCACCAAGGTAGCCCAGTTCAATTGCAGAAACCTGCATACGGTATTCATGGTGGATGAAATGGCATCTGGGCGGGTTTTCTCTGGGTTCTCCAGTTTCTCCCGCCACTCATTCCACCAACTGCTCCATCATCACCTTTCGCCTGCATTTCAAATCATCCTCTTCCTCACTCTCATACTGACCACCCACTTCCAGGTCTTCACTCTGTCCAGGCCATAGGTTTGTCTGTTCCCCAACAGGCATCTGACCCTAGACACAGGCTTGTAAGTCCTTCATACGGTGAGGGTAATCAGATGAAGTATAATTGTCATTAAGAGATTTATGAAAGTACCCACTCTAGATACTTCTGCAGAAATTCATTGTGCTAAATAAAGAGAACAGAAAAGTATACATCTAACAAACACCAAAAAGGGAAGTTTGGGCTGTTGCACTCGCACAAATATTCTTATAAAAAGGCTTTCTGGTTCAAGGGAGCTCACAACATGCATTTCTGGTGAAATCTTGATACTGTATTAATGCTACAACACACTATGACATCTCCGTAGATGTCAATGAGGGCCACTCCTGCTAATAAGTGGTTCATTGCCCCTTAAGTCTCTCCGTAATATTATCCTCAAAATATTTAATACAAAAATGCAGATTTCTCTATAGAAATGAGACAAATTTCCATGCATAAAATATTGACATAATTGCAACAAATCCTAAAAATGACAAAACCTATGTTACATTAACTTAAAAACTATGAAGATGAACATGTTGACACCACAACCAACTTACCTCTGTGCCATGTGATAGTGTTTGGGTCAATATCTAATCTGCAGAATGCCTTCTGTTCCTCTGGTGTGAGCGTCTCAGGATCAGTTTTGTTAATACCCAACTTCTCCAGTCTCCTCAGCTATAACAAATTATAATCATGCAATGAATGGTAAAAATAAATTCCCTCTAAGCCCATAAGTATATGGACCATCTAGAAATAAGGCATACTGCATTAGCTCCAATCTTTATGGAGACACATGCTTGTTAAATATTGCATTATTAGAGTATTATTCTGAATAAATCCATGCAGGTTTAACTCAGTTACTTAAATACTTGGCCTACAAGTTAGAAAATAACAAAGAAAATGAATCAAGTCTCAGAAGTGTCTTAAATTAAAGATTTTGTATTATAGCTTTACTTGGACATCTAACATTTATTAATTGCTCTAAAAATTGAGTTCAATTTTATTGCATCTGTGGATCACTGATGCTTAATATGGAACTGTCAACTTACTTTTACAATAATTTTAAGATATACAACAGTATTTAACACCATATAAAAGTTCACAATGTACACTATACTGCATCTTCAGATTTATTTGGCCTTTACATTAGAGTTTGATTTTTTTAATCACTTGTTTACACTCACCTTCATTTTAAAATGCCCAAAAAAAAAAACCTTTTCAAGATCATTCAACTTCATTCTCTGTCATTGCGTGACTGGTACTACCTTCCTCCTACTCCCTCTCTCAGCTGCTAAAGTCCCGTTACTGTCTAGTGTTAGGGGGGCAAAGTTTTAACACTTCATTCAATGCCAGGATTTTGAAATTTATTACTTTATTACTGATTATCATTATGTATATTTTTTCCCAAATGTTAAATTCTATTGACGAATGATTTTAACAATTTTATATCATGGCCAATGTTGTAGTTTTCAATCCAAAATGGTGCAAGACAGCAGACTTTTGTCTTTCAGTTTTATGAGAGAGCGTAGGCTTTCACAGGCGAAATCAATATAACTAGAAGTTATTTCCAGGCTGTTATGCCGTGGTCTGCTAATTCCAACAGTTTCAGTTCTGTTTTACTGGTGTTCCTTTAGTATCATTTCCAAAATTCGTTTTGTTTTTTCTATGTAGCTTTTTTCACAATTCTCACAGTTGATTTCGTAAATTCAGATTTTAAAGAGTTTGGGATTGTATTCAAACAGTTAAGCATAAGATTGGCACCACAAAACAAATTGGTTTAAAGAATCTCCTAAACAAGCCACCTAAAAATACAATCCCAAACAGTTGAGAAACCTTTGATAATGAAGATGGTCTTCAAAACGTGTCCAGATAAAAAGTAAGTTAAGTGAAACTAAAAGTGTTTATAGATTGACTCAAATACTTCAACAAAGCATGTAACTTTATGTTTCAATAACTGTTCTGTCATGCTGTTAATGTTTAGGTTATAGTTAAAGAGTTGAATCAGAACTTAAAAATTTCAGGATTGGAACCATAGATATTGCTTTCTGTGCCCAAATCTGCATTCAAATTTCTTGTTTAATGCAAGTTTCCTAGTCAAACTTCAAGGTGATGTCAGATACTCTAAGCTATCATGCCATAAACTTGCAGAAAGCTAAAGATCCATGATCTAATTCCTAGCTTTGATACTGGATTTTTCAAGTTAGATTCTCTTTCCAATGATAGAAATTTACTATAAACAGAGGCAGTTTACAGTTTGGTAATGCTATACATACCTGTATCTTGGAGAATGCCCTGGTGCCTTTAACAGAAGGAACCAGTCTGTTGTAGAGGGCTTCATCACTCTGAGTGTTTTCATGGAACATTCTGGCATCCAGTTGTGCAGCCAGCAAGTTGTTAGCAGCAGTTACAGCGTGGATATCTCCTGTGAGGTGAAGGTTGAAGTCTTCCATTGGAATTACTTGTGAATAGCCCCCACCTGCTGCACCACCTGCATTGTAAAATTATGTCACATGTGAAAAGAAATGCAACAATACAATAAATGGTACAAGAAGGAATCAATAAAAGAAATGTTTAAGTTTTAATCCTTTGTGGTTGGAATGTAAGCATCTGGAGATAAGATAAACTTAGTCACTGTCCATGCAAATAGAGAGAGCAGTGTAAACATGATGCACAGTGGCATAAGCTAACTGCTGTAGTCAGACGGCAAGTAACTGGCATCAGTTTGTCCAGCACTGTGCAAACACAAGTATCGCTTCATGTCAGTCACAGCATAATAAAAATAGACTAAATAATTCCACTGGTTCGTAGTAAATCACAGGGAAGTCTTGCACAGTTAGACATGAGAAGTGATTGGTAATGTGTGTCAATTTATGTTGGGGAAATTACAGTGGGGACCCCTATTAAATTCAAGTCTATACATAAATGTATAGCAAAAGTCACCCGTGTATCATTTTTCTTGGTCCGTAGGATCTAAGCTGAATTAGAATGCATTAAATTAGGAAATGTGTGTCTTTCTCAACACCTCATAAGGAAAGACTCAGAAGATTAAGGAAGGCCAATTTAGGCTATTTTAATGAGTGTGTTCTTCACTATACAGTGAATGAATTTTATATACAAGAAAAAGAAAGACTCACACTTAGAAACTTCTTAGTATAAATTAAAAGCATGAACTGGTTTCAACGGCAGTATCAATACACTCTGGAAGAGCCTATACCTTGATTAATTTTAGTGCATACAAAACCTATATCTATAATGTGTGTCTTCATCCCTGTTCTCGTGCTATTTTGTGCATTTATGTACTATTTCACAAGAAAGCTAGACAAAACAGACCCAACCCAAAAAACCTTGAACTGAATGTAAATGGATTGGAACTAAAGGATCCTATAAAATTATGTGAACACTTCAACAAATTTTTCTTAAACGTTGCATCTCAACTGAACAACCAAAGCTCTACAACCAACTTTTGCTCTACAAATATATATCCATCGTATTTTATTAGTCCTGTCACAATAAATGAAATATTTAATATCATTACTAAATTACAAAAAAGACTACTAGTGGATGGGATGAAATTAACACAGTAATTCTTGCAAGTCCTCTTGAATACCTTATATACTCTATATCAAAAGGGGTTCCCAGACTGAAAATATCTTTTGTTTGACCTGTACATAAAAATGAGGGATACCATGGATACTAATAACTACAGACCAATTACTTTAGCTTCAGAATTGGGTAAAATCTTTGAAAGGGTTATTTTGCAACGACTGGTCCACTTCTTTGAAAAAAATAACATCATAAATTCACAACATGGCCTTAGGAAAAATTTCTTCACAATTTCAGCAATCTTGGAGTGCACAGATAATATTGTGAAACACCTGGAAAATAAAGAAGTATCAGAAAGAGAACATACTTAAAAATTCAATGCCACAGCTGGGATTTGAAGCACAGACCCTCCGCTTACTAGGTGGGTGCTCTAACCATTAAGCTACTATGACAACCTGCCTGAATGACATTGAATTCTTAAACCAGTTCATTTTCTCTGGGTAAACAGTAAGTTTGTTGGCATAAATAAATAATAAGTATCAGTAACTTTATTTTTAGACATCATGAAAGCATTCGACTGTGTAGATCACAACATTTTACTGGATAAGCTAGATGCATATGGGATTAGGGGACTGACTAAAGATTTAATCAGCTCATACCTTACACGCAGAAAACAGGCAACACAAATATATCGCAACCACAGAAATTTAACAACAAAAATTACATCAAAATTCGAAACTGTATGGAGTTCCTCAAGGTTCTGTATTAGATCCTCTTTTGTTTATTCTACATATGAATGATATTCCTTTGATAGAGAAAAGCAAAATTGTTTCCTATGCAGATGATACAACTGCTTTATGCTGGGGTTCTACGACTGAAGAATTGAAAGAAACTGTGACAAACACTATTGATACACTTTTTAAATACTTTAAACAAAATAATCTTGCAACCTATCTAAGGCTATATTAATCAATTTCAATCTAAGAAATGTACTTGATATACGTAATACTCCACAATCATCAGAACACAGCATAGTTAGTACCAATAAACATACATTTTTAGGAATCATACTGGATCAAACGTTGACTTGTTCAGAACACATTAATTATACTTGCGGGAAAATAAGCAAATCACTATATCTGCTCAGGCAGTTTTCAAGTTTCTTAGAAGAGAATTAAAATTGACATATTATGGAGTCATATACCCACATGATATATGGGCTGGAGCTCTGGGGATGCAGTGCTAAATCACACATGGAAAGACTTTTTAAATTACAGAAGAAAGCAATTAGAACTATGTATCACTTACACCCTAGGGATTCATGCAGACAGTATTTTGGAGAAGAACAAATTCTTACAATATTTTCACTATATATTTAAAGCACTACAAAAGTCAACTTAAGAAACAACAATGTCCATCATTATAACAAGCAGCATAACTATGACTTTTATAGACAAGGCTTTAGATTAAATATAAGTTACAAAGACCCTTGTATAAAGGGGCTGTATCTTTAAAATAAGTTACCAAATTCAATAAAGCAAATTAACATAACTAATACTTTTAAGTGTCAGCTCAAGAGCTATTTAACAAATAAGTCATTGTATAATCTGGATGAATTATAAATTTGTAATTGAGGATATGTATTTTAATAACGTAACTGAATTTGTCAAAACTGTATTGCAGTCTACTGACAATAAAGTTCCTAATTCCTAATTACTTGAACGCTCTGCCCTCTCAGACCCCACTCCTTTCTGACTGCTCTCGTCTATTTGAATAGACAGTACCAACTAAACATTTGTGGGTGCATCTATCTTATGCTTTGCACAATCATCGTCTAATGCCAGCAGTATGAAAATATGCCATTTGTGCATCATGTTTAAAGGGGATTCCCAGCAACAAGCTGTGTGCAGGCAAAAGGCCGTGCAACGGTGAAGAACCAGTTCGAAAGTCCTATATATACTTATTATGGAAGTGGACAATGGACCATTTGCATGAACTCAAAGAAACAGAATGCTTTGACCTCAGGCAATTCTCACCTTTTATTCCAAATGTTGGTCCTTGTGATGGCTGCCTCACACAAGCAAAAGAATTCTTCTTGCGATGAGCTGCCAGCGCCTGTACTAGCCCCAATGTAGTTGTGCTCTTGCCTTCTCCCAGAGGTGTTGGAGTGATGCTGAGTGTAGAAATATGTATGTATATAATTACAAACAGAGTGAAACAGAAATAAGGTGCATCCTTTAAACTGATCACACTAGACGAGTTTGTTAATAACATTTTCATCTATCTCTAAACTGTGAGGAAGTGTTAAAGATTAGAACGGTATTGTAGTGCAAAAAATGCAATACATCAATTAAAATTGTTAAAATAGTTATTTAAATGTGTTTTTTATTTGCTTATATTGTATTCAATGAGAAATGTTAATTTATTTGTTGCTGTCATATTTTAATATTTTGCACATGTTTAGAACTGCATTCTTATTGAAATAGAATATTATAGCATAACCTGATTTATAAGAAATAAAGAAGACATAACCTATATTTACATGTATGATCACATTGTAGAAAAATGTTATATTGCACAGGATGAAGATATATAAGCTCAGTTTTAAATATAATGGTATTCTCATTTGTAATGAACGTCCTGAAATAAAACCCCTTACAACACTTACTTACAGCTTAAAAATATACTTGAAAAATAAATGTTATTATGCCATAGAGGAATACTTGAATGAGAAAAATGAATGAAACCATGTAAACCTAGTTTAAGTGTGTGTCTGTGTGAGTTGGTGGCGGAAAGTTAACGTTGCCAACATATAGTAATGAGCAAATGCAAGAGTTTTTGGCGATATTTATTTGAAAAATTTACATTAATAATTTAAGATAGTGGTGTTTTGTGTTGAACATTATACTAAACATTCACATAAATTTTACTCAAATTTTTGGGTAAATTAATACACATAGACGTTACTGAAATTAAAATTAACAGGTTATGTTCCTATAACATTATTGTTAAAAATTTCTCTAAATTAAAACATTTATTTTATCATTATGACATGAATCACTACATGCATCATGGATCAGACATCAGAGCCACTGACCATCAGTCAGCATTACCAAATTGCAACATACAAGTTGACACTTTCATTTTTCATAGTTGCTCTTCTGTCTGTTACAACCCAGTTATACGTATCTAGAAAAAAATCTCTCGCTGTCAGCATTTGATACTGGCAGCCAAAGACATTGAAAGGACTTTTCACAGAAAAGGTGGTAACATTCACCTTTTGCTTTTAATCTTTAATACACACTTGCCAGAATCTATCCAGTCACCAGTCTGAAAACAAAAACTTCTAAACATCACAACAACTAGCCACTTTAAGTTTATTGCAGTGGCTTTGATAACATGGAAATGTGACCTTGTGAGTTAACCTTTTATTGTCCGACTGCATTGTTGGACAGCTTTCTTTATCTCTGCCAATATTTATTTTGTAGTATTGTTACCAGTTGATCTCAAAAGAAGCAGGTTATTGAATTCGTAAGAATTAGGTCTGAACTCTTTCAATGTTATTAAAACCAAAACTTAAAACTTATTTTTCTAAGCAAAATTTTAAAAAAGTAGACATTTCTCATTTATCGCTAAAAGCTATTCTCAAAAATATGAAACATTTGCACAAATTCACAACAAAAATAATCCCATATATCACTTCTAAATTGTGTCAAATGCATGAAAACCAATTTGTTCTGTAATTAAACAATTTTCTCATTTCTCATTAAAAACAAAAACTCTTGCCTTTAGTAATGAGTGTTGGAAAATGGATTCTCAAAATGATTTTAAGAATGAAACTTTATAATGTATATGAAGCTTAAAACATTGAAATCCAGGTTTCTGGTTTTATCTTTGTGTAATAACTTTGTTACAATACCATTCTGTTTGAATATTACTTTTACATGTTATGGACAGTAACTGTTACTATTGGTAATACCAGAAGTGATAGCACACCAAACGTTAAAACTTTTTGCTAGCACCAATCAGCAGTCTCACTGCTAGGCAAAGCTTTCAAATCTAGCACTGTGTTGCCAACTCCATTTAATAAGGAACACATGGTTTTATTACTTTAGTGTTTATACAGGTGAAGTTTGTCAGCTATGTTTTGCAGGCATGAATTCCTATTTTAGAGCTTCTCATCTTATCATCATCATTATTGTAATAACATGGCTACTTGTTCATCCGAATCAAAGAAAAAATTTGGCAGTTATAAGAGCTAAAGCTGTGAATTTATATTCAAGCTTATGAGTACTTTGAGAAGGAGCAGGACAATGGTGGACCACTTCTACCTGTTACTGAAGTGTTGAATAGAGTTTGTGACACATTGAAAGTGGGAAAAACCACTGGAAAAAGTGTGACCAAGGAAAAGTGCCCAGTTAATTTTAATATGCGATCTGCAGTTCTGCATACTCCTGGAAAACAAAGGCCACGAGGCGCCATAAAACTTCATTTGATGCATTTCTAAAGAATGCAATTAAGCACCAAGTATATCAATATTATATGAGGAAGGAATTTCCTACTCGTAAGAAGCTGTTGTATTCTCTGAAAGAAGCTGACTTATTCAATGGCAGGAAAACCAACCTAAGTAAAGTGCTGAAAGAACTTTAACAGCCAATTTCAATTAATATAATACAATATTGTTGGTTTTTTGGTAAATGATATAATTCTCCCCATATTCTACTATTCTGTGACCATATATTGTCCGTGTAAATTTGCAAAGGAGTAATGCAATCTGTAAATGTGTGAAATATGATATGTTCAAAATACTCTGTTTGAAATTCACACTAAAGAACTGGCAGCACTGCATTGTCAGGGTTGGAGTTCTACTGGCTGTACTGTAATATAATGTAAACATGAGTCAGTTTTCTTCAAATGGAAGATCAAAATTCATTAGACATGTTTTATGTACATTTTTTCCTGCTGATGAAGTTTGTCCATTCTACACCAGAGGTAAATCAGTCAGCCGTGTAGGATCGGCCAGTTATATCCAACAGTCAAGAGCAGCTGAGGATGAATAGTAAAACTAAAGAAGGTTTAATTCTGTGAGATACCAATCATTCCTCTTCTGCATTTATATAATGATGATGATGAGCAGACGAGGCAATAAAGATGACTGCATCTACAAGTGCTGTTAGCTTGGCGAGTTGCAATAAAGAAGAAATAGTGAAGCACTCTAAAGGTAAGCCGTTAATAGTACAAAACAATTTATGTTGAATGTCTTAAACTAATGTAGGAATATCCAACAGTGGTTATAAATTACACTGTTAATACACCTGTAGTCTATACCAATGTCTTTGAGTGGGTCATTGCATATGCACGTAAATAATAAAGGAAACGGGGGCATTGCAACCACCGAGGAACAAAAGAAATAAGAGATAAGCCAGAATTACAAAAAGCAAATGACTTTACCAAATTGACTTTTCACAGGAGAGTGCTCAAGTTTGCTTTAATAATGAATGCAAACAGTAGATTAAGTGTTAAATTCTATCTATAATGAACATATGATCCTAAATTGTCTTATTTTAAGCAATCCACATCTCATTCATTATTGCTAGAAACTGGATAGGTGTGTGAAGAGAAATAAGGTGAATAATTGACTGAGTGTGATAGAGATCTAGATTTTACACCTATTTTCAATTAAAACAAGTTTATTTGAAGTATCCTGTATTTAATTTCACCTCAGCTTTTATCATTATTGTTTGAATACTACATCATTCTATTGCATTATTATCAGTTCATGTGGCATTTGTTTAGGTTTGTTTCTCACAGCTGACATGGACATGAGGCTAATGCCAAGGGATACAAAATACTTTGTTTATATGAAGTCTGGTTCTAAAGCTGGTTGATTACAGATGCCAAAGTTGTTGTTGTTTTCTAGTGCCTTGCATCTGGCAATGAAGCCATTAGCATTCGTGCTTTCCAATACTTTGGAACTGTAGTTTCTTCTGATCTTAATGCTTCACAGGTCTTCAAGTGTTCTTCATTCATTTCTGCTGGATCGTTACACAGGACACATATTGGTGAGGCTGAGATACCTATTCTGTAGAGATGACTTGCCAAACAGTCATGATTTGTCAATAGTCGGAAGGCTGCAACTGCTGTTTTCCTTGGTCTCTGGGGGATTATATCTGGATTGGAAAGTAGTGTAATCCATTTTTTATCTTTGGCATTTGTTTCTATTTCTTGTAGGTATGAATGACAAAAATTTTTAATGATCAAGCGTTTTATTGAGGAATATGAGAAATTGAATTTAGACTTTTGTTTTATTGTTGTGCCTTTCTTTGCAAGTGAGTCTGCAGCTTCGTTCCCCATGACTCCACAGTGTGCTGGAATCCATTGGAGATGAACAGTCTTATTAACTTTTTTGGAGTTGTGTTAACATTTTGTAGCATTCTCTAATTTTTGTTGACTTCTTTGTAGTATTTGAACATATTCCCTGAATTGCAGCTTTAGAATCTGAAAGAATTACTGCCTTGTTAAATTTATTTAAGGGAAGATTTAATAATTGTCGGAGAGCAATGTATATAGCCTCTATTTCTCCATCATAATTTGTTGTGTCTCTGCCAACAGAATGATAAAAGGAAAAATGTGAACATGTAACTCCAGCTCCAGTAAGGTTTTCCTTCGAGGATCCATCAGTATATATGTGCAGCCATTCTTCTGTGGGATACCTAGTATTGATTGTTTCCAGAGCTAGAAGTTTTTGTATTTCTTTTGGTGTGTCTGATTTACTTATTTCCTCTATTAATTCCAAATTGAAGGTAGGTTGCAATAATTCCAATGGATTTTCTCTTATAAGTAGATTTTCTCTGGTGTTAGGAATGTTCAATTTGGATTTAATCTGTGTTACCTTTTCTAGGAAACTACTATGAGTTTTAAGGATTGAAGGGGGGAGGTTCTCTTCTGTCCACAGATGCCAAAGTAGAATGTTGTTTATTCTTTTTTTATTTATTTTTAATGTATTTTTAGTCTCTTAGTAATTTCTGAATTAGATTTAGGAAAAAGTTGGGTAATCTTGCATTTGCTGACTTATAATTTTACTTAGTATTATGTTTTGGTTAATGCCTCTAAGAAGGCATGGCACAGAATGCATGATGCAGAGTGGGCCAGTCTCATAACAACAAATGGTGTACCAGATTCAAGTTCCAACACTTTCTGCAAGGGCAATGATCTCACAGTACCTAGGCCAGTGGGTCACACATTAAGGTGTGAAGCAAAATGGATAGTCTATACCAGTGATGTTCAACTTGGCGTGAAGACTTCTTAGGGGGTACATAAAATTTAATTTAATTCAATTTAATCCTTCTTTGTGTAGTATCAAATAAGTTATAAATATTAATCTATTTTAGATATGGTTATGTAAAATTTGAATTAAGGATAACTCTAGGGCTAGATCTATGGGTACAGGCTGAAATGCAAAATTGTCTTTGGGGGTACATGGAGAAAAAGTTTGCATTGCATTGGTCTATACGACAGGCATTCGTTTCATGGCACAGTTACAATCATGCAAAACACGTCAGGTGGTAAGCTTTGTGACTGATTTGTGGAAAAACTGTTAGGCAAACACAAAAAACAATACACCAAAGTGGATACATATTCAGGTATCAACTATCAAAATATCAGCACTTATACCCCTAGCAGCTCCTGTACGTTACAGCAGGTAAACCTTACATAATCATCCTTAGGATTCCTGAAATGAACATACCCTGCAACAACAATGTATCTTCCTTTCTTCTGATGCTCAAGTCTCTTCAGCACTGACAGATCTATCTTTGCTTTGGTGTGTCCATACTGGTGAACTTCACTCGGTAATAAACCAATTTCTTCTGCTAACTGGGTGATGGGCTTTGGATGCTGACTGCGTGCTATCTTGATATCACTGTACATAAAAGAAAGCCAAATAATTCCATTATAAACATTTTAATGGTTCATAAGTCTAAGACAATGATATTCAATACAGCTGCTGCTGCACTATATTTAGACTTCCAAACTGAAGGATCAGTATTAAATCTCAGTTAAGGCAAACCTCAAGAGAGTAAATTCTTCTGAATAACCAGATTCCCACAACTCAAATTGAGTCAATGTTGTTATTCAAGAGTGAGCTAGTTAAAAATTGGCCACCATTTGAGTACTTTGGAGAAAAACAGGGAAGGATGACAGAGGCTGTCATCACGTGCTGCTACAGTGTGTTTCCCTAACGCACCTTCGAGACTCTCTGCAACTGCCTGCTGGGCTTGCAGAGATCCTGGGGATGATAAACAAGTGGTGGAAAAAGTTTTTACATTTTTAGGAATGATAAACATGAATCTAAGGATTTAAAATTTTTAATATCGAGATTTCATACCTTTAGAACATTTTATAACTCCTTTTTAATTTTCACTTTTGCCTCATGTTTAATATACAGAGAGACCCAAAAACGTCTGAACTGATGTGTGGTGTTTTTCCATCGCACAAATGGAAACACAATAATATGTAGTTGCTGTACACAAGGTCACATGGTAAACTTGTTTGTCTGCTCTGAAAGTGCACTGCACAGTGTGTATTTATTTATGGTTCATATGTGTTAACTCAGTCAGCTCGCCAAGTGAAAGTTCGACTTGCAGAAAGATTTCCAGGTGTAAAAGTTTCGAGTCATGAACTTTACAATAAATTTCAGGCCACAGGAAGTGTTCAGACTCAGGAATCTAAAAGACAGTGAACAGTTCTTTAGTCAATTGCTGTACCACACCCTTATAATTATAGTTATGCAACCAAACTTCCATACTCCAGTGAACTAATAACACATCCAATGAAGTTTCATAATAAGAACACCAGTAAAAAATATGATACATGCTTTTAAATTAAAATTGTTTTGAGAAACTGGATTAGCTACATCAGTCTACAGCCTCCTAGGTGAGTGTTTCATGATATTTATATTCTTTTTGCATGTTATTACATGAATAGAAAGCATTTTAAATTTTAAAACTACCTCAGCAAGGAGGGGTCCTCAAGTGGAAAATATCTCAGCAATGAAAGAGTTAATAAGTCAGTGCCCACTTTCAAATTCACTTACTTTTTAATTCCTAGGACTAGTTTTGAGAGGTGTCTCTCCCACATTAGCTGATGATAGAAGCAACAGCTCTTGAATCTAATCCTAGCAATTAAAAATACTCATCATCAAAATATATTGTATACTTAATCAAAAATAATAATGAAGTAATAAATTTCAAAATCCTGGCATTGAACGAAGTGTTAAAACTTTGTGCCTCTAATACTATACTCTGTTCATCAAGAGATTAGAGGAGACGTAAACAAAGCCACGTGCATTTTGACCACAGTGCGCCCTCTTGACGCTTTCGCTGTGTAAATAGTCCCTTGAAGAAATACTGTTACTAAGGTCTAAAATGTCAATGTTTGCTAATGCATAAACTAAGTGTACTGAGCATAGTTAAAGTGTAAGAATATGCAGTTAAGTGAATCTGTAACCAGCCTAATTCATTCTGCGCGCGCATTATTCAGTATGAAAGTAACATGGCTGAACAAGTGAGTTGTGAAACATAAGTGCGGCAAATCGTTGCGAAATGGTGAAAAGACAATATTGAACGTGTTTAACAAGTTCTACGAGAAATATCCTGAACTTGCTATCGAAGACGTGATGAAATTAACATCTGAGTTTCCCGGTGTGTCAGTTTCAAGTATTACAACACACGCAAAGAAAAATCATAGTTGGTGAGTATGCCGGCCAAAAGCTACCACGAGCCAGATAAATGGTGGATGTAGTTTGCGACGAATTTGTGAGATCTGCAATCCGTCGCAAAGTTCACCAGTTCTTTGTTAACAATGAACTACCACCTTAAACAAAGTGCTGTTGGCAGTTAACTCTGATCCCGATCTTCCAGATTTAAAACGAGCTTCCCTCCACAAGCTGCTTCTGGAGATTGGTTTCGAGATTGTGAGCAGGAAATCAAAAACTGTTATTGTGGACAGAGATGACATAAGTAGCAGTTAATTTCCATGTGCTACATTTTATTTGGATCAAGTAAATATATCCTTTTAGTAGTGTAAAATGCATATTATACCTACGCGTAGTGGTAGGTAACTGTGTTACGTCATTGTGAATGCACGTCGCCGCGGAGTGATACAAACCGGTGCTTTGTTTATATCTCCTCTAATCTCTTGATGAACAGAGTATAGATGGCAACAGGACCATAACAGGGGAGAGAGGGAGCAAGAGAATTGGATTGGATTGCACTGCATTGCATTCAGCGAGTTCACAAGTTACCATAAAGGTTATGAACTCTGAATATGTCAATGAAAATGTACAGCATTGTGCATATATACATAAACACTAGATATTAAGCATAAAAACACATTTACAGGCAATATGAGAAAACAAAAAAACAAAGTAGGAATAATTCAGAGTGTAGATATATACAGAAATTCAGGCTATGAGCAATATAAACCGGATATACTTCACATCACGTATGTGAGCATGCAGTGTTGCAACATTGTGGTGGGCTTTACAAACTCTTTTCATATTATAACACTCTGGTGACGTTACTTTCATGTTTGCTAATAACACTACACATTAATGTGAAAGAATAATCAATTAACACACTCTGTCACACTTTAACCTCCAACTACTTGGTTCTGAGCAAGACGAACACAAAACATAATATAATAGAGATGTGGCAACCATGTACTCCGGATGCAGTTGCCACGTTGTGCTTTAGCAGACCAAAACCAATTGAAAGTTTAGTGAATATAGTAAAAATAAATGAAGCATTTGTTTCCAGTGTTATATATAGAACTGCTTGTACACTCAGTCACTTCGTTTGATAATAGACTTGTTGAAAACTTAAGAAATGAACTGAAACATAAACTTTCAGAGCTAAACCTGGCAATGGTGCAACCTATTCCCCTCTCATGTGCACCATCCCCTTACCCTACCTGGGTTTGTATCGCTCATAGCCTGGGCTTCTGTGTAGTCACCCAATGTTTGAGGTTGAGATTGAATAACCTTGAAAATGTTTCAGTGTTTCCAACATTTTAAAGTGAAGATGAGTGTAAAAAAGTGAATCAAGTGACTCAAAAAAGCAAACTCGAACATGAACACTTCATGATTAATGGTGCTTCTATTTTTAATATTTAATTAATAATAAACTAAAGATCCAATGTCACATTTTCACTCCACTATAACTTCTGAATTTCATCTTGACCAAGTTGATATTTATGAGACATTTTTGAGTGTGTGCTGGCAGACAGATTTTTTTCTGATGAAATCTCAAAATCAAGTTTTTGGGTGGAACCAATATCATACTTCCTCTACCTAGATATGTGGTACAGGAAGTAAAAAGGTTGCTGCTCCAACTTTCCTTTGTACATATGCTCAGGGCATCTCCAAGTGTTAATGTTGCTAGCCACACATGCAAAAGCAAAACTCCTAGAAAATTTGTAACTGGAAAACTCTGGAGTAACAAATCTGCCATACCTGGGCACAGGTGATTCTGGTGTTAGTGGCAAAACACGCAGATTCCACATGACATTCTTGATCTTTGCAGCTGCTCTCATTGCTGACAATACAGTGTTCTTCATGAGCATAGCTACTGTCATGGGACCCACCCCTCCAGGAACTGGAGTGATGTATGAAGCCACCAATTTCGCCTCTTCAAAGTCAACATCTCCTACCAACCTCTGGCCTGACTTTTTGGTCGCATCTACAAAATGTATACATATATTAAGTTACGGTTAACTAACACAAGATTATTGTATACATATATTAAGTTAAGGTTAACTAACACAAGATTATTTTAACACATTTTATATGGTTGTATACATATATTTATATTCTGTGAAAAGATGTACAAATTGTAATGATTTTCTGGGTTAAAAATCTACAACATACTTGGAAATTATTCTTTACTCCTTTTCAAACTTAGCAGCTATTTTGATACTGGTTGAAATTTATGCACTTTATTTAGAAAGTCACAGATTTAAAATGTTCACCATCCAAACTTGTAATTAACTCTGACAAATTTAGTTCTAGTTACAATTTATTGGAAAGGTAGAATCAGACTGAAAAATCATAAATATATAAATGCTAGTATAGAGCATTATATGAGCTGAACAAGGATACGACAGAACCTCAATCATAAAGTTTGAAGCAAAATAACCAAAAAGCAAATTATAAATATTGTCACATTGATATGTCGAGCTTCTCAGTGGGAAGCATCCCAAGTTGAATGCTCCTTGGATGATGTCACATTGCCAAGGAGGTAGGGAGTAACTTTGAGAACTTCAGAATGCAGTCAAGTTTTGAATCCTTGGTAATTGACAGTTGAAAGTGAAAGAGTTTTAAGTGTATCTGAGTCAATTTGTCTTGAGTGAGGCCATAGTTAATCGTAAAATTAAAGAAAATAAAAGTAACTGAAAGTGAACAATGTTACAATGTTTTAATCAAACAAACTTAATAAAATATACACCAAAATAATCACAAAAATCTAGTTATTAGTTCAATATAAGAACAATGCATTTGTAATTCTAATTTTACTTACATAAAATGGCAAATATAGAATAGAACATAACCAGTGTGAAACATTAGTATGTTGTTTTGGTGAGAGGTATGCACCAAACTGGCACAGCAAAACAGTTACTCACCAGGTATAGCATTTATTCCACAGTCAATAACAACAGCACCAGGTTTTATCCAGTTGCCCTTTACCATCTGAGCCCGTCCTATGGCCACAACCAGGATGTCTGCTGTAGCGGTCTGGGAAAGCCATAATCATGTATTGGTACAAGGTTCACTGTTAATTTGTTTGCTAATATGAATTACAGTT
This sequence comes from Tenodera sinensis, assembly GCA_030765045.1. Lineage (NCBI taxonomy): Eukaryota > Metazoa > Arthropoda > Insecta > Mantodea > Mantidae > Tenodera > Tenodera sinensis. The sequence goes on along the minus strand of CM060971.1, from coordinate 109,969,369 downwards.
GGACTCTAGAAATTACTATTGTCCTTTCCATCAAACTCACATTAATGCAGTGAAGAATCAGGTTCAGGGAAAACTAACAAAGCAATTTCTGCCTTAAAATAGTATTTTGACATACAGAAATCCTTTTGTAAAATAATATGATTTGAAGCTTTCCTGTGACGAACATATTCAAGTTGTTCTCGGGCTTTGAGCCAGGTGTAGTGATGAAGAGCCATCAACGTTTTGGGAGTGTACATCTCTCCCATCATCAGGATGATGAATGAATCAGCAAGAGTGAAGGGACCAGTATATGTACTGTCTGCTAGTACGTACTGAGTAGAAAACACCCAGTCTAGTGTGGAGGTGGTTCCATGCTCATCATCCTGATGATGGAAGAGATGCACACTCCCGAAACGTCGATGGCTCTTCATCACTACACTTGGCTCAAAGCCCAAGAACAACTTGAACACTTCTGTAAAACATTTTCTTAATTTGCACAACCACAATAAATTCTTCCTCTTCAAGTGTCAGTCGAGATACTGTTGATAATGAAGATGATGGTCATCGAAACATGTCTGGATAAAAAGTTAAGTGCAACTAAAAGTGTCTATAGGTTGGCTCAAATACTTCTACAAACCATATGAAAAGTTTTACTCTTTATATCGCTTCCTATATGTTAAGTAACATAAAAGTTAATTTGACAGTATAAAATATTGCATTTCATCACATAAGTGCTGCCACTGCATAATGGTCATATTTTGATTTACAGACAACCAATCAGGAATTGAGCATTTTACTGCATTAATATTCCAGGTGTTCACTACTGAGAAATGAAGACTGGACATCAATAATGGGCTAAGTGTCAAAAAGTTGATTTTAAGTTAGTCAATGTTTTGTGTTTTGTCAAAAAACTTCCAATATAAAAACCTGAACCAAATTGTTTAGTTATTATCTAGGCTAACACTTATATCACTATTACAAAAGTTTTTTAAATTCCCTCACCCTTATGAATGATAAAAAAAAATTTTAGTCAGAAAAACGAAGAATGTGGCAAGTGCCATATATTTATCTGCTAAAATGAGGTAAGTGCCAATGAAATACATCACAAGGTTTGTTGATAATTTTATCTGTTTATTACTGTAACTTGACATGAAGAAACATTATATATACACATTGTATTTAATAATTCTGAACTTTTTTTTTTTTTTTTTTTTTTTTTTTTTTTTTTTTTTTTTTTTTTTTTTTTTACTTTTAAAGAATACAACACTCTTTTATTTGATTAATTCTTCAAAGAGCACTTGATTTTCTTCTTTCAAATACGGCAGCATTTGTTGCAGATCTTTCTTCTTCTCAGCTGACAAGTGGTTTTGACACGGTTGTGATGGTATAACCAAGTCCTTGATTATATTACTGGTAATCCCTTTCTTGAGAATTTTGGAGATGCTCCATCCTTAAATTTCGTTAAAAATTGTTCTCGTCTTGATGACCCCAGGTGCAGCTTTTTCAACTCTAAACCAGCTGCATTTGGAAATATTTAGTTTTGTCGTGTTGATGTATGAATCGGCTGCTTGTTTGAAATCAAAGAAGTCTTCAGGTTGGAGCATAGTAACTGCAAAGGGATTGCTCAGTGTTGCATTCACCATCAGCTTAACCGGGTCCTTAGGAACTTGACATTTTTCAACCCTTTTTCGTTTCTCAATCTGAGCAAAATCCCCGTCACATGACAAAAATGAGTGACCGGAGGCCAAAAACTTATGGTTTATCTCATCAAATTTGCCCGTAACTGTTAAATAGATCCAAAGAAATACCATCATTTTATTTTTATTCTGGCCAATGGAATTATCAGACCAGATGTTAAGTTTTAGTTTTCTCATAAATTCAGGACTACTGAGTGCTTGAAACAGGCATGAGCCTTGGCCATTCATGCGCTCATGCCACAAAGTCATGAACCCCTTGTTGTGGTCACCAATATGGACACACATGTTATAGCATGAAAGCTGACGTGAGTACCACATCTGACACGTTTTTATTGTTGACATAAGGTTTCCCTTCACTTCTACTACGTTTCTTTTCATCCCAAATTGATTCACTTTTGTTCTGTTTCTTGCCGTCACTGTTTACTTCCATTGTTATAATCTACCATGAAAAACAAATGACAAACTGAAGACACAAACACAACAGGTTTTAAATGAAGTAATTAGGTTAGAATTCACAGTGGGGTTGTCTTCTGCGCTAAGAATCAACACTAAAGCTTGTTGGCACAAAGTCCATTTCAGGATCACCAGCGGTCCGGCACTTACCTCGCGGGCCATCTGTCGGGTCTTATATACACTATGATCATGGTCGTGGCAGTTAGCCCGCTTGTTAGGTTATTGGCGATGGCAATAACTAAATTTTTTTGTATTTGGCACTTAGCCCGTAATTGAAGTCCAGTCCTCAAATATTGAAAAATAGCATGCCGTCACTGCAACCTGTTAGGTTCACAGGAAAGTGTACAGAGTATCAGCATATTGTTATGTATTCTCATTGCCAATGCCATCAGTTTGCCGACTGTCAAAATGGTGGCCAGCCCATCAATGAATCTGACTGATTCAACTATCTAAGGAGTCAGCAGACATGAGTAAATAACAGGGATGTGAACCATATGGTTAGCACATGCCAAGTTAAGAAATGTCTTATTCTTCAAATGTGTACAGCTGTTCGTTTCTATGGTTATTCTAATGAGTGCTTATATATACTAAATATTTATGCATATCTGTTACAATATCTTTACTTATTATTTACCTATTTTAACTTTTTTCCACGCCAAATTATGGATTTGTTCAATAGTCCCATAATATCAATTTCATTTAAAAAGTACACGCAATACAAAAATATCAAATGCTTTTGTAAACAACAGATGAGTCTTAATACAATAAACCCAAAGTCACATTTTTCTTATTTACTGGAGTAGGTGTTTGTATTGCGGTATCAGCCTCACTTTTGATTCCCATCCTTCACCTCTCCTTTCTTTTCAACTAAAACAGTATAATTTAACTGTGCTTCAATACCTCAGATTTGCTGATACTCTGTTACTGTATGCTAGTCGCTGAAAGTTAATGCAACCAATCTTAAATAATTTATTCTTTGCATAATGGTTGCACTGTATATTTTTATTTTATGAAGAAAGCATCACAGTGCAATGATTATGTGATGATATACAGTAATCCTTATGAAGTGCCATGGGAACCAACTTTTCTGCTTAATAAACTGCTACACTGTGTCTATGAGTTTACATACCTCTTTGTCCAGATTCTTGGTTTTGGAGTGACACACAGTGACAGTTGCATGGTGCCATTTCAGTAGTTCTGAACATGGCGTTCCCACAATTTTGCTTCTGCCTAAAACAACAGCTTTGCTGCCTGCAATCTGGACGTTACTTCTGCAAACATAGCAACACTTCTACATTCACATCATTTTCCTTGTAATGTTGACTTCTTAGTGACAAACAGAATAAAAGCATCTATGCTACCTAGCCCTTTATGGAAGAGAAAATGTTTTGAGACAACTTTTGTTATATTAACTTAAGATAGTAGAAACTAAAAAATCTGATGTGTTGCACTCACATGACTTTCTCTATTTTTGTACTAACCATTCTTACAAACTCCAATTCCTCTATCTTCTTTGTGTTAGTTCAAAATCAAAATTTTAGAAAAATTTTCTATGGAAAGGGTAGTTTAGGGTGAAGCAATTTTCTTTGGAATCTTTGTGTCGCATTGTTGAAAGACATTAAACTTAAATACCAACTTTGGTTTTTAACCAACTTTTTGTTTTTGAGTTAGGCTGTCCACAGACTGACAGACACACAGGGATCTTTTTCTAAAAATGCCTTTTTTTTTTTTTTTATTCAGAGGGTCTCAAAACATATATTTCCGGTGAAATCTCGATATCGAATTTTGGGTGGAATACAATACTTTCTCTACTTTACTATACCTAATAGACAAAGTATAAATACCAAGATGCATAAAAACTACAGATTTGACATAAAAATAATACAGGGTTCTTCATTTAAAACCTAACAGGCACACAGCATTTCGCCTGTGCGTGATTGGCTGTGCCACAGTCGGTTTTGCTCCTACATAAACTCCACGTGTAAAGCATGTGTAACACTCTTAAATTATAGAAGATGCTAGAAATGTCGTCCACCCTTGACTAAACAAGCATTATACACATTTTGATTCACATGATTAAGTTGGGCCACTGTAATATTTCCTATTTCGTTTCTATTATTTTGTTTTAGTTCTTCCAATGTATGAGGATTTGTGCAAAACTAAAACCATGTAAGTGTGCAAGTGTCCACGCTTTAAAACAAGGTGGCCTAGTTACATGAATGCATTATTGAGAATGGTTTCTTTCATCAATGAATTGATCCACAGCTTCAGCTCTTTTCCAATGAGACATGGTTCCACCTAAATGGTCGTGTCAGCACTAAAAAAAGTTGGTACTAAGCCTCTGAAAATCCACATTACATTCAAGAAATCTCTCATTATAATCGGAGAGTTGGAGTTTGGTGCGCTGTTAGCGCTACACGCATAATCAGTCCAATATTCTACAAGCAGACTGTAAGTGCAGAGAGGTACCAAAATGACATTTTGACCCTATTTTGTTGTGAACTCTAGGAAGAAGAGAAAGATAAAGTTTATGAACCAAATCCTCATACATTGAAAGAACTAAAAATAATAGAAATGAAATCGGAAACATCACAGTGGCCCAACTTAAACATGTGATTCAGAATGTTCTCCCAGTATAATGCTTGTTTAGCCGAGGGTGGACGACATTTCCAGCATCTTCTATAAGGTAAAAGTGTTATACATGCTTTATGTGTGGAGTTTATATAGGAGCAAAGTCAGCTGTGGCACAGCCAATCACGCACAGGGAAAATGCAGTGTGTTTGTTAGGTTTTAAATGAACTATGTAATTTACAAATGTACAATTTTCACTGCTTCATGATGTAGGAATTATCTACACTATAAAAGCTATAGTTTATTAAGAAATTATAACCTTTTTGAAATTATGTTAAGATTCATTACATCTTATATATTGGGGCAGTTTGTTATATTAATATAGACAGATATACATGGGAAGCTATTTTCATAGTTTAGTTCCGTATGAATTTACAAATAAGTTACTTTCTGCTGCAGTTTTATCTGAATGAACTTCAGCATTTGTTTTGAAGGAATATATTTATTTATATTTTAGTATATATCTTATATGGTATTTACTCAATGTAAAAATCTACCTTTTTACAAGTTCCACAGCTCCATTTGGTGTGCAAGGAATGAAACCAGACATGTCTCCAACTGCAACTCTTCCTTCATTAACTGTGTTCAATCTGAAAAATTATAATTTACTGCTCTATCTTTATGAGATTAACTCTCATACTACAGTGAATATGTCCATAATACTGTGTCTGGTTTGTGCAAACATTCACAATCTTGAGCTTATTACATTTGTATTTAATGTGAACCTTAAGGAGAGATTAAAGTCCTTCCAAAGTTAAATCTACTACATTCATAATTCATTATCTCAGAAACTCGTATATATGATATCAGACTGAAATTTTACATGATTTAGAAGCACAGCTTCTAAGTTCACTGATCTAGCTTTATATAATAAACAAGTTTATTAAACAAAATAAGATTATTCCCTTAATGGTACCATCTTCAGATTAAAGTTTATCAGAAATACCTTTTTTAATATAAAAGAACTATTTGCACAATTTTTCTTGAGCCCTGGACTTTAGTCTTAGGAACAGTCGGAGTCAAGAACGCCTGTGTTTTGCGAAAGTAACAAATGAGCATCATTGTCCATACTCCAGTATTACCACTTATCCTGTGGGGGGGAGGTCCTGACTACCTCAGCTGCTGTGGTGTGAGCGCTGCATACCCCTAGCACTTGTGGTACTTCTGATGTTGCCACAAGTACACTGGGCTGAACATCTGAGACCCTTTCATATGGGAGTTGTTTGGATTGGGTAGGTCTTGGTCAGGCAGTGGTGCCCGATACTGATGGGAGATTGAGTACATCCTGACTTGTCAAGGCAGGGTTGAGAGAAGCCTCAATATTCTCAGGAGCTAGCTTACAGAGCTAGTAGCCGGTAAGCTAGATATCTGACGGTCCCACCTACCACCTAGGTTATAGGTAGTCTTCCTGGATGGGTTGACACACATAAGTGAGCTTCAGCTCTTGTGGTAGCTCCCCCGCCTCATAAGTAAAAAGTGTTACCACATGCATTTCATTGTATTTCATTACCCTTGCTATTCTCTTGCGTTAATTTCATTTCAGTTTACTTTTCTTCCTCTACCAAATCAGTATTGGGTGCTATGCCGTTCTGCAATTACGAAAACTGGTCTTTCCATCGGTTGAAAGGTCTTCCAAGATCTCTTTTACCTTGAGGTTTGAAGCGATATATTATCTTTGGTAAACGGGAATTCGACATTCTCTGGATATGTTGTAGCCATTTAATTTGATAATTTTGTATACCCTCAACCATTTCTCTACAATTCTACTGCATCCTAATCTCTTTGCTTCTCTTAGCTAATGAATGAAGAAACCTCATTTGTGAGCTGTTAATTCTAGCTTTATCTCTTGCTGTTAGTGTCCAACTTTCGCTTGCATAAAGGAGAGCCAGTTTTGCTACAATATTGATCTTTAACCAATTCAAGCAGTAATTGTGAACAAGGTTTCAAACACTCGCAGAAACAGAGAGGCTTAACTTTCCAAATTGTGGCAAAAGAATTGTTAGATTATGATGTAGTGGATTTGTAACCATTATTGCAGTCGTCTTCTACTTCTTGCAAGCATTGTTTCAAACCACTGACGCACAGTTATCTGTGAAAGTAATCAAGGAATCTGAAATTATTAATGACTGGCATAAAATTATTATTCCAAATTATAAGATTGTACAAAAAACTAAAAATGTAATTTTTTGACAATTTTGACCATTTGACGCCGTATGACATGGTTTGGAGGGAGATTTAGCATCTCGACCTATGAAAGACCTCTCGTCCATACCCCTGAAAGGCCCCCCAGGTAGGGAGGGATGAGATGAGAGAGTGGCCAAACATAGGAGACATGACAGCAGAGGGCAGGGTTCCTAAAGTTTACAGTAGCAGCTCATACACAACCCCTGCAGGCTTACATATCCCCTGGGGGCCCCAATCTTGGAGACTGCACCCAGACCAGAGGATGAAGGTTTACAGAGAGCATATTCCCTGCCATACAATGTCGAAACTTCCACCGACACTCACAACCCTGAAACAGCAGGATGAAAGAAGTGGAAGGAGAAATGAAGCAAACTGAGAAAAAGATAAAATAGAGAGACCGGAAATTTGGAGGCTATAATTAACCTTCCCAGCATTCCATCTAGCAATATGGGGAAACCCCCAGAGGGATTGAACCAAGAATTCGCTAATGCAAGTCGCACACGTTACCATGGCACCACCTCGCACAGTATTGTGAATATTTAGTTTCCCTTTAAGTGTTAAAAAATAGCCATCCCATTTTGCCTAAGTGAAACTGTATATTACAAATGATTATCCTTAATGATGGTGATGATAAGTGACCACAGTAATCATGATGACAGAACTTACCCATCAACATCCTTATCTGGCGACACTGAGTCGGTGATGAGATGTGAATCAATAACATTGTCAGTGTCTAATGGCATTTGAACAATAATGCCATGTACATTTGGGTCTTCATTCAGTTTCTTCAGCTTCATCAAGAGCTAGGAACATAAATGTGCAAGAATGACATACTCTGTGAAGACACCTGGTGTTGCAAATAAACATTTTCCACAGGATAAGTAAACATACCTCAGCTTCAGTAATAGTTCTTGGTAACTTCACATGATCTGCTTGGATACCTATTTCAGTGGCAGCTTTTATTTTCATGCGAATGTATACATTGGAGTCTTCCCTGCCACCAACCTGGACAATAGCTAGCCCAGGTTTAAACCCTGGCAGCTCCTCGCCAAGTCTAGCAACATCTCTTGCAAGCTCTGCGCGAATTTCACTGCAAAAACAAATATTTAAATGCTTCTTTTAAGTCTATAGCAAGAACCAGTATATAGACATTTGAAAGTACTTGTTTATGTGTGCTATCTGTGAGTAATTGTATAACATTGTGTAGGTTGTAGCTCCAATTGTACAATTACACTAGACCAGTGCTGACCAACTTTATTATGCACTTGGGCACATTTAACTCATACCTAAGAAGGCACGGGTGCCATCACAACCACCGTTAGGTTAAGTATCCCACTTTTCAGCAGAAAAAGGGAAAGCACTGGTTAGGGAAGGAATGAATACAGCTTTAGGTGTACAAAAATGTACTTTATGGGTGAGTACTAGGAAGATATTTGGAAGGAAATAGTTTTGTCTTGAAATCTGAATTAATATTAGAAATCATTGGGAGTAAAAATTTGCTCTTGAAGAGCACCAGAAAACTACAGTGCTGCATTAAACCAAATGGGCAGAAGCCTTGAACTAATGCACCAACAGTTTTGTTTATAAGCTCATGACAAATGGTGTATGCATTATCAGTTGATTCTGGCAAACTTACCATCCATTAAGAATAATATTATGTTATGTATCTTTTAATAAGCTAGTAGAAGTGATGTGTATCTAAACCAGTCAGTTAATTCTGATGATGGGAGTAAGTTGAGCTCTTGAAACCGATCAATTTGTTTCTTTTATTTATTTTCAATTAACATCCTCCAACACTGTGTCATATCAGACAGTGAATGGATGAAATGGGTGAAAAGATGCTCAAATGAGCCCAAGGTCCATGGAGCTTTAAGTTACCCAACATTCGTCTTTTCAGGATAAGGAAAACCTCGGAAAAAACCTTACTCGGATAACTTACCCTAAGCGAGATTCGAAATCGCGACCTCTTGAACGTGAAGCAGACATGCTAACCATCACGCTACCGAGGCGGGCTTGAAACCGGTCAAGACTAATTATATGTAAGTGATGTTAAGCATTTCAAACTGACTCAGTTTTCATTATAAATTAAAATATTGTTTATTAGACACATATTCATTGTGTTTGATAAGTAACTCATGGTGCCATTTTTAATGTATGTTTGAACTACTCTTCTGCAAAAAAACTTTGATACACAATTCCATCATTTAGTTTGCTGAAACTAGCTAGCAGGCAGCTATCCATGATCTTGTGACCAAAGTCAGGCAAATAGGATGTTTTTTGAACAAACATCCAATTCAACAATGTTGTTTAACAAATTTTAGTGAAACAACTTTTTCAGAGACACAAAGAATATGTTCACAAACAAGGTCATTACCTCCAGCACCATATTGTAACACTGATAAGCCAAGCATACATATAGCCTTTTGCATAGATATAAATTATTTGAATTATTAATTAACTCTCAGGAGACACTCAGTGGTTACCGACAGTTCTAAAAAAGAAGGGACAAAAATTGGTACATATGGATAATTCCCAAGCTGGAGTCGTGGTGTCTCTTAGAAATAATGACCATAGGATCAAAAAGTAATGCACAATAATGTTGTTCTACCTTGGCATTGCAGCTGGGAATGTTGACATTTTGCACAGATAAAGCTGAAGTTTTCACTACGGAGTGGCTTTCTTTCTTTTTCTTTTTTTTGTTTCATGTGCAGCTCTAGCAAAAGAAGCATGAACAATGCAACAAAGATGACAGCGCATGTTACTGTTGCCCACATGTGAACAGCTGCAAGATGCAGCTTGATTTTTATGGGCCAAAGGGCATAAACTGAGTGAAATTCACAGGGACATGTGTGGCATATATGGGGATGATTGTATGAATGTAGCAATGTCTCCAGGCAGTGTACATTCTTCCAAGAGGGCCATGTGAAACAAATAAAAATATATTATTGTTTTAATGATGCTGTCAATTGCCAGGATCACAGCAGCATCGCTGGTGTGCCAGAACTTTGTCCTGCAGGAGTTCTTTTACATGCCAATAAATCTACCGACATAGAGCTGTCACTTTTAAGCACACTTATAAACCATCATTCTGGGCCAGATTTGAACCCACGAACTTGGAAACAGTAGGCCAGCGTCTAACCAACTGAGTCAACCAGAACGACTGGGCCATGTGAACCTTAGCGATTCATCAGCTCCAGGCTGCTGCTGTTGCTTATCAGAAAATCACCAAATTTGGTTTGGGGGTGCTCCAGCATCTTACACCATCGGACTTTCATCTGTTTGGTTCCATGAAGAAATTCCTGGACAGCCAATACTTTGCGTTATATGCAGAAGTGAAATCAGCAGTCCACAGATGGTTATACTCCAACTCATACAAACTTCTATGAACAGGCATATTGAAACTGGTACCACAATGGGAGAAATGTGTTGAGAAAGTTGGTGACTTTGTCAAAAAGTAGACAAAAGATGGAAGTTCATTTGTAACTTTTTTTTTTTTTGTTCTTTTTTTCTATTAAACTTATTTTGTGAAAAATTATTGTGCATTACTTTTTAATCCACCCTCGTATTTGCCATCAAAACCTGCATGGAGGAGAGTATGGCCAAGTGCTATGGAAACTGTGACATCTGGATGTCCCCAAACAGCCAGGCACACTAAGAGCACTGTCTGGCTCTTCACAAGATCTGAGATTGTTGAGGGCAATCCCTAGAAAGGCTACGAGAATATAACATCTTTTTTTAGTGTTTAACACCTGCTTTTACTACTACGGCACCGCAGGCAGTGACACTGATGATCCATGGGACGAAGATGGAGCACCGGTGGAATGAGATTGTGGGGGAAACCAGAGAACCCAGCACCACTTCATGCAGCACAAACCCCACATGCTGTTGCCTGGAATCGAACCCGGACCACTTTGGTAGAAGAATGTAACTGAGTTATAACATAGGTACCATGCCAAACTGAGATTAAGGCAATCAAAATGCACACAGACTGGCCACGATAGAAGCATAGACCCCATTTACAGAACCTGCTCTGGGAATCACCAAATTAATGGCAAGAACAAAACTTGATACTGGATTAGAAGCCCAGCAGCTGGAATCCTTGTATTTTCTTGCATGATGTTATCACTAAGTTCCTTTAGCGTACGAGGTTTCCTGCTGCAGAGATTAGGCAAGTGAGCGACAACAGTTTTACAAGATATGCTGCCTGTTTAAGAGCAGGTCAACATTTCTAACATTTACATTAAGGTAAGGATTTTAGTGCACCTCTGATGGCAAAATTTTCTTGGCTACTCTCAGTTCTCTCATGCAGTGGTGAGAGCACATGGAAAGGGTTACCATATGTTTTAAAGACCCTATATAACACTATCCAGTATTTCACTACAGACATTAAGTAGCCCAAGCTTAAGAGGTAGAACTGGAACTTAAAAATTCAATACCACAACTGGGATTTGAACCAAGAAGGTCTGTGGTTCAAATCCCAGTTGTGGCATTGAATTTTTAAGTTCCAGTTCTACCTCTTAAACTTTGCCCACACACGGCTTGTGTGTTTAAAAACACCAACATTAAGTTTGTTGGCATAAATAAATAATAGCCCAAGCTTATTTTAACATGCCAGATGCCCGTACATCATTTCAACTATGCCGTGGCATTTACTGAAGTTAGATGGTGTAAGATAAAGTGAGTATTACCTTGCTACTTTAGTTCCTGACAGAAGATTACCTCTCTCTGTGGAGTCGCCACTCGTAGACATCCTAGTTGCTTCCCTGCACATTAGATACAGATTATAAATGTCAACTAATATGGCTCATTAAAGCCACACAATCTACAACCTCTGACAATTAAATTTGGTGAATAGTCCTGTAACATTCAAGTAGATTAACTATGAACAGCAGTTACCTTACTGTCCTTCAAAGTAGTCCCCTCACATTGCTATGCACCGCTGAGACCTGCGATGCAGGTTCTGGAAATGTTCCAAGAAGGCTTCTTTTGGGATAGTATTCAAAAGTCTCGTCACATTGCTTTGGATGTCAGCAATATTGTCAAATCAACGTTGAATGCTGCACGGTACATTGAAATTCTGACCCAATTCGTGCAACATCTGTGCAGGGTACGACCCCAGTACATACAAGGTTCCCGATTTTTTGTTCACGACAACTCTCGCCCACACACAGTCAGTATTGTCAAACAGTTCCTGGCCAAAAAGGGGGTGGTGCAAATAAAACATCCCATACTCGCCAGATCTCAATCCTCCAGACTTCTTCCTATTCGCTCAACTCAAATGCGCTTTGAAAGGAACACGTTTTGACGATATTCCTGACATCCGACGCAACGTGACGAGGCTTTTGAACACCAACCCAAAGGAAGCCTTCTTGCAATGTTTTCAGAACTTGTATCACAGGTCTCAGTGCTACATAGCAATGTAAGGGGACTACTTTAAAGGACAGTAAGGTAACTGCTGTTCATAGTTCATCTACGTAAATGTTACAGGACTATTCACCGAACTTTACTGTCAGAGGTTGTAATATATGCATATTTTGGAAAAACATTGTCTCCAGATCAAGTGAAGAAAGATATGGTGCCACCAGATAAACGGCAATGATTTTAGTCACACCTAGGGTTGTGAACCCCTTCCATTCCCACTATTGCACTGCTTTTCTTCCAAAAATCCAAAACGCATACATCCAAGTCCTCTACTTAATCCAAACTTCCATGCTTTTGTATGCTGTGAGTGTGATTAGAATAATGGTTCAATTTTTTTTTCCATGAACTGATTAATGCTGCACATTACCAAGCCTAAATTTTGGAGCAGTTTTCCCTTAGTTGACAAATGAATAGCAACTTGAGGGCATGCTTCAACAATACAAGGCTACAGTTCATACAGCATGGGTTTCTTTGCATTGCTGACATTTTTGGTGACAGAATGATCAGTGTAGGGTTATGGCCCATTCGATTCCTAGACCTCATGCCCTTCAATTTTACTTGTGGAATAATTTAAAAGGTAAAGTGTATAAATCAACTGCCTGAGCATTACAAGAACTGCAAAATAATACAGGGGAATAAACAGCCAGCATTTCCCAAGAAGAGTTGCAACATGTGAACGATAATCTATTAACATACTGCAATGCCTGCCTTTGAGCACAAGGAAAACATTTACAAACATTACTAAGATAAGTGAAGTTTTTAGTTTCTAATTTTTTCTTACTTTAGAATCTACAAACATTCTTTGTAAAGACAGCAATGTAAGGAACATTCAATACTGTAATTGGCGTAAAAATGATGGTACTAGTTGGCCTTGTCCGTTCATTCTGTTTGTTTCAATATTTAAGACTGTCTGCACAGGATTGAGGTATCGGCAGTTAAGTGTCACGTAACCATAACCCAGGCACTGCTAAAAGTCCTGCCACTTAATCTGAGGAAGTAAGAGGAGGAAACTAAAATGCATAATTTTCTTTCTGGTCTCGTATCAGAAGAGGAAAAGACTCTCGGGAACATGTTTAGACATATCAACTTTCATGACAATATGATAAAGATAAATGATCTATGGTTAATATAAGAAATGTTAGGAAAATATACTTGCAACTTCAACTTGGGTAGTGGAGTAAATGTGCAGCTTTGAATACCTGAGATGTACTACAAACAGAATCATGAACTATTTGTGTATGCCCAGAAGGGCAAAGAGGTAAGCAAAATACTATATGATGTGTGTATAATACAGTAACTTGGATCTTGCAATGAGGTGAGGAAAATAACTGGAAGCATCTGGAATGTGTATCAAAGAACTGACATATGAAATGGGAAGTTATTTTGGAAAAAGTGAAGAAAGGACAATGAAGTGATCGCAAGAGCAAAAGACATTGGCTGGCACACTGAATGAGAAGAAACTGCTTCCTAACAGGCACTCTGGAACACAATCAAAGCAGACGATATCAGTAATAGATAACATAAAGAGAAATAATTCAAATACAGAAAAAGCTGAAAGTGGAAAGGCTACAAAGTCCTGCCCTTGGACTGAAAACTGTAACTGAAATTGTTGCTGTACCCATAATCATGGCACCATCTTTCCATGCATGCAAAGGAGAGCATGATGCAAGTCTTGCAATAATCCCCAAGAATGCCAAAGTGCCAACAAATACTAATGAATGCACCAGTCCCCACATCTATAAAATTTGTTAAAATCTTTTAACTAGACTCTCACATTTACCAGAGTGAAATCTTAGGGCTTTTAAGCGTTTTTGGAAGTTCAGACTGATTTTAATTTTTTCCCATTTCAGTTGTATAGAAAATATATACAGCTGTACAGTAATAACTATCCTATTCCTTTCCTAACCATGTATTATGTTTATATTTTTATCGGTTTCCCTTCGTTACTTCTACAATGCTATAACAAAGAAACCTGCTTGAATGTGCTTCCCCGCCTTTCCTTCCCTGAATTTATGGTCTTGTGAAGTACGAAAACTGAACTTGGGAAGGAACTGTCAGAGAATTGAATACAGTAGCTGGCCGGTAATCTTTTCATTCTAGTTAAAATTACTCAACTTACCCCTTTATTTACAAATTAAACCTTAAAAAGTGCTCTATGCATTTAAGCTCGCCTTTATCACTAGTAATGATGCACCTGTTATGCAAATGCAAATTAATATGTACCGACATGTACTTATAAGAAAACAACACGTGACATTGAGTGGTCACATGGACTCCATCAACTCCATGGACTGTAGTATTAAATAACACATCGAAATTTTTATTTTCAATAAAACCACGGGGCATTAAACGTGAACGATAACTAGAGCAAAGTACTAGTTTATTGTTTTTCAAATGAATGTATCGATGTTGATCTAATAATTTATGCAGTTATTTCTGTTGCTTTCCCGCGTCAAATAATAATTTGGCACTAAGGGAAGCAAGCGATGCGCGCCAAATTTAAAAGCATTGATACACGCGTATAATCGCACTGGGAAAGTTGGCCTTTGCTCTTGGCCTCTTGCAACGATAGAAATTCATATTTTGAAATAGTGTTTTATCAGTATTCTTGCCAGAGAATTTCACAGCAAATTAATAGCTTTCCAGCTCATCTAGAGCAACAAATCTTGTTTTAAGAGAAACAACTGACAGAAAGCGATTATATCACTTTACTTAATATAGGTAATAAAATGAATAGCATTGAAATTTTATTTCTTTATTACATAATTATTATATTTATTCTTGCGGTAAATTAATATTTCCATACTGCAATAACATGCATTACAACTCCCAAAACGTACCCGTATCTCCATGGATTTCAGTAATATTCTGATGAATTCGAAGCACATAAATAAATTTCATTTATCTAACGTTTATCTAGCATAGCGTAACGTAGGAATGAAATGAACTGTCAAATAATTTATACTAATCTTTGTAGGTAGTCAAACTCCGCATTTTTCAACAAAGCAAGGTGGAACATTTTACAATAGCCGCCCTCCCCGCTTGACAATCCTTTTCATAGAAGAAATGTGAGAAACACTTCATACGATTTATAACATGTTATGCCTAACATGACGCCGTGGGCGAGTGATAACACCACTCACTTCTCACCAAGACACTTGGGTTCGAACCCTGGGGACGTATGTGGGATTGGCATTGGACGAAGTCCATTCATTCATTCATTCATTCATTCATTCATTCATTCATTCATTCAGACTGCTCCATAATATTTCCTTTTGTACATTTTGCCCTATTTCATATCACCTTTCTCTTCGTCATACCAGACTTCGGGCTGATCACCTAGCTTGACCACTCTCTGGATTGGAGTTTGTTCCTCAACAGGCATCAAACCCAGGCGTCCAGTTCTAAGTCCTGGAGGTGTAAGTTCTTTCTACGAGGAAGGCAAAGAGAAAAAGAAGAAGAAATAATCTATACAATACTGGTGTAACAAATAAAGCACATTTTTTGAATTGTTTGAAAATAGCATGTGATCCATTGCTTTCGAAATCTATTTTATGTAGCTGAGAAAACATGATAATCACACAGAAACTTACTATTTAAAAACTGTAAAAGTAATTACAATATGCAAATTAATACTCTGCGGTCCTTGAACAGAAAAATGTCTGTAGAGGATTATATCCAAAATGTAGGTTCTCTACTTATGTCCATGTATCTAGAACAATAATTTTAACTTTAAAAACTATTACTTTAAATAATAGCATTGACATCAAGCATTGCACTTATTGCGTATTTCTGTCTTACATATAATAATAGGCCTATATTAATTTCATTTAACTTAATGTGATTACAATGTGTGATTCAGTGCAGCTTTCTCACTGTTTTCTTCTCAAGAGTGATTGCAAGATAATACGTTTCGAGGCAATTAGTATAGTGACTTCATCCAGTTTTAAAAACTGTCACCCAATAACCTTGTTCAGTTTTCCCTGAGATCAGTGGCCGCTAGTGACTTGTCGCAGTGACTGTGCAGTATATTACATCACCTTTACTCTCTTTCTCTCTCTGACACACACCACACCATTCTAATTCGCAATTTATATAGGTAATTGAGCTTTCATGTTTTGCTATTTTTTGTTTCAAATGACCAATATCGCAACAACCATTATTTGTCCGGATGTCGTTTCTCTCATTCGCAAACAATAAGCATGGAAAACAGCTTATGTTCCAAAGATAAACCCAAAATATTTATCTCCTTCAGTTTCGCCCTGCTATTCGTTTCCACACTTGCATAGATTCAGATTTCCCGCTATAAGCAGACACAACTGCATACAATTTGCTGCCAGAAACACAAGTTTAACAAACAATAATAAACAATTTAACAGAATTACTATTCCAAACTGGCCTTAGTATTGGCCTTAGTAAATTACGACATGAAGAGTAATTATGTATATGCATCTATAATGGTTTAATAAAATATATGTAATTGTGTTTACAATAGTCTGTCATTTTAATACAGAAAATATCTTCATTATATTTAGAGATGTCAAGTTGGCTAACTGCCTAGCAGGTTCATTGCAACTTCTGCTAAACAAAAGGGAGGCAATGCTTGTAGTAAGGAAAACGGAGGAGGTTGTATACGACAACGCAGTGCCCTTGCGCGGTAACAATCGCATCTGTTAGCTTTGTGGATCCTATTTACCTTGGATCATACTGCTTCAGCTCGTCGCACTCCTAAATACAAGATTTCCTGCCTCCCCGCGACCCCTCACCCTAAAGCTTCCTTCGCCAAGCGATAAATCGGGTTTATGCGTCTCTACAGCTTGTTGGCTGAATGCGCTGGCATTCGGTGAAGAGGGCGCGGGAAAATTAAACGAGCAAGTTCATATAGAAGGTTCGACATTCGACCTTCTCATATGTATGACTATATACTCTGTACATCAAACGAAGTCACGTGCGTTTGGACCACAGCGTGCCCTCTAAATGTCCGCCTCGGTAGCGTGATTGTTAGCCTGTCTGCTTCACATTAAAGAGGTCTCGAGTTCGAATCTCACTTAGAGTAAGTTATGCCGGGGAAGGTTTTTTTCCAAGGTTTTCCCTTATCCTGAGAAGGCGAATGTCGGGTAACTTCAAGCTCCATAGACCTCGGGCTCATTTGAGCATCATTTCACCTGTTTCATTCATTCACCGTCCGATATGACATTACGTTGGAGGACGTTAATTTAAAAAAAGAGCCTTCTTGACGCTTTCGACGTCTAAATAGTCCCTTGAAAAAATACTGATACTAGAGTCTTACTTAATGTTTGCTAAAGCTTGAACTAGGTGTACTAGGCATAATTAAAGTGTAAGAATACGCAGTTACGTGAACCTGTAACCAGTCTAATTCGTTCTGCGAGCGCATTATTCTGTATGAAAGTAACATGGCGGATAGGTAAGTATTGTGAAACATAAGCGCGGCAAACCGTTGCGAAGTGGCGAAAAGATAATAATATTGAACATGTTTAACAAGTTCTGCGAGAAATATCCCGAACTTGCTATCGAAGATGTGATGAAATTAACATCCGAGTTTACCGGTGTGTCAGTTGCAAGTATTTACAGTGCACGCAAAGAAAAATTCTTAGTTGGTGAAGTCAGAATTCCCGGCAAAAAGTCACCACGTGCCAGGCAAGTATTGGATGTAATTTGCGACGAATTTGTGAGATCCATAATCCGAATTTCACCAGTTCTTTGTTAACAATGTACCTCAAACAAAGTGCTGTTGGCAGTTAACTCTGAACCCGATCTTCCAGATTTAAAATGAACTTCCCTCCATAAGCTGCTTCTGGAGATTGGTTTCGAGTTTGTGAGCAGGAAACGAAAAAGTGTTATTGTTGGCACGGACGATATTATTTTATGGCGGAGAGATTTTCTCCGTAAAACGCCGAAGGTGTACTATTTAGACGAGACGTGGGTTCATGAGGGACACACGACAAGCAAAGCATGGACTGACACCACTGTAAAATCAAGAAAGCATGCATTTCATTAGGGTTTGAGTGCAGGGCTTAAAAGTCCTACGGGGAGGAGTAAGCGCCTGTTAGTACTGTTCATAGAAAGTGAAGGTGGTTTTGTGGAGGGTGGTGAGCTTGTGTTCGTATCTAAAACAACCGGAGACAATCATGAGGAAATGAATGGTGGCGTTTTCAAATCCTGGTTTGAAAAGGTTCTCCCCAAATAGCGTCATCATGATGGACAATGCCTCTTACCACAGTATGAGGTTAGAGCGTATACCAAATCATTCTTGGAGAAAAGGTGACATGGCATGGCTACAGAGTAAAAACATTGTTCATGATGACGGTCTTGTTAAGGCAGAATTATTGGCATTGGTCAAGTCTCGTGCTAAAGAGTACGATAAATATGTGATTGAAGAAATGGCCAAACTTGCGGGTCACACTGTACCCCGATTGCCGCCTCATCACTGTTATTTGAACCCGATAGAGATGGTGTGGAGTCAGGTGAAAGGATACGTCGCCAGGAATAACACGGCCTTCAAAGTTCAGGATGTGCGTGCTGTACTTGATGCTGCATTTCATACTGTAACACCGGAAAACTGGAATGCTTGTGTCCAGCATGTGATACGAGAAGAACAAAAGATTTGAGATTTGGAGGGTATTATTGACGCTGTTGTGCGAAAATGTGTTATACATTTGGGAGATGAATCGAGCGACACAGTTATCCGACCTGGAGGGTATAGAGCCATTTTCCAGCTCAGATTAGAGGAATGTAGATGACGTACGTGGCAGTGCATTTCCATGTGCTACATATTATTTAGATCAAGTAAATATATCCTTTTAGTAGTGTAAAATGCATATTATACCTACGCGTAGCGGTAACTGTGTTGCGTCATTGCAAATGCACGTGGAAGCGAAGTGATACAAACCGGTGCTTTGTTTACATCTCCTCTAATCTCTCGATGTAGATAGATAGAGATAAATGCACATTCACATAAAGAAAGATCTGATGTGCTGCACTCACATGACTTTCTCTACTCTTGTACTAACCATTCTTACAAACTCTTATTCCTATATCTTCTTTGTGTTAGTTAAGATAAACATTTGTACAAATTATCTTATTATTTCCTTGTAGGTGCAAGGGGAATACTAGAATACAGTAGGCTTTGTGTGATAGTCAAATCTTTTAAAGCTTTGAGATTCCGTTCTCCTTATACCATTAATATATAAAAAATGAACAACGATGTTCCATTTCACGTAAGTTTTAAATTTTCCGTAAGTCACACACATAACATGGAACATCTCCGAAATGGTTCACCCTACAAGAAAATTTAATCAGACAAAAATGGTGTATTTTAGCGAGATCTACATTTTTTGTATAGTGTGATTTGGTCTATCTCTAACGGTTTACCAGTTATGCAAAAGCCGTCCAGAGTAAATACGACTAAAGGAGCTATAGCCTGAAAATTCAAGATATACATTTTATTTGTCATAAAGATATCTCAAACATATGACATTTTGATCAAAATCGTTAGAGCCATTTTCATGAAAATAAAAATTTTCGAAAAATGTTAATGTAAAGAGTAGTTTAAGGTGAGGCTGTTTTCTTCAAAATCTTGTCGCATCCTTGAAAGACATTAAACTTAAATATTAACTTTGGTTTTTCACCTACTTTTCGTTTCTGAGTTACGCAGTCCACAGACTGACACCCCCCCCCCCCACACACACACACAGAACCTTTTTCTAAAAATGTTTTTGTTTTATTTAGGGTCTGTGTCTCAAAACACACGAAATCTCGACATCGAATTTTTGGGTAGAATACAATACTTTCCCCATTTACCAGTAGAGAAAGTAAAAAAAAAAAAAAAAAAATTAATGGGTTGTGCAGTTGCGAGTATGCGATCACCCAGGAACTGCCACTGCCAAAGACGTTATTAAGCTCGCATTGTCACCTCACTAATGTGAACTAGTTCCACTGTTCATTATCACTCACTTTGTTTTGATATTCACTTCATTTTCCTCCGCGACTAAATACGCCTGACACGGCCTCTTCTTCCGGACGGCTAAACTTTCTGATGAGTCGAATAGAAGGCGTCATTAATTCCTTGTAGTAACAGCACCTCACTGCACGTCACTATAGAGCCATCACAACTTGCTCGGAGAACAAAATTTTTTTCGTCGCGCCAGGAACGCATTTGGTAGCTCGTTTACTTGCTGACTCACTAACTTACTTACGCCAGACTGACTCACTTCCGGAGGGTGACTGCTTATATAGCCGTCGGAAGTTGCCAAATAGTTCCAGAACATTTGAGAAGGCGAAACCTCAAGCAGATTCTGGTTATGTAACGATAGTGCTCATAGTGTTTACGGTAGGAGAACGCCCGCTTTATCTGTTTACGGTTCCGAAAGCCCGGTGCCTATCTCCAGATAACGTTGGGCCATAGCCGCTACGTCATAGTACCGAGATGTATTTTTCATTAGACCGACAAGGAAACTTGTCTCCGATTCAGGAATGTAGGAGGAATCCCATAACACGTTACAAACGAAGTACAACGGATGTGCTTAACGCTCGAATTTTCGCTATGACAAGATAAGGAAAAAGACGGAAAGAGTGATGCGCAGCAAATCCGCAATATGCAGCGCCATCATCCAGATAGAAGCAAGGACAAGTGGTGCAGGTAGCCTTTCGATATCTCAATGAAAAAGGAAAGTATGATTGCTGTCAATGGACATGTAGTTGTAGAGAGACTGAGTTTTATTAATAGAAATCTTTGTTATGGTTGTGAGTGTCCTATTTTGTATTGGGCGTGAAGAACCGCCGATGTTTGTTTAGAGGTCTTTCCACGAGGCTTGAGGTTCCTCTACGTTCAGTAAATCCATGATACGGGACCAGTGGCTTTACTTCCCTTCCAAAGGAAGCTACCACACGGATTTTTACGCCCGAAAAAACCCATATCACTCAGTCGGATATGAACCTGCGACCTCAGGAACTAGAAGCTAGCACCATAAGATTCTGACTAGCCATGGTTTTAGTTCCCGTTTATCTAAACAGTAAAATCCTGCCTTTTCAACTATTTTTTCATGTGTAAATCAAAGACCGTCTTCGGTTAGTGAACCTATTCCCTTCTGAGAACGTGTGTTTACTTTCTCTACTACATATAGTAGTATCTAGGGGAAGTATTGTGTTCCACTAAAATATCTGATGTCATAATGTCACCGGAAATATGTTTTGGGACTCCTAAATAAAAAAGAAGCACTTTTTGACAAAGGTCCGTGCGTGTAAACAGTATTCAAAAAGAAAAGCCCGTTAAGTACCAAACTTGGTATTAAGTTCAGCATCTTACAAGGATGTGACACGAAGCTAGTCAAGAAAATTCCCTCACTAGAGACTAACTTTTACGTGGAACATTTTTAGAAATGTTTAATTTTCTCGAAAATGTTCTAGCAATATTGATTAAAATATATGTTTAAGATATTTGCATGACAAATTACATATACCTTCAAAAGCCCCTGGAGTCTCCTGTTTTTCTGAATGACTTTTATGTAACTGGTAAGCCGTAAGAGTGCAGTACAAGAAATTTAGATCTCATTAAAAAACACAAACTTTATCAAAATATGCTCTTCTTGTGTGAATTTAACCATCTCCGAGGTATATCTTGTTATTGGTTCCCATTTTAAAATACCTGCACTTTTTTTCTATATTCATAGTTCCCAAGACGGGTGGTAGAAAGTATCTGTTTTCCTTTTACCAACATGCAGGAAAGGGAATGAAAAATTGTGATGGCGAAATACATGTATAAACGTTCCCTCCAAAATCTATCACCACGGAAAAACATACCTCAGGAGATAGGTATCTTCTCAGACTGAAAGGAGGAGCTGTTTAAGTTTCCCATTGGCTAAGATCTTCTGACACAAGAGAATGCCAGTTTTATTTTCCAGTTCCTCAATTCCAAAACGCTTGTTACACCCCAGTGGATATCATAGAATCCCACTCTGGAACCCTCCGCAATGAAGCCGCAAATTTCCTGGCGAATATAGGACCTTTCGTAATATAATTATCAGCGTCTCAACCAAATCATACACTTCATTAAAACGCCATATAAAGTAAGCAATTCAAGCCGCGACCAGCCCTCGACTCCGAAAAGCAGCAGAAAATAAAAAGTGAGAATGGCTGTTGAAAATCCAGAATTCATGCCACATCTGCCACGGAAAACAGCTGTCACACAAATCACACTAATAACAGGGCATGACTACCTAGCCAACACCTGTATAGAATCATCTTCACATCTCCTAAATGCATCTTATGCAACAACAAAGAAGAAAATATGGACATCAACCGGAGCATTGTATAACAAAGAGAAATTTGAAAGACAGCGAAGTACTGGAGAACAAGAGTGCTAAGGACTAATGACTGGAGTTTGGTGTCAAATGCAGCACCTTTGACAAGAACACTAAGGCTGGCCCCGTAGCTCAGTCGGTTTTTTCTGCAACTAGGATAATTCCCCAGCGTCCCTAGAGCCTGGAAATATGAATGCGAGTGTGAAGTGTATGTGAATTTAATGTAATAATTAATCCAAGCTAATAGAAACCCAGCGCTCAAAAGCGCCGCTAAGCGAGTGTGCAATTGCTGTTGAACAATTGTTCCAAGAGGTCAAAGACCGCTGATGACACCTTCGATGTCAAAGGCGGCATATAAATGGAACATTTAAGAGAGAGAGAGAGAAAGCCTGTTTTCTGATGGCCGTGCAGAGAACAGACTCTAAAACCATCACATAGGTAGCGACCAGCTCTTAACATAGTTGACTATTGTTTAAGTCTGCTATATTCCTTTAATCCAGTACGTACAGTGCTTGGTACACCTGGGTGGGCTGAGCATTACAAAAAGTTCTTATATGTACGTCAGGGAACTTTTAATTTTAATTTGATAGTTATTCATTAAAATATTACATTGATGTTGTAGCATATGGCTTTATTGGACTTTAATCAATTAGGTACCTAACTGACATCTCATTACAAATGAATTAAAATGTACAAATATAAAGCAAAACAAATATAATAAATATAATAACCAGTAATATAGTCTTATAATAGATTCACTAATGAAAAATGCTACATAATTTTATTATATTAACATTTGTTGCTTACGATAATATATTAAAGTAGGTATATAAAAAGTATAAAGCAAATGAAAATTACAGAAGAAAAATAAAATGTTGAAATTATGTGGATAGATGCAGCGGTCCTATTCTACCCTGAATGCACGCTACCACCCTATTCCCAATGTATGTGCATATCTACAAGGAACCCTGCAATAAAACCATTTCTATACGTGTATTAACATGAAGTAGATAGACGTACATCCTTTTAAAGAATGTTACATGAGAGTGACTAGATGAAGTAATCAGAGAAAATACAATACATATCTTTAACGGCCCTAACATTGTTTATTAACTGAGGCCAATTTAGCGGCAAAACTGTGGTTTGCTCCTTTTATTGTTTCACAAACTCTTTGGCTATATCCACAGAGTGCATCGCAACAAACATGAGGAGGCGGTACTGTTTTTCTAAACTCACCTCTTGATCTTTTGGTTTTAACTGAATCGGAGTGACCGGAACCTTGCGAATTTTGAGGATTTGGTTCCACTTGCTATAAGGGATTAAATAAAAGCTAAAAGGTAAGAACTTGAGTATTTTAGAGTATTGAATGAAAAGGCAAATAAGTTCCCGTTTTGTAGTGCATTTTGTTTTGAATGTGGATCTGAAACTATGAAATTCTCATACATTTATTTCGGAGGGCAAAATGATAATTTTTGCACCGATTTACGGAATAAAGTATATTTGTTTGGAGTTTAATGGTTACCGGGAATATTGTAATTCGAGAATTTATACATGTCAGTTTTATCAATGATGACTGAGGAACTGAGTATGAAAAGATGTGTCTTATTAAGAATGTGTTGGCGACTATGAGTCCACCATTACCCATCTATTAAGTAGAGAGGGGAAAGGCTCAAGACTCTGAGTAAATAATAGTAAGCTTGAAGGTTCGGGTTCGACTTCTACTGGAAGGAAATCAGAAATACTTATTAGTCACAGCTTGATAAGGTAAACTCCTTACTGTTTCGAAATTCCATGAACTGGCGACATCAGTAACTATTTAACTTTATCGAGAAACGGTGCAGATGAATTGAGGTGCTATGCACACGTGATAGTGCCGACGACCTACTTCTAAGAAGTTTGTGCTTTCTGTGCTATCTATATAACGGCATTGTAACGTATCGCAGTATAATCAGTTTATTAATATTCATAAGTGGAATATGTCTAAGTTAGTGTGTGTATGAACAGGGTTAGGATTTGGTTTTGGTTTCGTTCAATGAGTTTACTAGTGGGCATAAAAGACATATAAACATTATGTTTGTATGTTGGTAAGCCCAAACGACGTTCCCACTAGGCCCTCAAACCCCATTCACTCACTGTTTGAATTTTGAACATAAAAGACATACACAAGCAATATGAAAACAGAGCAGGGATATTTTCATAATGAGTTACAGAAACAAAATAAAATACTTTCCCAGTTATAAGACCAACATAATATTATAAGCAGTTACTATTTTGTTGTATATAAATTGGAATATCAGTGAAGCAACATCTATTTATAACACCATATCTCAACTCTTTCTCCACTTTTCCAAATTGACACAGATATAACAGGTAAGTTGTAGTGTGATTCGATTGTAGACAATGAACGTAAGAACAGTAACTAAGCTTCCAAAATATGCAGAAGTATGGAGTAACTTGGTGATAGAGGACTTAAGTAGTTCCTGCACTTCACTTCCATTTCCCCTCCTTGTAATTGGTAAACTTCTGTGGTTGGTCTATATTCTACTATTTAATTCCTCTATTATCCTCTTGTGCACTGAAATATATTAAAAGTAGAATTTAATCACCGAAAACCAGAAAATATAGTTTCATTAAAACCAAGCATTTCGAAAAACATGTTCTAAGCTTTCATATACTAAGTAATTACACATTGTGTTCTGAATTTGTAGATGTAGATTGGATTGTGAAGAATTGAGTATATTTGCCAAAATCACGATAAAGTTCACCAACCTAAATATTGTATTGTTTTGTCGGCAAAATTAATTTGACTGTAGTTCAGAAAGAATATAATTTGGTAGTAATACATATACCATAGTATTACGCAGAGCTCCCACAGGAAAATTACAACGATTTATAAATAGCTTAAAACTTGCAAGGAGGGAAAATGGAAGTGAAGTGCAGGTGTCCATTTAATTTCTCTATTATGACTAACTTCCTCACAAGTTTAGCCAAGGTTGTGTTACTGTTTTTCATACATCAAAAAGCAGATGGAGTATAAAAACCATTACTTCTGTGTATAAATACATTGCATCCGTTGGATTATTGAATTCAGCCTATAGCACACGGAAAAATACTTTTAACTTGTACTACTTTGGCTCAGTTACTCTGCTGTGTACTTTGTTTACTGTGTGCACTGACGTGAATCAGACATCTATACTATAAGCTTATATAGTCAATCCTAAGCATCATTAAGGAATGCAGTCACTCGCATACTTTGATATAAAAATGGTCGCTAATTAACGTAAGCTTACACACACACGCACACGCGCGCGCGCACACACACACTATATATATATATATATATATATATATATATATATATATATATATATATATATATATATATATATATATATATATATATTAACCTTTACTGAACCTCCCATAAATCTTAAGCTTATATAAACATAAGCATCACTAATGGATGTACACTTGCATGCTTAATATAACCACTGGTCACTAGTTAACCCAAGAATCAAGTGCTTTGGTACGCCATTTCTGTTTGTTATTCCTCTGTTGGCAGCATTTTACTTGTCCATGTATTGCAAATATGCTGCAGTTGGAAAGTGTCATTTTGGGCAAGGAAAGAAGAAGAGGGGAAGAAAAAAAAGAAAGTGTCATTTCCCACAAAATGACTGGTTCTTGGCCCTCTGGCAATACCAGTGGCAAAAAGTAGTATGTTATTAAACAATTATGATGGCAGTAACTTTGGACTAATGTCTGGAATACTGCCTGATTATAAATAGTATTTTGTATTATATTACATGAGTTAACTTAGCTCAGGAATTTCGTTAGTTAAAGGATAAACTAAGCAAGGTGCATTTTATTCCTGCTAACCGGAAATAATATTAAGTACAAAACAGTATTCCACATTCAGTAATACACGCAAAATAATTGAAACCATCTCTGGATAAATGTTACTACCTGGGTCACGAAATAACTTTCCAGTTTCCCTACAGATGCCGCTTGCTCCTTTGTGTTTCGAAAATGTTTGTTATAAGAAGAGTTACAGGCAACAACAGAGTAGCCATAGGATCTGCGAAGGTAAACTCTAACAACACAAGGAAAAGTAAAAACAAATTGAAACTGTCAATCCGGCAGAGTTAACTCATTTAGCTTGACATTCTTCATTCTGATGTGTCGAAGTAGGAGGATGGCCAGTTTGGCGTTCTTGCTCGATTATTTTCTTAACAAAGAAAATGTTCTAAAAAGCGTGGGTTTCATGCTCTACATCTGACAACTCCAAACAGCACTTCTGAAGTAATTTCATTCTACTCACTTTTATTTCTGACCCAAGTACTAAAAAAATATTTAGACATAAATTGTGTTTTAGTAAGATCTATATTTTTGTAAAGTAAGAATTTATGTATCACTTCGGTTTACCAGTTATGCAAAAGTCATTCAGGGTAAATAGGACTTCATTAGCTATAGCCAGAAAATTTAAGATATACTTTTCCATTTGTCATAAGAATATCTCATATAACACATGAGCATATAGCATATAACATATGCTATTTTGTTCAAAATCGATAGAGACATTTTCAAGAAAACCAAATTTTCGACAATCTCATGTAAAGGTGGAGCAATTTTCTTCACAGTCTTCGTGTCGCATCCTTGAAAGCCATTAAACTTAAATACCAACTTTGGTTTTTAACCGACTTTTCGTTTTTGAACTACGCTGTCCACAAGCTGACAGATATGGACACGTGCGCGTGGGCCTTTTTTCTAAAATTTATTTTTTGTTTTTGGATTCAAAGGCCTCAAAATATATACATATATTCGATGAAATCTCGACATTGAAATGGGGTGGAATACAATACTTCCTCTACTATACGTAGTAGAGAAAGTAAAACTGGGACTGAAACTAATAATTTGAAATGTATATAAGAGGCGCTATAAAATAAGATATGAGCACTTGGAAAGCCTTTAATCTCCCATCATCCCTTATCAAGACTCTTTTAAAGCAAAATCACTGAAATTTCAGCAGAGTTCCATCTTGCTACTACTGCGCATGGACATAAAAAAGCTGCCAACTCTAACATAATACAAGTGTAATCCACAAGAACCTGTATTTGAGTCCCATTCATGTACACATACTAACCCAAATGTTGCAACCTAACTTTGGGCTTAATTTCGAAACTGCAGGACCCCGTTTTTTTCTGTGGCTTACCTCACTCTAATTTCAATCTTATATACTAGAAGGACGTTTTATTCCACTCGAAAATGAAATATCAGGATTTCGCTAGAAATGAAT
This sequence comes from Tenodera sinensis, assembly GCA_030765045.1. Taxonomy (NCBI): domain Eukaryota; kingdom Metazoa; phylum Arthropoda; class Insecta; order Mantodea; family Mantidae; genus Tenodera; species Tenodera sinensis. Next base: position 109,941,392 of record CM060971.1, on the reverse strand, counting down.
GTTTTGAAGTTCCTTGAATGAAATAAGACATTGAGTCTGTGAAGAGCATAATTCAAAAATGCAAAACTTGATATTTTGAGCTTAATAGTTTGCCTAAAAGTAGGCAGAGGAAGTCAAGCAAATGCATTTTCATTAAATTCTAGTGGAATTGACTAAAATGCAATTGCTTTATGAAACAAGTTCAGCATGTGACCTTAGAAACTTTTATTAAGACATTGAAATTTACATACTTCTCTATTTGTTTAATGTTTTATTTATTACTGCATTGCTTTCTGACCTATAAAAATCTTTTTAGATGTGTGATGATGATAAGAAACCCAAGAAACCTAAGAAACCTCCTGGTAGACCAATGAAATACCCCTACACCTTCACAGCAAAGGTAGTACAGTTCCCCTGGAAGTTTTATATTAAAAATCAGTGGATCTGGAGGTACTACTTCATGTCGCTTGTTGTCTGCACACCTATCTTCTACTATCTCACCACGTTAGGTATGCATGGCAAATTATTATTCTGCTGAACAATTATTTGAAGAATTGTGGGATGTGCTATTGATTATTTTCTATCATCTTACAGCAAATTCACCAGCAAATGTAGCAAAATGGGAAGAAGTAAAGAAGAAAGAACGGGAAGAACATCTCCACAAATAAATATTAGTATATGTAGCAACAGTTGTTTATGAGTTGTCTAGTTACAGCCTAAAATTGGCATCAAATAAAGATTAAACATAAGTAGTGTGTTTGGACTCATTTACACTCCTTGATCCGTTTCATCTTGTAAATAATATTTTAAGAACTAGAATGTGTTCTACACTGCTTATTTTTACTCGTGCATTTGCATTCCAATCTGACATCACTTTGAAATGTGTCTACAGTTACCTATATAGAAATGCACTTCGGCTTTGCGCCATCTAACAGTGTAAAGTTGTCTAATTTCCTCCAGCAGCTGAATCAATGGTTGGCTTCAGGCGTGGCTTTTAGAGTATTTTTCACTTGGCGTTGCCCTCTAGCGCCTGTTTGCAGGATATAAATGAATATACGATGAGAGCTTCCTTTGACCCTGCTTTCATGATATGGAAATATGTGTTCAGAGCTTTGAGCATGAGGCATCGCTAGTAGAGGTCAATATGAACCTGACAAAACAGTACATGTTGGAACGTCAGTCTGGGTAACTCACTTTGTTAGACGCTGGTCTAGTGATCTCAAGGTCGTGGGTTCAAATCCAGCCAGACCGATGGTTTTTGAGTGTGCTTAAAAGCGACAGCTCCATGTGAGTAGATTTTCTGGCATGTAAAGAACTGCGGGACGAAATTACGGCACACCGACGACGCTGAGATAATCCTGGCAATTGACATTGTCGTTAAACAACAAAATAATTTCAATTTTTTAACATGTTGGAATGCTAAATGAAGGGGCATATCAGCATGATATGAACCGCTACATTGATGACTTTCTGGATAGTCTGAGGTAATCCAAGAGACACCTCGCAGAACTCTAAGATAAATATTAAGCAATAATTACAATTTACGGTACTTTATGATGGCATGAAGTTAATAAATGACACAAGTAGTTTGTATCTAAGGGATGCCTACTCAAAGGTAATTTCATTTGTTACTTTCAAGACATCTCAGCGTGGAAGATCAAAAGCTTAACTTAAAACACCTCCCTCTAAACAATGCTGAAGTTTTTAATTTTTTCTATGTATGGTTCTGTTTTACCTAAGAAATATAATCCATTAAGTTTTCTATCTAACGCATACTCATTGATAGGCTTGGAAGGTCAGCTACCAAAAGTATGAAGTTATGCACATTATCTGTAGAGTAGACCGCCAGAACCGGTTCCCCACATTGTGTCGTTGCATGCACTAAAAACGCGCATAACTTGAATCCTCTTTAATGTAATTGGCCTAATAAGCCTACTCATTGAAGTCTCTCCCAATTTTGCCCCACTAATGCTGTGTTGCAAAAAACAAACAAACACCTATAAATAGCTATAAACTTGTTTAGTTAATGGATCTGTGAAATTTAGGTCGTTGCAAGAGCCACATTATAGGGCCCGTTAACTATCCCCTTCTTTAACGAGAGACGTTAACGAAACGACTGAGCCGATGAAGTCGGTATACGTAGTCATGTCAGAAGTATGATGTTGCTACAACAAACAACTGCCACACGTCCAGGATTGCACTTCTGATATTGTTTACAAAGTCGTTTCGTATTTTCTGCGAGCCAAAATGTAGAACAAAGGGAATAGAAGTAAAATTATCTCTTAAAGGAACATTACGTTATTTTCAGCATTAATAAAGCTTCCTTCGCCAGTCGCAAAATCGGGTTTATGCGTCTCTACAGCTTGTTTATTAAATGCGCTGGCATTCGGTAAAGAGTGTGCGGGAAAATTAAAGGAGCAAGTTCATATAGAAGAAGGTTCGACATTCGACCTTATCATATGCACGCTTATACGCAGAGGTAAATACACATTCACATACAGGAAAAAATTAGTGAATGTGCAGTTTCAAGTATGCGATCACCCAGGAGCCGCAGCTGTTAAAACCTCTCATGACTCTATCTCCTTCATGTAGATAAAGATTTGCAGAAATTATCTTATCAATTTTCTTGTAGGTTCAAGAGGAATGTGAGAATCTGCGGTGAGAATACAGTAAGCTTTGAGCGATAGTCAAATCTTTTGAAGGTTTGGAATTTCTTTCTCTTTGCATGTCTAAGTTATAGAAAATTAATAACGGTCAATAACGATCTTGCATTTTTGGAAAGTATAAGTGTAAAACTAACACAAATAACAAGAAATACCTGCGAAATTATTCTACAAAAAATTTATTTGGACGTCAATTGTGTGATTTAGCAAGAGCTTAATTTTTTGTGCCGTAAGATTTGGTCTATCTCGTATGGTTTACTAATTATTAAAAGGTCATTAAGAGAAAACAGGACTACATAAGCTATAGCCAGAAAATTCCAAATAATTTCATTTGCCATAAAAATATCTCAAACCTATGGCATTTTTATCAAAATCATTAGAGGCGTTTTCAGTAAATCAAAATGTTCCAAAAATTTTCGACGTAAAAGATAGTTTAGGGTGGTGGAATTTTCTTCAAAATCTTCGTCGCATCCTTGAAAGATATTCAATGTAAACACTAACTTTGGTTTTCAATTGAGTTCGCACACAAACACACACATGTGCGTGCGTGGACCTTTTTCTAATTTTTTTATTCAGGGCCTTCAAAAATATATTTCCGGTGAAATCTCGACATTGTATTTTTGGGTGGAATACAATACTTCCTCTATTTATTATATGCAGTAGATGAAGTAAGAAACTACTCTTAAGACCAGAACATGCAATGTGGTTAAAAAGGCACTGACCCTCTAACTGGCGCAAAACTAGCATTTCTCTTGAGCTAGAGCCATTTTTGACAACTTTCCAAGCAGAGAAGCAATGGTTACTTTTCTACATAAACATCTGACATGCCTACTGGAGATTCTTATGGAGAAGTTTTGGAAACGTTATTTTTATTTGATTTCTCCAGCTGAGCTCTTCATCTATTTGGAGCCCTAGAGATTTAGTATCTGGTACTTATAGTATAATTGTTGTATCTGATTGTTAATTCATGTGCTTGCTTATGTTTTATTTTAAATTGAATACAATTTGTGTTATAGTAATTTAATTACAGCAGATTTGCCTCAAATCAAACGTTGACCTGTTCAAAGACTTTATTGACAAAATCTCTCAACTGTTGATGTGACTTATTAGATATAAGCATACTAGTGTCATCTACATAAAGTACCACTGTTGACTCATCGCTAGGATTACGTGACTAGTCATTTATAAATATTAAAACTTTTATCTGTTCCTTAAATATGAATCAATCCAATCCTTTGCAAAGGAAATATGCAACCTATAAAGAAATATGCATAAAGCAATCTCTACAAGTGTTTATCTCGGTTAACATGAAATAGGTAAAAGAATAAGCGTTTTTTAAGAATAAATGATATAAGAGCAAGCAGAGAAGATCATTGGAGAAATGGCCCTAAATAAAATTATCTGAATCCAGCTAGCGACAAAGCTGTGAACTTCTCCTTTTATGCTTTTACACTCTTTGGCTATACCCATAGAATGTATCGTAGCAAACCTAAGGAAACGGCACTGTTTCTCTGAACGTACTCCTTGATCTTTACGTTTTAACGTAATCGGGGTCTTGCGGAATTTGGGGATTTGGTTTCGTCTGCAAAAAGCGGTTAAATAAAAGCTAAAAGGTAAGAATCGTTAAAATTGACCAACATTTTAGGTAACTGAATGAAAGGTAAAGAAGCTCATGGTTGTGCAGTATATTCCGTTTTGAATGTGGACCTGAAACTATGAAATTCTCATACATATATTTTTGTGATAACCTTCGCACTGAATTACCGAATAAAGTTTATGTTTGGAATTTATTTAATGGTTACCGGGAATGGTACGATAATTCGAGAAATTATACAGTCAGTTTCATCAATAATGACTGGAGAATTTAATAAGAAAAGTTGTCATATTAAGAATGTATTGTCGGCTTGGGTACACCATTTCCCAATGATCTAAATGAAGAGACGAGAGATTCAAAGATTCCGAGTAAACACTAATAAACTTGAAGATTCGGATGCGATTTCGACTGAAAAGAAATCGGCAGTTGTTTTATTAGTTACAGCTTGATACGGTAAGCGCCCCACTGCTTCCAAATTCTATGAACTGTTTAACTGGCATTAGTTAACTATTTGACTGTTGAGAAATCTGTGTAGATTAACTGAGCGGTTATATTTACGTAACTGTCCTAAGAGGTTTTCTAAGAAGTTTGTGCTTTCTTGGCATTACTATATAATAGCATTGTAAAGTATCACAGTTTTCTTAGTTTGTTAATATTCATAAATGGGATATTGCGGTGCCTAGGCTAATGTGTATACGAACAGGATGACAGGGTCATGTTCATGTATTAGGATTTGATTGCGTTCAGGGGAGTTCACTGGTGGCCATAAAGGCTTATGGAGATTGAATGTATCTATCAAGGAAACCTACAGTTTAATTGCATGTATATAAACATTAGATAATAGTATGGAACATAAAAGACATACAGGCAATATGAAAACAAAGCAAGGATAATTTTGTAATTATTTACAGTAAAAATCTCGAAACACATCCATACAGTTATAAAACTAACATAATATGTATATACAGTTACAATTTGACTGCATATGGATTGCAATACTCATCAGTGAAGTATGCCTGCCTCTGTAGTGTGATGGTTAGGATATCTGCCCCACGTTCAAGAGGTTGCAAATTCAAGTCTCGCTTAGGGTGAGTTATCCGGACGAGGTTTTCCCTTATCCTGAGAAGATCGGGTAACTTAAAGGTCTGTGGACCTCAGGCTCATTTGAGCATCATTTCATTCACTCACCATCCGATATGACGTTGTTGGACGACGTTAAATTAAAACAAAACAAAACAAAAGAAAGAAATCAGTGAAGCAACATCTACTGGCATCAATATCCGGATATTTATGACACCATGTCTCAAGTCTCTCCACTTTTACAAATTGACGCAGGTATAATAGTTTAGCAATAAATTTTAATGTGGTTGAACTATGAACAATGAGCATAAGGCCAGTAGCTTAAAATCTCCTAATTGGGCACAAGTGCAGGAATGTGGAGTAACTTTTCTACAAGCTTAGCCAAGGTTGTGCTACTGTTTCGCATACTCCAAAAAGTAGATGGAGTAAGCACCTTTTTTGCTGAATGTAAATACTTTTCAATAGAATTATTGAATTCAACTTATAACACTGGTTGATGCTTTTAAAAGTATCTTCACTACCTTTGCTCAATTCCTGTATCCACTGTGTACTTCAATTAATGCGTGCACTCATATGAATCAGAAACCTAAGGTTATATAAGTGATGAATCATAAGCATCATTGAGCAATGCACACTTATTGCATTCTTTGTTATAAACACTTGCTATAATGTTTATTTAAACTAGGCAGCCCATGGTCACATCTGGTAGCTCTTTACACATCCCCTCTATACTGCCGTCTGTGCAATTGCCTGCCCTCCCTCCTTTTCTTACAAGACATAACAAACCAAGAAGACAATAGTGAACTCTTGGGTGCCCTAATTTAACCATAGACATCCCACAATAAAGGAATAAATTGCATTTATATTCTTGCTCCAAATTTACCAGTAGTAATCCTAATGAATGTACATATATGCAATTTAAACTTAGCTCTGTTGGTAATTGTAGCTATTTCTTGGGAGATATTTTTCATAGGAATACTGAAGGATGGACTTATATTGGCTTCATTACATATGTGTGGCACAAATCTTAGAGATATCCAACAAACTTTTGCTCATCTCTAAAAATTATAATTACTGGTTCTTCATAATTCTGAAGAGACTTGAAGAAATTATATACATTATGAATTATTCCTTTAGATGGCCATCTATCACACTTATTTGAACTAAAGGAACTTGGTTGAGCCATTTTGACACAGCTGTTTAGTGTCATAGGCACAATGCTATTATCGCTTTAACGACATGCAGTTCAAAGAAAGTGTTCGCAGAGTGGGGGTTAATGTACGTGCACTGTGAAAGAGGGGAATGTGACCTTGAGCTGCCTATACTAAATGAATGTAGTATAATAATAAACCTAAGTATATATATATATAAAACCTAATCTCCCATGAATCAGAGGCTTAAGTTATATAAACATGATTAAGGTACTCATGCTTTAATGTGACCACTGGATGCTAATTAACCTATTATGTCTCACAGAAGACCTATACTCCATCCAGCCTTAGATCCTCCGCGGTAACCTGCGACTAATACAAAACAAACACTACATGGATTCATGCCTTGTGTTTATGTTGCAACAGAACGATATTTACTCAGGAGTTTTAGGAATATTGCTGCTATCGCATTACATTCAAGTAGTCTTTACGAGGGTTATCATACATCTTGAAAACTCACAGATAATCGCCAATATTTAGGGTACTACATTTTATGGTGTGCTTTGGTGTCGGCATATCACGGGTTAATTGTTGACGGCTTGTGTTTACACCAAGTGCGGATCTAAGGGTGGAGCAATTATAGTAGCTATGTCTTATGTGCTTTGGTATGTCATTTGTGAGTATTTGATATTCCTATGTTTTGTACATTGCAAAACTGCTGGAGGTAGGAAGTGCCATCTGCCATGAAATGACAGGTTCTTGCCCATCTGGTGGTAAAAATGTAAAACATTAGTATGTTATTGTTAAACAATCATGATGGTAATAGCTTTGGGCTAAAGTATGGACTACTGTATGATTATAAGCAGTGGTCTATGTTACAGTCATTTACTTAGCTTAGTAATTTCGCCAATTAAAGAATGTTCTAGGTCATATTGCATTTTGTTCTTTGCCAACCTGAAATAAAATCAAGTAGAAAAGCAGCATTGCATATTTAATTACTCATCCAGACAATTACATTGTGTAATTAAAACCATTTCTAGAAAAGTTTTACTACTTAAGCCACAAAATAATTTTTGAGTTTTCCTACAGATGCTGGTAGCCCCTTTGTGTTTTACAAATTTAGAGCTGCCGTTATTATAGGAGGAATGACTGATTTAGCATAGCCAAGGGATTCAGGGTCCTAGGCTACAAAGCATACCCAAAGGAAGAGTTGCAGGAAGAGTATCCATAGGATCTGTGAAGGTAAACCCCAGTGGCACAGGAAGAGCAAAAACAAATCAAAACTGCCAATCTAGCAGAATACTTTCCAATAAAAGAAAATGTTCTAAAAAGCGTGGGTTCCATATGACATCATTCCTGAAGTAATTTCATCCTTTTTCACTTTTATTTAACCCAAGTAGTAAAAAGCACACCCCATTTCTCTACCGATGTGTGTATGATTTTGCTTTCAGTGAATTAAAACATTTGAATAATCAGAATAACTGGCAAAGCTACTTTACTTGCCATCCAAAAACAATGTTAAAAATGGAACTGAAACTAATAATTTGAAAAGGTACAAGAAGGTGACAAGTGTGAACTTGAAATCCTGTAACCTCCCACCATTCCTTATCAAGATACTTTCTTTGATAGCAAAATGACTGAAACGTCAATAAAGCATACCATCTTGTCACTATTGCACATGCATATAAAAAACTGCCAATCCAATTATAGTACAAGTGTAATCCACAAGAACCTTTATTTGAATCCCATTCATTTATACACCTTAATCTAAGTGTCATAACCTAACTTTGGGCTAAATTTCAGTCACAGGGCATTGTTGTCTTGCTATGGTTCTAATTTCAATCTGGCCGTGTTTAATGTAAATGTTGGCAGCTCTGCAGGGAGTGTTCTCTATTGGTGGAACAAGTAAAATAGTTGTGTAATTGTTATGCTATGCCCTTTGAATTATGTAATGGAGCTGTTGATGTGACGTATATTTCAAGTATATACATTTCTTATATTTTTTTATTTTATTTACTTTAAATTAATACATACTTGAATATGACAGACATTTAGCCCAGATTCTTAGCCTGTCATATCCACCCAACATAATTTCTTATACATACATTCTTATATGTTAGTAACAAACATTTAACATTTTTTACTATATAACTCGAAGTTATTTACAGGCTGTTATGCCAAGGTCTGCTAGAATTGGTTTCCAAATGTTTCATCCACAACTGCGGTGGACATCTTCAGTGGTGTGGCAACCTTTGTTTACATTTCCATAGCAATGGCCTTGCTCTCTTACTCTTTATGCACCTTGCTTGACATCTGTCGTGTATCTTCTTTTAAAAATTAAACTGTATTTTTAAGTAGATAGAGAAATTAGCAAATTAACTTTTATATGAATGATTTCTCTAAAATTGGTAAGAGAAAGTCAAGCAAATCTAACACATTTCTTTTAATTAAATCTAAAGTGGAATCAGCCGAAGCTGCAATTGTTTTATGAAATATGTTCAGTGTGCGAACTTAGTTTAAGATGCTAGATGTTTGTTATTAAGATATAGAAAGTTTGTTTACTTCTGTTTGCTTCAGCTTTTATTATAACATTGCTTTCTTATCTGTATAAAATCTTTTTAGATGTCTGATGCTGCGAAACCTGTTGGCAGACCGATGAAATACCCCTATACCTTCACAGCAAAGGTAGCACAGTTCCCCTTTAAGTTTTACCTTAAAAATCAGTGGATCTGGAGGTACTACTTCATCTCGCTTGCTGTCTGCACACCTCTCTTCTACACAATCAGCAAGTTAGGTATGCATTGCAAATTATTGTGCTGAATAATTATTTCAAGAATTTTGGGATATGTTACTGATTATTTTTTGCTTCTTGCAGCTAATTCCCCAGCAAATGTAGCAAAATGGGATGAAATGAGGAGGAAAGAGCGAGAAGAACATCATCACTGATCTTAGTATTTGTAGCAATAGTTATGAACTGAATTGTATAGTTATAACCTATAATTGGCATCAAATAAAGATAAATAAATATGTAATTTATTTGGATTTATATTCACTGAACCTTGTAAACCTTTAAGAATTAGAATGTGTTCTAACTTTAACCCTCCATTAGGCATGTGCCCTGGTAGAACTAGTAGTTGTTTGGGTGCTAGTAAGCCCTCACTATATTTTTGTGCTCTTGTGCTTGCATTCCCCACCCCTCATTCAGGTTAAATATACATGGTTTTTATTAGCATTATCTTACTAGATTGATCAAGGAGAAACGAAACATAGTATCAGTACGCCATACATCATTATTTGAAATATACTGTCAATAATAGTAATACTGATTCATTTTTAGAATTTTAGTTTATCCATCACCATTTGGAATCATCTGATTCATACACGCGTAAGGCATCATCACAAGGTAGGTGATGCACTTCTTCCAAATCCTTGGGATTTTGTAAATCATACCTTTTTCGTGGTAATTATTTATTTATGCCCTCAAACTTTTTGTAGGCGGCTTTTTTTAAACACAAACTGTGGTTAGCCAATGTTTGAGTGTTAGAATCTGAACTGAAAAATTCAATGTCAAATCCCGTCTGTGGCATTGAATTTTTCAGTTCCGATTCTACCTCTCATATGTTGCCCACACATGGCTTGTGTGTTTAAAAAAGAACACCAGCATTAAGTTTGTTGGCATAAATAATAATTACCATCTAAGGTTGTTTAATCCCGGGACATAAAGTACTTAAGATTGTATGTTGTCCTTGGGGTATTTATCTCTGAAGTGAGATCCCTTTTGTGGTCTACTGGGAAAAATACAAATCGTTAGAGCATTTGCACTGAAACCGAAAGGTCTATGGTTCAAATCCTGGCTAGGGCATTGACTTTTTCAGTTCCAATTCTACATCTTATACCTTTTACTCCTGCTTATGAGAAGCAGTAATATGAAATATTTGTGGTCTGTGCTATACAGTTAATGCTGATTAGTCATTCTTGGAGCTAAATAAATAAACAAAACAGATAAGGTTTGAGAGGTAGAACTGGAACTTAAAAATTCAATGCCACAACTGGGATTTGAACCACAGACCTTCCGCTTACCGGGCGGCTGCTCTAACCACTGAGCTATTGTGACAAACTGCCAGAATGGCATTAAATTCTCAAACCAGTTCGTATTTCTCCTGGTCTGTGGTTCAAATCCCAGTTGTGGCATTGAATTTTTAAGTTCCAGTTCTACCTCTCAAACTTTGCCCATACACGGCTTGTGTGTTTAAAAACACCAACAATAAGTTTGTTGGCATAAATAAAACATAAGGTTTTCAAATGGAAACTGCATGGAAAGAGCTTTACTTGGGGAACAAATTCACCAAACCAGCTGGGATTTGGCCTTCAACGACAGCACACTGATGTGTCTCCACTTACAGGTTAGCAGCATACTATCACTTACAGCTCTATCTCAACCTCAAACCAAGCAACCACCAGAGAGAACTTGCTCCAAGCTGCAATCCTTTACTGCCAATGAACCTAAGTGCACAGTGATCAACTTATCAGACTACAGACTGTTGGAGAACCAAACCACCGTTCTAACAAAGGGGAACAACTTCACTGTCACTCCCAGCACTAAACCTACCAAAAATATAATTTCCAACATAGAAGTTGGCATATACATGTCTGGTTGTGCTGCAGAAGACATATGCTGCGAATGTGCCAGGATTCTACAATGAGCAAAACCTCCCAAAAGCAATCTCTCCAGACTGGAGAAGGCTCCCGTAAAAATGCTGAACAGCATTGGATACAACTTGAAACATATCAGCTCTGGAAAAATCTTGCAATATTACTAAGATAAGTGAAGCTTTTAGTTTCTAATTTCTTATTTTAGATTTTTAGCAACAAAGAGATTATCATCAGCACAGCAGATAAAGGCAACACCACTGTAATCTTTAACATTTCTGATTACTAACATAAAATCTCTGAATTACTGGATCCAGTTACCTACAGCAAACTTCCACGTGACCCAACCTCATGCATCTTATGAAAAACCAACCAGCTCATTAAGCAGTCTTTAATACCTGTGGAAAAGCAATGACGACTCACAAGCACAGAAGCTCAACCTCCGAGACTATACAGACTACCGAAGGTTCACAAACTGGAAGTACCACTCCACCCCATAGTTAGTGCCATTGTATCTCCTATGTACTACTTGGCAAAACACCTGGCCCTTCTGATAAGTTATCTTACTTCTCTGTTCACAATGGACCCATCCAGGAGTTCTATGTACAGAATGATGGAATAGCTATGGGAAGTCTGGTGAGTCCAGTTATTGCAAAATATTACATAGAACATTTTGAGGCCACTGCTTTGGATTCTGCTAAACAAAAACCCATATGCTGGCTTCGCTCTGTAGAGACGTGTTCAGCATCTGGAGCCACGGACAAGAGACCTTGACAGATTTCCTACGTCATATCAACTCTATGCATCCACACATACAGTTCACAATGGAAATGGAGAATGGACAACTATCACTTTTGGACATACTTGTAGCCAGGAAGTCTGATGGTATGCTCTCTTACACAGTCTAGAACAAACACACACACAGACATTGACACAGTCATTAAAACACTAGTAGATCGTGCCAACTGCATCAGCCAACCACAACTACTCCCCCTGGAACTTTCTCACATTAATAGTGCTTTACAGGCCAATGGTTATACCAGCCAGGAAGTTAAACGTGCATCTAGAGTGACACTCGGTTGCTGCCATCCTAAGTTATCTAGAACACCCACTTTTAGAGTATTTAGGCCCCTAAACAGTCTTGGGAATGCATTCCCATATGCTTTTTAAGTAAATCTGTATTGGGAAGCTCTGCAGTGACGCATACAAGGTACCTTTTACTGTTGCAAGGCCTGGGTTCGATCCCAGGGACCCCGCATGTGGTATTCTTGGTGGACAAAGCAGCAGTAGGGCAGGTTTTCTCCAATTTCCCCTGCCACTAATTCCACCAATTGCTCCATTATCACCTTTCCAATCATCGATTTTGCCTGCCCTTCATATCATCCTCTTCCTCACTATCATAGTAGCAGTACTTTAGTAGTAGTATTTACATATCTGGTGCATGGCTGACCACCCGCTTCCAGGTCTTTACTCTGTCCAGTCCATAGGTTCCTCTGCTTCCTGACAGGCATCTGACCCTAGGCACTGGCTTGTAAGTCCTACATAAGGGGAGGGTAAGCAGGTAAAGAAGAATAGGTATATTGTAATACATAATTGGATTCATAAAACCTCATGGATTTTTATACAGAACAAACAAAAAAGAATTTCTTGAGCCATTCATATGTCCTACTACCCTTAAATGGTTCTTGCAATATACTCAAGGTGAGTAGCAAAATAAATATGCAAATTCTTTAACTTGCAGCTAAAGCTTACAGCCTTATAAAAGACATTTTAGGAATATTTTAAGTTATTAAAGTTGTGTTTTTTTTTTTTTTTTTTTTAAATTAACGCCCTCCAATGTAATGTCATATCGGACGGTGAGTGAAAACGGTTGAAATGATGCTCAAATGAGCACGAGGTCCATGGAGCTTTAAGTTACCCGAAATTCCTCTTCTCGGGATAAGGGAAATCCTTGGAAAAAACCTTACCCAGATAACTTACTCTAAGCGAGATTCCAACTTGCGACCTCTTGAACGTGAGGCAGACACGCTAACCATCACATTACCAAGGCGGGCATTTTAACAGTTAAATTTCAAAAGATCATGCACTTGGGACCCCATTGTAACTTTATCGGTGGCACCATGGCCAAGCAGTTAAGACTGTTCGCCTACCACCTAGACGGCCTGGGTTCGATCCCAGGGGCCCGCATTTGGTATTCATGGTGGTCAAAGCAGCGTTTGGACAGGTTTTCTCCACCACTCATTCTACTAATTCCTCCATCATCACCTTTCCAATCATCCATTTTGCCTACATTTCATATCATCCTCTGCAAGTCCTACATAACAGGAGGGTAATCAAAGAAAGAACTTCGCTACCATTTATCTGAAGTAAATAGAAGTATTGCATGTCCACAAAAATTTGATAAGATTTTGCTGGAAATACACATTTTGAAGTTGTCTGAATCAAATGCAGAATGCATTTTTAGAAAAAGTTATTTTGTAGGTTAGGGAATAGAGTCATGTGACACATCAGGGTTTTAATTTTGGTTCTTTCAGTTCAATGTTTCTTATTGAACATCTTTCAGCAAGGTTATAACAGTGATTTAATACAAGAGGTGAAAAAATGACATAACTATACCTCACTGTAATTCCACTTATTGATTTGTTGAGAAGCTTCCAAGAGACTGGCTGTTCAGTGAAGTGAAGGTAAGGAAAAGGGTGATGCAATGTCTGAGCTGTAAGAAGGTCGAGTATACATTGCTTCTAACCTGTGTGTGGTTATGTATTGTCATGATGGAGAATTGCTTCTTTACCGGGATGAAATCACAGCAGAAGGACAAACTTCTGCTAAGTTCACACATGCAAGGCAGTATTGCCACCTTCCAGAAATTATGTTGAAGCTTTCAACACTCAATTACGTTAGCATTATGGCAGCCCAACCCCAGAAGATGGCCTTATATCATTTTGGCTTGCAAAAATGGCGACTGGATATTTTGGCTTTATGTATGTGCGTGTGTATCTAATGTGCCGGAGTTGACAACGGAATCATTCTCCTTCTTGCTTCCCAATATTTTGATGTTAAAGTTCCAAAAACTGTAAGGGATTCACAATTTTTTAAGTATTCCATGTCCATTTCTTCCTCTTTGGAGCATAATAAACAATTTGGAGCTGCCACTATTTCAAATCCGAAAAGATGTTTGTTCAAGCAATCATGTCATGTGATCAGTCGAAATGAGCAGCTGAGGATTTTGTCGGTAAATCAAGAACTATTGATGGATCATCCAAAATTTTCTTCCATTTTGACTACTGACTTCAAAGTGATTATAATTTAAGTTATATTTTAACAATTCTTTTAACTGATTCATAGAAGTTTCGTTTTGTCACTAAATTGATTTTATATCCTTTCTTTGCTCATATATCAGCCATTTCATTTCCAAACACACCACAGTGTGAAGGAATCCACTGTAAGACTATTTTTATGCAGGTTCTGTATTTGTTTGATCATCATTTATCTTATTTGATGTTTTCTCAAAACAGTCCCTGCCAGAAGATACGAGTGAGGGACTATCACTCTAGAATGTTTTGTTTTGGGAAATATTTTCATTTTAACTGTTTCTTTAGGACACCACTTTTAATAAGAGTTGACAGTTTTGGCTCTGTTGAACCTTTGGACCTACACTCCATTGCCTAGTCATAACTCGTCACCAGTGGCCAGTCCCCATCTTCTTAAGTGTCTCAAATCAGTTCTTGACATACCTGTTTGGCATAGTCTGAATTCTTGGGACCCCATGCAGTTTACAGTTTCATGAATTCTCTCAACTGAAAGAGATGTCCTGCTTGACATAAACTTGTCTACATGTGCTTGATATTGTGGATCCTACAGGGCTGATCATGCACTTATCTGCCTGGATTATTGTCTTTCAGACTTCTTGCTCATCTTCTGACTCAACTTGCATTTGTGTATGCTAATCTTTCCAATGAATGCCCACAGTTGCAAATCCTGCAAGCTGTTACAACTTGCATGTATACGAGGGCCATTATTTATATTTTGAGCCTTGGCAACACTGATTGTTGGTGTCATCTGGCATTTCCACTGGAAAGTTTGATGTTTTTTACCATAATCTACTTCAGATATTTTGTCATAAAAGCATTATTTGTGGTGTTTACAATGACTTGAAAATTATGTCCAGCGAAAAAATGGAATTAACTTGTGAAAATGCTCATGCAATAATTTATGACTTTTGACATGGATCATCAAGACAAGAGTGCATCGATCCACTTCAACATCTGATGATGAAGCTCCATTCTTTCCCACTATGAAATGTTAGTATAAGTTTGATTGTTTAATCCCTTGCATATACATGAAAACGAAACATCACTAACAATTCTGATTTAAAATCAGATGAGTTCAAACTGTAGCACAGTTGCTCCCAACGTTTTATGGACTTTCCAAACACACTGTAAACCACTGAAATTTAGAGATTAAAATTCAGGTCAGTATGTTTTAATGGAATAAGGAAGTTT
The DNA here is from genome assembly GCA_030765045.1 of Tenodera sinensis. Taxonomy (NCBI): domain Eukaryota; kingdom Metazoa; phylum Arthropoda; class Insecta; order Mantodea; family Mantidae; genus Tenodera; species Tenodera sinensis. The sequence continues at coordinate 109,925,773 of CM060971.1, read as the reverse complement.
ATTTGTTGTTTAGGGATGATACTTTTGATCACCCCTTTATTATCACAAGCCATAAAAACATTATTTTAAGCATGTTTGTAACATTTTATGTTTTAAGTGGAACAAGAAATATTTAAGATAGTGGATTCAGCTATATTATATTTGAATTTAGATCAGGATTCATACAAAATTCAACAACCATTTGCCCAGAATTTTTTTAAAAACAACATGACATCTGGAAAATATATTTCACTCCATAACTGGAAGAGTGCAAAGATGTAATACTGTGATATTCTGTGACTACATACATACACATGTAAATGCATAAAAAGTAAAATTTAAGTTACATGATTCCTTGAAGTATAAATATTTGTGTTTTTACATAAAACTGACGTTCAACCTAAACCTGGACATCCAAACTTTTCAGATATGTCAACAGTGATGTAACCATGAAGTTTGGATAGTCCTGCTTCACGTTTGGTGAAGCTTTACTCAGTTACACCATAAAAGCAAAGAAAATTATGTGCAAGAATTGTCATTTTCCTTCTACAAAAAAGGGATATGAAAACCTCAGAAGTAAATAAACATGATTAAAGATAATAGTAAAAACAAAACGCTGCAGGACAAAAACAGCAGAAGCTCTGAATAAATAAGGTAAGTAACTAAATGAATTAAGCTCTTGTAATGAAAATGTGTTGCGCTAATATTCAAGTCTAACAAATTTCTGTTACACTGTCGTTCAATACAAGGCAATCCTAAGAGTTACCAAATTATATGAACCAAGAGAGGATCTCAAGAGTCTCTTTATTTGTGTAACATGCACAGAATGAATTCTCCTTACAGAACACTATCAACATACGCTCAAATCAACCTTCACATTTAACTTCTATCTGTTGACATAAGTTCTATAAGAATTAATACTGGTCCCAAATAAGAAAAAGGTATACACCTATATAATGATTTTCATGTGCACAGCCTTGCCATGTTGAATCAATCCATTTTTACAAATAAAAAGTACTAGAAAAGCTTTTTGGCAATGTCGACATTACTACACTTGCCAATAAACAAGGTCCTCTAACAATCACGTCGCTACAACTTTCTTTATCTTTAATATCTGTAAAATAATTAAATGAATAGGGAGAACCTTCTGTCCAAGAAATGTCAACAGTAAGAATTACTTAAGTGTCCCCATTCCCCAATCTATCTCCTACATGTGGTGCTTGTGCATCTCAGCTGAGTCTCATTTTTTTCTCTGGAGGCTGGAGTTCCTCTTCCTTCATTTGTAGACCAAGTTCCTTACATCGCTTGGCGAAGTACTTGCTAAGTCTTTGACCACATCTGAAAAGAGAAACCAGTCATGGTTCTACTCCTGTATCTTCAAATTAATGTAAGACATAAAAAATACCTATAGTAGAGATTACAGAGAAGCTCCATAATAAACCTGATTAATTTAGAGAATAATTAATTTAATATAATATTAATAATTCAGTCAGCCTAACAATAAAAGGGGAGAAAGAAATTCAAGAAGAATAAGTTGAGCATGGGGGATAATTCTGAGGACTCAAATTCCTACTCCTAGACAAAGACATTAATATTCAATTAAGATTGCAAACCCTACAAACCTGCATCATTCCAGTGCTAACATACGGTAGCCAAACCTGGATGATGACAAAACAACAGAAGATATACATATACCAATGCAATTAACTACAAGAAAAATGAATGAAGATGAAGTGGCATCAAAGATGCGCACAAGAGAACTCAAACGGAAATGGGGAGGACATGTGGCCAGACTACCACAGACAGATGCTACGACGTGGGACCCAAGAAGAGGGAAAAGGAGATGGGCACATGACTTTGCAGAAGCGATTGGACCACAGTGGACACGACTGGCGAGGAACAGGAAAGAGTAGAGAATCACAATTTTAAGAGATAGAATTGGAACTGAAAAATTCACTGCCACAGCTGGGACTTGAACCACAGACCTTCCACTCAATGTGTGGCTGCTGTAACCTCAAGCTACCATGACAACCTACCCATCCAGCCACACATGGCTTGCGTTAAAAAACACCAGTAGTAAGTTTGTTGGCGTACATAATAATCACAATTTTAAGTTCAGAACAAACCATTAGCAGATCTTGGAACTAAAAATGTAGAATAGAATACAAGCAGTACACAAATAATGTAAAGTGAAAAGTCTCAAAATCTGAGCTAGGCACACAGGGAATAGCTCACTCTGTGTGTAAAACTGAGCTAACCCTACCAGGGTAGGAGGCCCTTGCCTACAAAGGATTTAGTGGTTTTTCTAATTCAGAGAGGTTAAAGCACAAGAAGTCTCATCAAACTCTCTGTACCAACTCCCCTCCCTTTTAAACTACCGCCTGCCATTTTCAGAAGTTGCTATGGGAAATGACAAAGGTCACTAAATCACTGTAGCTAAGCTATAAAAACAGGTATATTAACCACAGATGGTGAAAGCTGGAAAACTGTATACCATAGAAACCAAACGGAGAAATGTGGAGTACTCCGATCCTTGCTTTGGGCAGAAGGAGCATTTTGAAGGATACCTAAGGGAAGTGCAGAAGAAGATTTTTGGATTATTATTATTTATTTATGCCAACAAACTTACCAACAGTAAGTTTGTTGGCATAAATAAATAATAATTACCATCTGAAGATTATTTAATCCTGGGATATAAAGTACTTACAATAGTGAGTCACCATTGGGGTAATTTGTCTCTGATGTGAGACTGCCTTTGTGGTTTACCAGGAGAAATACGAACTGGTTTGAGAATTTAATGCCATTCTGGCAGTTTGTCACAATAGCTCAGTGGTTAGAGCGTCCGCCCGGTAAGCGGAAGGTCTGTGGTTCATATCCCAGTTGTGGCATTGAATTTTTAAGTTCCAGTTCTACCTCTCAAACTTTGCCCACACATGGCTTGTGTATTTAAAAACACCAACAGTAAGTTTGTTGGCATAAATAAATAATAATTACCATCTGAAGATTATTTAATCCTGGGATATAAAGTACTTACAATAGTGAGTCACCATTGGGGTAATTTGTCTCTGATGTGAGACTACCTTTGTGGTTTACCAGGAGAAATACGAACTGGTTTGAGAATTTAATGCCATTCTGGCAGTTTGTCACAATAGCTCAGTGGTTAGAACGTCCGCCCGGTAAGCGGAAGGTCTGTGGTTCAAATCCCAGTTGTGGCATTGAATTTTTAAGTTTCAGTTCTACCTCTCAGATTTTTGGATGCTGAAGAAATTGCTGCACATGCGACAAGAGCACTGAGATATGTATTGGAATACAGCTTCCAGTCTCCTTACATGCAGTGGCAAAAGTGTGTCATTGCAAAGGGGAACTATTTTAAGGAAATGATGTGTAAATTGCTATAAGGTAACAGTCCAACTTTGAAGCAGTCTCTTATCCAAGCCCTCCAAAGTATTTATTTTAAAAATCACTTAAACAGAGGCAACAAGAGATAGTGCTTCACAATGGACTTTTGTTGTACAGTCAGCTCCAAATGTTTTTGAGTCATATGCTCCTAGTCGGTGGGGGAAGCCAGGATGGCTTATCTATTAGTTATGCCAGGTGGTCTCATAGGTCAACTTGCCAGCTCATACTTGTGTACAAGGGTGAGGAGCATAATGTATTTGTAAGTCCAAAGAGAATATCATTCCAACATTTCTCTTAGACTTGGTTGTAAGAAAGTAATCTCAATTTAAAGAAAACAACATTAACATAGCAATAAATCCAGAATGAACTCGCAGCAAGGACAGAAACTAAATATTTGGCATTAGAGGCGTCACTCTTAAATGAAATTAAATTTAAAACATTTAAATAATTTTAATATACGTCTTTTCTTAAGCTATTCATGTAGATACATGCAAACAGTTTTTATTCAGCACACATGAAATTGTGTTTGTCGGAAATGGCAGGAAAACAGAACTTCAGAGGAAAATGAAAATTTAGTGTAACACAATAGAACTACTGCAAATCGCAAAACAGTATGTTTAAAAAAAAAAACTATGAGGCATCAAGCTCTATAGATTATGATGTAGCTTCTCCCCCTCAGCTTTCTTGCCCATCACCCTTTGAAGCCGGCTGTACGCAATGCTTCGGATCAAAAAGTTGGACTGTGAGACATTGGCATTACTGAAAAATTGCAGGGACTTTTCAAATCTAGTATACAGTATATTGTTGAATTTGTTCTCTTTAATATCAAAAGAAGGTACTTAACAAACCATACCTTTAAACTTGTATCACTTACAATCTCTAATAAAAAGTTGCTAGATTTAGTGATGAATTGTTCCATACTCACTTATATTCTTGAGCATCCACTTGGTTGTACATCTGACAGTTTTCAAATATCAAGAGAGCATCAGCAATGAATTCACTGTTGTTTCTGTATTCCAGCATGTTCAATTTATATTTCATTTTGCCAAAATCCATCGGTCTTTTTATTATTAGATGATAATCTGGTACCTAAAATAAAATGTTTGTTAGAATATTTTATGAGACAGTGCTGCTATGAATATCTACTGTGCCTTTCAAATGGGAAGGAGTTTGTCCTTGAGCGTCTCCAGGTCGGTAACCAATCTGAGTACTGCTGTGTTATCACATTGCTTTCCCCTTAAGTGGGGCTTGACACGTGCCAAGAAATATGAAGAGTGGGGGTAATGAGCTTGCAACGTTGTGTATGTAAACGTATCTCATTGGCTGCAGATCAGAACCCTTCCCATTTGAAAAGCATAATAGCAAGGCAATATCTAAACATGGTTGTTATAGCAATCACTGAGTAAACTATGCTATACTCTGTACATCATGAGATTAGAGGAGATGTAAACAAAGCACCGGTGCATTTGCAATGACGCAACACAGTTACCGCTACATGTAGGTATAATATGCATTTTACACTACCAAAAGGATATATTTACTTGATCCAAATAACATGTAGCACATGGAAATTAACTGCTACTTACGTCATCTCTGTCCACAATAACACTTTTTTCATTTCCTGCTCACACACTCGAAACCAATCTCCAGAAGCAGCTTGCGGAGGGAAGTTCGTTTTAAATCTGGAAGATCGGGATCAGAGTTAACTGGCAACAGCACTTTGTTTAAGGTGGGGGTTCATTGTTAACAAAGAACTGGCAAACCTTTCGACGGACTGCAGATCTCACAAATTCTTGCAAACTACACGTAGTTGCTTTTTGATGGGAGTTCTGACTTCACCAACAGGATTTTTCTTTGCGTGTGCTGTAAATACTTGCAACTGACACACTGGTAAACTTGGATATTAATTTCATCACGTCTTCGATTGCAAGTTTGGGATACTTCTCACAGAACTTGTTAAAAATGTTCAGTATTATTGTCTTTGCAATGGTTGCTGCGTTTATGTTTCACAACCACTCACTTGTTCCGCCATGTTACTTTCATACTGAATAATGTGCGTGCAGAATGAATTAGGCTGGTCACAGATTCATTTAATGCATATTCTTACACGTTAAATATGCTTAGTACACTTAGTTCGTGCTTTAGCAAACATGTGTGATTTCAGACCTTAGTAACTTTAAAGAAACCCGAGTCCTGTCTTCTACAGTTAACTACTATGCCCGACTACAAAGGGAAGCCATAGAAATCTACAAACACAAAGACAACTTCAATCGCAAAGAAGAAATACTACGTGTTGAGACAGAATATTGATCAATAGAAAATCGTTCATGTAAATATTTTTGTAAGAGTGTGTAAATTTCTAATTCTTTTAATTTGGGTGTATCAGGGACTTATTTTTCAATATTCAAGATAGCCAATGTTTTCTTGTCCCTTCGTGTTCAACCAATGAGAACTGTTGCGCGGATGAATACATAAGAATGGCGGTGTTGCGTCATACCGACGCCAGGAACTAGATTCATTAGCGTCTGTATGCTCATGATGATCAGACGTGTGTTTGGTAGTGTGTGAACATGGAACTTTCACCAAACTTTTATCCTATGTAAAGTCTTTGAATAATTAATATGGTGCTAAAAGTGTAAATTAACGAATAAATATGTTGTGATAAAAGGAACGTTGATTTATGCATTCCATTCTGTAACCATCGACCCTGTAGATAAGAGTCGCGTCTGCTATCGAACTATTACATCATTCAGTAAAAACATTATTCCTGCTGCTATATTCACGCTGATATGTGTTGACGATCTTTTAATAAAAACTGCACCAGTGTACAATAAGTGATACCGGTTTTAGATAAATGTTCAGACACACACAACAGTTGTAATAAAACCCCACCTACAACTGGCCAATCACTACTGTAGCCAGTGCAACGATGCCCCGCCCACCCCCACCCATATAAATAACTGTAACGGACGTTAACAGTCATTACTTCCACTACTTCTCTGCTTCCACATTCAAACTCTGGCCAGTGCAGACGGAGGATTGTGTTACCCTGATGATGGCAAGCGCAGTACTTGGCAAAACGTTAGTATCTACTATGCCTTCTAGACCACGGCCTACAAGCCCAGAAGAACTAAACATTTCAAATAGTCTTAGTAACAGTATTTCTTCAAGGGACTATTTAGATGGCGAAAGCGTCAAGAGGGTGCACTGTGGTCAAACCACACATGGCTTTGTTTATGTCTCCTCTAATCTCTTGATGTACAGAGTATAGTGTTTTTTACAAGAGCTGATGGTATCTTGTTTTTCTGCTTGAATTAAGATTAACATTGCAAGGGAAGTTGCAATTCAACAATGTGAGTCTTCCTTCCCAAGCTCTCATAAGCTTCCCATTAATTGTGGACACTCAAACTACAATTCACTTGTTTTAAATTGGAGACTCTAAGAAGACTGATTATTTAATGTTGATGCACTGAGCACAGTAGAAAGGCTTCTTCTGCAGTGCTTTGTTCCTATTCTCAGAATGTTATTTTGGTACTGCCTTTCTACTGCATGATTATCTGCTCTTTTCTACTCCATTCAGTATATAATAATTTTAACATTGCACTATAAATGTTTAATAATCTGGAAGCTAACAAACCTCATTCAAAGAGATTTCGTCATATTTAATAAGAATCAACTCAGCTGCTATGAGCAAATATTTGTGAAACATTCTGTGTAATAAATTGGGAGTGTGAAGGTGACATTCCAGTTTTACTTCATATTTAAAAAGTATAAACTATTTTTTAAATATTTTGGGTGAAAATAGTAATGAAGTCATTTTAACGTTTACAAGCAAAATTTGTTGTTAGCTAATGCTGGATTTCTGACAATGAAGTCATTAATCCTCTTGCTCTCCAATATTTTTCACAATGATATTGAAGAGAGCAATAGCAGTAATAGTAACCGTTTTTTTAGAGAGCACCATATTTTTATGTTTTGGCGGTCACATCGCTCTCTCACAACCCCCAGAATGTCTGGAGGACCACACCTGTCGTTGGTTTACGGGTCTCACCGACCTGACCGGGAGAATTATCAAAATAAATTCACCGACCATATCCTCTGATTACCAATCAGAGGACGTATTACATGCCATGACAGGTCAGCATTTTGGGGTTCAGATTTTATAGAGACAAGCAAAATTTGACATGTATATTACAACTTTGCTTTCTATTTAAACCAAAAAGGTGAGTCAATTAATAACACTACACAACACTTATAATTTACCGGAACATGTTTCAGAGGCTGACTTTCCTCCATTATCAACTGGGCATCGACTGGTTCTCCCTGGTGTGGATGGTCTCCTCTGGTGGTGATTCAAGGAACTTGCTAAAGATATCCTCTGGGATGTTGAAATTGAATACTCTGTTTCTATTTTTCAAAATGATTTGTTCCCACATGGACAGCTCGTTTTCCTGTTACGTGTTTGAGGAGTTTCAGTCCTGGCTTTACGTTGTGGCTTTTTGTCCAAAAGTGAGTGGCAACTGCCGATTTTTCCAACCTTTCACTTTCTATTTCTGTGCCACAACTTACTATAGGGGATACAGCTTATTGGAATGCCACAAAAATCAACTGTGACATTTACTCCCCATTATGGCACGGTCTGTTATATTTGGTGATATTCGTAAAATATAATCATGGTAAAGCTACTGCCATAGTTAATGTTATTACATCCATAATGTTGCCACAGAAGCCCTGGTTTTTAAACCCATTGCAGAGAAGCCAACAGATTTTAAAACAAGGTTCTGTTTAGATGCCATCTTAATTAATCTGTGGATGCCATTGTATTGCTCATATGTGCATGGTTTTGTCTTGAATTGTTTTAGAGCATTATATGCAGTTATAGCTACTGTTATTTTCGTGTTCATAATATAGTAGTGCACTAAATATATTACAATATTTAGCATTTACATGTGACTTCATCCAAAAGTGTTATTGCAGAACAAGTTTTGCCGAAGGTGAGTACATTCATATGTTATGTGGTAACAATATTCAAGCATTATTATCATTTGAAAGCATGTTACTTTAACCCTGTGATATTTGAGATTAGAAATAATGCTTTTATTATGTAGGTTGGCAGTACTTCTTTTTGGTTTAATGTCCACTGCAATTTAGTGTAATGCTGGCCATATTAATTTTTGGGAACTGCCGATAAACTGTTTCCCCTATAGGACACGTTTCAGAGACTTATCTCTCATCAGCCTAGATAAGCTCTTATCAACCAATTGATACAAAAGGAAAACCAATCAGGGAAAAAAGTACAAAAAGCTAATGCAAGAGGTACCAATTCTCACATGTAAATGATAGGTATAAACTAGTTATAGTTGCATTCTAATTTAGTGAGTGCAAACAAACCTGAGCTCGAGGAACAGGCCGAAGGAATGGCCATGCATCCTTGTGATGCATGACATCTGTTAGTAAGTCTTGAAGAACAGCATTGTTCAATGGAAGGTCCAAATCAACTTCCAATGAACGCCGAGAGCTTCTTCTGGATGGCTGCGCTTCTGTGTCACTTTGAACACTGCTTGTATCTATGAATCAAAAGAACATCATCCACTGCTTAGGCAGAATGAACTAAACATTTATAATATGTTTTGATTTGACTACTGCAAGTAACTTATAAAATAATTTCAATACCATAATGCATAAATAAATAATAATGCATTCATAAGTTTAAATAAGCAACTTTTTTACACTCACCTCTTAAATTGTTTTAACAGGAATGTTTTCAAGACCGTTCAGTCCCATCATCAGCTGTTGGGTGACTGACGCTATCCTCGTTTCCCCTCTCTGCTACTATCGTCCTGCTGCAATCTGGTATTAGGGGTCCAGAGCTTTAACACTTCATTTAACGCTCTGTGCCCCTAATACCAGATAGCAGCAGGACGATAGCAGAGAAGGGGACCAAGAGGATAGAGTCAGTCACCCAACGGCTGACGTTTCCTGTTTTTAAAACAATTTAAGTGAAGGTGAATGTAAAAAAGTGACTCAAAATGACCTCAAACATCAGTGTCTTTCTTCCTTGACTGTCTACTTCAGTTAACTATAACTGAATTTTCTTGAACTGATTTATATTCCCTCTCCCCGACTTTTAACATTGAAATTATGGCAGCTCATATCTGTTAAGTAATCTGGAGAGTCAATACGGTTTCCTCTTAAACTGCTTTACAATACTACAACTTGCAATTTTTGCAGTATTTCAAATGGAAGCCAATCCTACTGAAAATGTTAGAGAAAAGTAACTTAGAATGCTCTTTCTGTGGATCCTCTTAGCTCTGAATTATACCTACTAGTTCTAGAGGCCTCTCCCGTGATTTCCTATACCTATAAATCATGTGCACATCACTCCCCAAAAAATTTACATTTCCAATAAATGCCATTTGCATTCTGAATGGCTAATCACAATGAGAAGTAAATACAAACACAATAGAAATATGTATCCTTGTACTATTGCTATTTAATGGAAACACTCACTATGAATCACATAAGCAAAAACACCATGCCAACTTCTGACTTCCAAATTTGAAAACAAAAAACAAATTTAAAAAAAAAAAATCAGTTTTTGCACATTTTGAAAGAGAATAGGATTGCAATAAAAGGATTATACCTGTTTCTGCATTTAGCAGGTTCTAAGTGGCCATGCTTTAGAGTGCCCAGTATGGAGGTTATTTTGTTCAGATTATTATACATGAAGAAAGCACATTTGGGAGTAGCTACAACCTCATGCAGAAAATATGTTATTGGGGCTATAATCTCTGTTTTCATGCAGAAGGTTATGCACATTTTTATTCTGAATGATTAAACCTGTATTCTTCTGGTCTTCGAGTGAAACAGCACTAACAGAAGCTAATGCAAACTGCATATAAGTATATTCTCTGAATACAAACAAACCCAATCCCTTTATTCTGAGCCTTATTCAAGAATCTTACATGTTAAGAAATTCTCACATATTGCATTCTCGCGAGTTTCTCTACCCACTTCACTATCCTCCACTACGACATTGGTACTCCACAATAAGTTAAAACATATCAGTTACTATATGACAAAGACTTGCCTTCTTAGCACTGCTGCTTACCAAGCAGGGGACCCAAGTTTGGAAATTTTCTCATGCTAGGAGACCTAGTCTGGGATGCACTCAGCCTTGTTAGATACCTGAGGGGCCAAATGAGGAGCTACTTGATTGAAACGTAGCGGCATGTCGTTGAGAAGACCACATAACCAGCCAGGAGGAACCAGGTCTGACCATGTCCTACCTCCAATGCTGTGCCCTACTCAGGTGGGACAAAGTGATTGGGCAGTAGGCCTTTGCTCAGATGGGTTGTTGTGCCACGGGATTATGTTTACTATATGACAAAAAACAGCATTGATTGTTTAGGGGGGATAGTATTTAACACCCGCTTTTACTACATGTAGCACCACGAGTGGTGTCAATGATGATATATGAAATGAAAATGGAGTTCCGGTGGAATGAGATGGCGGGAGAACCTAGAGGAAACCCACACCTGCACCACCTTGTGGACCACAAATCCCACATGCGGTCACCTGGGATTGAACCTGGGCCGCTAACAGTAATAATGTTTACACTCAGGACATGTATCTTTAGTGTTGTTTACTTGTGACCAATGCAGTAATTATCCCTTTTGTATATAGCAGCACAATTTTTTTTAATGTAAACGTAATATCAGTACCATCAAACCAGCGCATTCCTAAATGTTCTGAGTAGCACATCACTCCCAGGTTACTGATAGGGAAATATAAACACAACTAGCAAAAATCCAGCCTCTCTGTCATTATAGGGTAGTGCACAAAAGAATTACTAACACATCTGAAAACTAATTTATTAATTTAAATAGAAAATTGAGCTTTGTGGCTTTATTTAAAGTAACTCAAAATAATACAAGAGGTAGAATTGGAACTGAAAAATTCAATGCCATAGCTGGGATTTGAACAACAGACCCTCCACTTATGAGTCAGGTGCTCTAACCATTAAGCTACTGTGACAACCAGCCAGAATGACATTAAATTCTCTAACCGAAATACAAATCGATTGGAGAATTCAACGTCATTCTGGCAGGTTGCCACAGTAGCTTAATAGTCCGCCTGGTAAGTGGAGGGTCTGTGTTTCGAATTCCAGCTGTGACATCGAATTTTTCAGTCTGATTCTACCTCTCAAGCATTGCCCACACAAGGCTTGTGTGTTTAAAAACACCAACAATAATTTTGTTGGCATAAATAAATAATAATTACCATTAAAATAAGACGTTAATAGTCAATCCATCTTGCTCCCAACTCCCCAAGTTATGACTGAATCTAGCAATCAATTTTAAAATATGGCGTAGCACTAACTTCAGTAACTTCAAATAGTATGTCACTATATTTTTACTTGTGTTTTCATTATGTATGCATTAACTTATGTACAAGGTGCCACTATTTGATACATTAGTAAAGAGTGGCATTAACATTAACCTTTTTTTTTTTCATAAAATATATAATTAAGATAAGCAATAGCTAGATTAGCATAAGTCCATGCTCTTCTAAAGCTTTCTGCTATGAAAAGTGGCAGTTTGGGGATCTGCTGGTATGTGAAGGAAAAGCTCTCTTTCCAACGTTTTATAGATAATGCAGATTACCAACTGCAAATCATTATGATGTGAATATTACTTGGGTGAGACTGAATGAACAAATTTATTTTGAACCCGCTGCTCATTTTAAATAAATGTCATTGTTTAACAGGGTGTATTGTTTCACAATAAATTGGACACAGAAACCAAAAAATCTGATGTGTTGCACTCACGTAACTTCCTCTACTCTTGTACAAACCATTCTTACAAATTCTTATTCCTATATCTTCTTCATGTTAGTTGAGATAAACATTTGTACAAATTATCTTATTGCTTATTTCCTTGTAGGTGCAAGGAGAATATTAGAATACAGTAAGCTTTGAGCGACAGTGAAATCTTTTAAAGCTTTCAGATCCCATTCTCTTTCACGCTTAACATATAAAAAGATGAACAAAGATGTTCCATTTCACAAAAGTTTTAAGTTCTGCGAAACTGACACAAACAACAAGGAATATCTCCGAAATGGTTCACTCTACAAAAAAATTTATTCAGACATAAATTGTGTTTTAGCAAGATCTACATTTTTTTGTACTACACCAGAATAGGGGGTTCCAGCACATGGCAGCGCTATGATGCTTGTCAGAGATGATGTATATATGGATTCTGTACCCTTACAGTCCAATATAGAATCAGTTTCCACAAGGATTCTATGGCCATCTGTCCAGTTCACCATTTGTAACTTATATTTGCCTCCGTCCCATGACTTCTCCCTCATAGAATTAGAACATCTAGTTTGCCAGTTACTAACACCATTTTTACTGGTGGGAGACTTCAATTCACATCACCCACTTTGGGGTTCAAGTCACACTTGTGCGAGAGGGAAGCTCATGGTTGATTTCATGGATAACTTCAACCTAACTCTCTTAATCACTGGAGAATCTACACTTTGGTGACCACTTTCCATGTCTTATTAGTCTCGTAATGCAAAATACACATTCCACCCATAGGCCTAAAAGGTGCTTGGACCGTGTCAACTGGAACCTTTACATCCAGTTGGCCATGTTTACTTACAATGAGTATAATTCGGTGAAAGATTTGGTGCAGCATCTTACCAAGAGGATTCTTTCTGAAGCTGAGCAATCTATTCCATGGTCAAATTCCAACCCCCATCGATTTCATGTCCCCTGGTGGAAGATGAATGTCGGAATGCCATTCATGCTCAAAGGTGTGCTCTTAGGACTTTTCAATGTTAGCCTACCTTGGATAACAATATCCAATACAAGAAAATGTGCGCCAGGTCCAGCCAAGTCATTATGGATAGCAAAAAGACATGTAGCAAATTTGTAGCTTCATTTAACCGACATACGCCTTCCTCAGTTGCGTGGGATAAGTTAAGGTGCAAGTCAGTAAATCAACCCATATAACAGTTGCAGGCTTCAACACAGCTGCAGGAGCAGTTGTTGATCCATTGGAAGTGGCCAGGATGTTTGGCAGAGCTTTCACTCAAGCTTCTAGCTCAGATAACTACTCCCTGAGTTCCTTCCAATTAAAACTCAGGTGGAATCTCAAGGTTTCAAGTTTCACTCTAGAAACGTAGAAGGTTACAATCACTTTTTCACTATGGCAGAGTTAGAGCATTCTCTTTGACCTTTGCAAATATCAGCACCAGGTGGTATTCACGTAAAAATGTTATATCAACTCTTTGCTGAAGGAAAGGCTTTCCTGCTCGAGGTCTATAATCGTGTTTGGATTGACAGTATAGTTCCAGAAAACTGGTGGGAGGCCACTATTATACCCATTTTGAAAGCTGGAAAGGGTCCTCATCTTCCCTCCACCTACTACCCTAATAATAGTTTGAGGACTAATGACTTCATTGTCAGAAATCCAACATTAGCCAACAACAACAGCAACATGTCAAATCCTACCTTTGTGAAGAAGGAATACCATTACTTAAAATCCAAGAATTCAAGTTTGAATCTGTTGGAATGCTTACAAGAATAAGGTTTTTTTTTCAATGTTCCCCAATTCTATTAAAGGTAAACACTGGACTGGATTAAAGGTGGAAATTGAGTCAATAACATAAAACAATTTTTCAGACTCAGGGGTCTCCGTCTAGGGGATATGTGAATAGCGACCACAAGGTACCCAAGCTGAGCAGAACATTACTTCCACTTACTGGTGTTTTGCTCCTCACTGTAACTTTTCTATCTGACCTTACCTTGGTCATCTCTTGTTCTCTTCCGACTCCGATGCTATTAGGGTTCCCGAGGGCTAGGGAGTCTTTATTTTTCCAACCTCTCCATTTCTCTAATTTCTCTATAAAATCTTAACCCCTAACATGCTGACCTGTCATGGCATGTAATATGTCCTCTGATTGGTAATCAGAGGATATGGTCGGTGAATTTATTTTGATAATTCTCCCGGTCAGGTCGGTGAGACCCATAAACCAACGACAGATGTGGTCCTCCAGACATTCTGGGGGTTATGAGAGAGCGATGTGACCGCCAAAACATAAAAATATGGTGCTCTCTAAAAAGCAGTTACTATTACTGCTATTGCTCTCTTCAATATCAGTGAAAAATATTGGAGAGCAAGAGGATTAATGACTTCATTGTCAGAAATCCAGCATTAGCTAACAACATTTTTTGTACAGTAAGATTTTGTCAATCTCTTACGGATTACGAGTTATTTAAAAGTCATCCAGAGTAAACAGGACTACATAGGCTATAGCCAGAAAATTCAAAATATACATTTCATTTGCCATACAAATATCTTAAACATATGCCATTTTAATCAAAATCATTAGAGTCATTTTCAAGAGTCAAAATTTTTGAAAAATTGTCCCTGTAAAGGATAGTTTAGGGTGGAGCAATTTTCTTCAAAATCTTTGTGTCGCATCCTTGAAAGACATTAAACTTCGGTTTTTAATCAACTTTTCGTTTTTGAGTTATCCTGTCCTCAGACGGACAGACACACACACAGACCTTTTTCTAAAAATGCCTTTTTTTGTTTATTCAGGGGGTTTCAAAACATATATTTCCGGTGAAATCTCAATATTGAATTTTTGGGTGGAATACAATACCTCCTCTACTTACCAGTA
Source organism: Tenodera sinensis (assembly GCA_030765045.1). NCBI lineage: Eukaryota > Metazoa > Arthropoda > Insecta > Mantodea > Mantidae > Tenodera > Tenodera sinensis. The sequence goes on along the minus strand of CM060971.1, from coordinate 109,910,698 downwards.
GAGAAAGTAAAAAGAATGAAAAGCAAAGAGACATTAAGTTTGGGCTACAAATACACCAGAAACATGATTAGGAATGCATATGAATAGCAACATGGAAAGTTTAATAAACATTTGGATGTCGTTTGTGACTGACCAATAACATTTATCCAACTAACATACTGCTGTTTTCATATAAAGGGCCAATCAATAATCAATTGTTCTAAAACACACAAGCCATGTGTAGATAAACTTTATGAGGTAGAATCAGAACGGAAAAATTCAATGCCATAGCCAGGATTTGAACCATGTATCTTCTGCTCTATGTGCTGTTACTCTTAACCAGTGAGTTACCATGGCACATGCTGGCTTAGCCTTAAATCCTTAATTTGATTTACATTTTCCTGGTAGACCACAAGGTATCATATTCAAGATACTTAACCCAATGACAGCTCATAATCTTAAGTACCTCAGTCCCTGACTTCAAGAGTTTTAATTAATAGTTTCCTTATATCAGGCCAGTCAATGATATTTGATTGTTCTAACACACACAAACCATTTATAGGTAAACATGACAAATCAAACATGAAAAATTTGATACCATAGCCAGGATTTGAACCACAATCTTCCACTCTTATGTACTTTATGTATTTACTAATATTATAGTGATGAACACCTTTGATTATCTTCCAAGTTCAAAAATCACTTTTCTACCATGAAAAAGTAGAAGATTAACACCACTGATAAATTCAATAAACAAATTGCATTCATTGTAAACAATTATACTGTCAAAATGAATCCTAATTGTCTCTAAGTCAACTACTGGACTTAATTTCAAAGATACTACCTTCGTTTCCCAAATTAGATCTTGAAGCCATTCCTTGATTGCACAGTTGTGCTATACTCTTATTTCCTATAAGAGTGTTCTAAGGCAAGGTTCACTGGCTAGCAATTGCACCATGTATTTAAATTTAGTGACAAGAGTTCCAAATAAATTTGGTCATCCAGTACAATCAATATTTTTGAGTAAAATTAGTTAAGGCTTCACTTTTGACTACATGGTGACGTATGAGTACATTGCTTCAAATATAAATAATAGATATAAGTCCACTGTTGTTTAAAAATACAAAAAAATGTACAATGAACTAGCAAAACATGGAAAAGAATAAAATATTTGCATCTACATATTTGCCAATTTCTTGAAAATGAAACTTGTAAAACTTTCCCTCATTCAGCAAAGCATAATAATTTTATAAGTACATAGAATATAGACTACCTCTGTAGCCCAGTGGTAGCGCACCTGCCTCTGACTTGAAAAGGCAGCATAACTGGCCAGAAGGGCTCAAGGCGCTGACCACGTCCCACCTGCAATCCACTTAAGATTCTTGTAGTGGGCAGAGGTGGGGGACTCAGCATCCAGGCAGTAAGCCTTAGCCCATGAAGGACTGTTGTGCTAACAGTTACTATTATATTATGTAGAATATATCAAATATGTCGACAAAAATTACATGTAAAATAAATGGGAATTCTTGAGGACTTGATAGCACTGCTTCCTATTACACATTCTGGAATTCTTCCTGGTACCATGATAAACATGCATTAAAGCCAAAATCACCACTTCTTAGGCTATGCACAGATTTCCAGTCCAAATGAAGGGGGACTATGATTGTAATGAAGCACAGACACACAGATAAGCTCTGGACTATCATAGCATTATATACCAATTAGCACGATACATTCAGTCTGTAGTCATATGTTACAGTATATTACAACAGAATTTAATTATTTATCATGTCCATGGTAAAACTTTGCACAATCGCACAAAGGCGTAAAAATGTCTCCATTGCTGATAAGTCTTAAAAAGATCTTCATTTTCTCTGTAATTTATGAGTAAACCATAAAAGTTGGCAAGTATGAATCTACACTGTAACAGTGTGTGAACTTGAAGTATAGATAAATCCTGTTTTATATTAATTGCTAATGGATTTAGCACCAGATGCATGACATTAACCAACAACAACACTGTTTTCAGGAAACTCTAAATAACGGACCTGACACTGGCACCGAGTTGTACAAAAATGGCACCGGTAGTTGGTGGTGATTTCTGAGGTGTTTCCGCATGCTATCTGTATTGTTTTCTATGCCCTTGAGCTATTGTTTGTTATAATTTCTATGTAAGTTTGTCTTCATATTAGCGAAGAGAGTGTTTAAAAACTTTTATTTGAGCAGTACAGGGAATGGGAATAAATCCAATAACGTGGATGTGCCGTGGCATGTGCTTTCCACATGTTTATGTTTACTGAGTTCCATCTACGACTGTGGCTACATTAGACGTATAGTGTGATTAATTTATCTGTTTGCAAGTACAGTTTGTGTCACAGTTACAGTGGTGAGAGGTTGTTGAAAAAAAATTGTTCCAGTAGTGTATGTTATTGTTGCCATATTACAACCTAACTTCAAACATCACAATGCCCCGTATTTGTTGCGTTCAACGTAAAGCTTGTAAATACAGTATCTAATTACTATAAGTTGCAGTGCTATGTGTGTTATTTGCCAGTGTATATATTTTGTATATATAACATTGTGAATAGTGTAAATAGTGAAAGACAATTTCGAGTAAACTAAATTAGTGACAGCTGCAACATCAACAGTTTGTTTCATGTAAGTAGTATGCTGCTTGTATTTATACATTATCTTTTGTCTTTGTAATTTAAATGTATAGCTGTAGTAATGTGTTATGTTGCTGCATGTAAAACAGTAGACTGTAGCCAAGTTGTTTTACAATGCTGATTTAAGGTTACGTATTTCATATATTTCACTTACAGTGTTGTTTTAGGGTTATTATTTTTAATATTTCACCTGCTTTTGTGGATTCCCCCTGTCATGAAGTGTTGAGTAATATCTATGTTGTTGCAAACTGAGTAATCAAAAGCTTTCAGTCAAAGCAAAAGCAAAATTCCACCCTAAAACGTTTAAATTCAGTAGGTAGCTAATTATTCTAAATGGCAGCATTTATATATCAACCATCCAGTAGGTTTTGTGTGGGTATATAACATTATGTACATGGTACAGTGTGAAAAACAGTGTAAACAATGATTCATAATTCTGAGTCAACTCAATGTCAACAGTTGTGTTTTATTTAAGTAACATGCTGCTTGCAGTTTTGTCTATCTTCTTTGTAATTTGAGTGTGTAATGCAGTTACATAATGGCATGTAAAGCTGTAGATTGCATGAATGTTATTTAAGATTATATATTTCATTGCTCATGGGTTATTGTTTAATATTAAATGTCATTCTTTTTTGTTTACTTGAGTTTATCTTTAAGACAGTGTTTTTGTTTAACACAGCCCATATTCACAAAATAGGCATGTTACACCACATTTTTATTTTACTGTCTTGAAATTGTAGCCTGTAGACAAGCTGTTTTGTAAGCAGTTCCCACCACATATGGTGCCATCTTGAATGCCAGTGTCAGGTCCGGTATCTATAGGGTCCTGCTGTTTTCCTTCGGGCCAAGTATACCCAGTTGGAAACTTAAATCAGATTTGAAAAGTTGGATGCTGGAGCTGGGACTCATGCCAAGGATTTTGGCTTTCCATGCTGTGACCTGCCTCCAAGCAAGCATGACCAGGTAACCAAACAGGATGATGAAACACCAGAAATTAAAAGTATAGGCTGGTTACAGCCACTGGTTATGGTAATGATAACCAGAATGAGAAAGATGAAATATATGTATTCAAACGGGAGTATTCACTACCAATGGAAGCTTTCCTAGGCCCTGGGAAAGAAGACTTGGCCAAGTTTTAATTTTCTTGTTCCTGTTACCGGGCATGGCATGCTAGATTTCTGTATACTAGACTTTTCACTGTAGAAAAAATTATTCAAGATAGCCATACCCTGAAGCAGCCACTAGAGCTCTTTCCAGTTGCAACCTAAAAATTATCATTTATCTGTTAGAAACAAATGAATTCCCAATGTGCAATATCAACCTCCACGTTCTATTGATAAGCTTTCCATTCTTGTCCTGTTGTGAGTGCTGCCTTGCTTTCCATTCTCATTGCCGTTCTGGTTACCGTTACTCAGTGGTTGTGAACCAACCTTACTTATGCCACTGGAAATTGTTTTCATGATATATCTTAAGAGTAATTAAGATTGTCTTGGATTTACTAGGATAAATGAATCAGATGAGAGGTGTTTAATGGAGGTTTTCTGCCACTTTCCTAGCAAGGTTTACTAATGCAGTGCATGCACATGACATGCTAATGTTATTTTGGAACTAAATATCAAGCAGCCATAATGCAATAAACATTTCTAAGGCAGAAAAGAACACACACACACACTTAAGGAACAAAAAGCTTCAGGATAAATGTTGTATTGGCTCGAATAAAAGAAAGAAATATATGTAAGTAAATCCTACATTTTAATAAAGAGAAAAAAATCTGATGACTAATAGTCAAATCACTTTCTCCGTCTATATCATCATAGCTGTTATGTAGGTTATGCACATAAAACCTTGTATCAAGTACCTGTTCATCAAGATAAATATTTGTTGCTGTAAACGGTTTAATCCAGGTAATTCTACAGTAATCCACATTTTGCACGCTGGAAAAGACTGCCTCCAGATTTACCCTGCTAGATTTTCAATTGAACGGGTGATTATTATTTATTTATGCCAACAAATTTACTGTTGGTGTTTTTAAACACACAAGCCGTGTGTGGGCAATGTTTGAGAGGTAGAATTGGAACTTATTAGTTAATATGGATTATTCCGTGCTTTCCCAAGACCATGAGTGTGTGCAACTTGATGTTTCAAAGCAAAGCAATAAAATACCAAACATTAGAACCATTAGAACGTGAATGTCAATTTAGTAACTTTGAACTACTTTGTAGGAATATTTTTCCTTACAGTGATGTGTCATAATATCTAGACAGTAAAGTGAATCAGATTTACTGACACTACGTCACTTATTAAAAATGGGACATGTTTTGAGAGCTCATTTGCTCTCATTCTCAACCTGACCCTGATTGCTGGAATGTGGTGTCGTGTTGGAGATTGTACTGCTGTCATCCTCTGAGGTCCTTCCCATGATTTTCTTGATGAGATTGTCACTTTGGGACAACTCAAAGTTGAAGACAGTCTTTATTTTTCAGAATATATTTTCCCAGGCTGTTAGTTGTTTTGCATTAGAGATGCTTTTTATGATGGTTCAGGATTGATTTCATGGTTTTCTAGCCAAAAATGTGCTACTACTGCCAATTTTTCCACTTGTTTATACTTTAGATTCCTAAGATGTTCTTTATATTCAATTTTCTTTTTGTTTTTCCAATTTTGTTGCAGTCTTTGCAGTTGAATTGGTTTATTCCCTATCATCACTCTGAACTGAAGAACACCATACAAGCAATAGAAAAATTGGGAATATATCAATTCAACTGCAAAGACTGCAACAAAATTTATATTGGAAAAACAAAAAGAAAATTGAAAACAAGATGTAAAAAACATCTTAAAACTTAAAAGTATGAACAAGTGGAAAAATTAGCAGTAGTAGTGCAATTTGGCTAGAAAAGCACAAATTCAATCCTGAACCTACATTGCTAAAACGCATCTCTAACGAGAAACAACTAAGTCTGGGAGAATATGTTCATTCAGAAAAATAAAGACTATTCAATTTGGAGTTACCCTAAAGTGACCTCAGCAAGAAATTCCTGGAAAAGACACCAAAGGACGACAGCATTACAACTCCAACACGACACCATGTTCCAGCAGTTGGCATCAGTTTGAGAATGAGCACACGTGAGCTCTCAAGACGTGTCCCAATTTTAATAAGTGATGCAGTATCAGTAAACCCGATTTATTTTATGTTAAAGATAATATATTTGAGTTGGTTTATTGGCACTACAGCACTTTAAATGGGACATGTTTCAAGAACTCAATTGCTCCAAACAACTTGATACCAACTGCTGGAGTGTGGTGACCTCATGTTGAAGACAGTGGTCGATTTTTGTTTTCCAAAATGAAAATGTTCTCCCAGACTCTTAGTTATCTAAGCTTGAAATGTTTTTTTTAAAGTAGATATTCAGGATCAATTTCAATGTTTTCTAGCCAAAAGTGTGTAGCTATGCTGATTTTTCTTCCTGTTTATACTTCAGATGTTCCTTTGCCCTTGTTTTCAATCCTTTCAATAGATTTCCTAATGAACAAACATTTCCAAGTCCAATTTGCCAATACAACCTTAGATGTTAAAGGCAGCATGTAAGTAAAATAAGAGAACATACCACTGTGCAATAAGCTCACTGTTATTACATGCTAACCTTAATGCACAACAAAAATACTTTGGAATTGGTTAATACCGCAACAAAAATCTTATATTCGGGCCAATACAGTGAAACACAATTTACATACTATAATAAGCATAGCTCAATTCCCAGTTAATAAAGATTACAAAGATGTGTTAGCTATCCAAGTCAAACTACAACATTAGAGACAGTAATAATAACCACAACACACCATCCCAAGAATTACTCTGCAGGCGTTTGGCAAACACGGAGATCTTAGCCACAGCTGCATTGGCACTGCAACGACGTAGGCGCTTTAACAGTTGCTTTGAGGGCTCACTCACTGCATCTGTAGACCAATGAGGGGCCATACAGTGCGACTGGGTCACCATAATTACTTAATCAGAAGCTTTATTTTTTTTCTAATACCAGAACCAACTGACATTAGGAAAACAAATAACAGCTTCTGATGTACATTATCTTACCATTATCAGTACAAAATACCAATTATCAGTATCAACCAAGCCAATCTGAAATGTGTACTTCCAATATTTCTATCTACAGCCCTTTCCAGAGAGAGGTATTCATTAGCTCTACACAGAAACAGTGAACTTTTATTCCTTTGCAGACTTAGTGGTATTAAGGCTAGCGCATAATAAACCGAAATTGAATCGGAACAGAGGGCAACACAAATAAGAGTTTGGTGCAAAATACATTGGGAATAGAAATACTGAAGGCAATATCTACAACATGGAAGAGCAATTTTGTGCATTTGGCTCTCATTGTTTGCAAACCTCAATGTATAATTGTGCGACAGAATGGAAATAGGAACCACAATGGCAAAAAAGTTAAAGCACACTTACTATATATAGTAGAGAAACTAATAAGTAGGGGAAGTATTGTATTCAACCCAAAATTTCAATGTCGAGATTTCACTGGAATTACATGTTTTGAGGCACCCTGAATCCAAAAAAAAAAAAAAAAAAAAAAAAAAAAAAAAAAAAAAAAAAAAATTAGAAAAAGGTCCATGTGTAGTTTGTATGTCACAGCGTAACTCAAAAACGAAAAGTCAGTTAAAAACCAAAGTTGGTACTAAGATTAATATCTTCAAGGATGCGACACAAACATTTTGAAGAAAATTCCTCTACCCTTAACTACCCTCTACATAAAACATTTTTCAAAAATGTTGATTTTCCCAAAAATGGCTCAAATGATTTTGATTAAAATGCCATATGTTTAAGATATTTTTATAACATGAAATGTATATTTTGAATTTTCTGGCTACAGCCCATAGCCCTCTCTTCACTCTTGATGACCTTTGCATAACTGGTAAACTGTAAGAGACGGACCAAATCTAACTATACAAAAAATGCAGACCTTGTTAAAACACACAAGTTATACCCAAATGCAATTTTTTGTGGAGCGAACCATTTCACAGATATTCCTTGTCATTTGTGAGTTTTGCAATACTTATACTTTTCTCAAATGGAAGATTGTTATGCACTTTTTTATCTCCTGGCCGTGCAAAAAGTACAGAATTTCAAAGCCTTCATATAGAGACCAGCTTTAAAAGACTTGACTATCACTTAAAGTCTATTGTATTCCCATGTTCCCCTTGTACCTACAAGGAAATTAGCAATAAGATAATTTCTGCTAATGTTTATCTTGACTAACATGATGAGGATAGAGGAATAAGAGGTTGTAACAATAGTTAGTACAAGAGCAGAGAAAGTCATGTGAGTGCAACACATCAGATTTTTTTTTTTAAATGAGAACATGCACAAACAAAAGGAAGCTTTCAGGAGCCCGGAAATACCAACAGGAAGGGTGGTCATCTTTGTTTCCCATTCCAAGATTGCGTTTATTTGACTTCATTGTTCAGGGTGGTTAAGCAGGTAATGAACTACAACAGCTTTTGAGCTCTCTGTAACAAGCTTGGAAGAATAAAATCACAATCACATTCAGCAGCTCCACATCCTCCTGTTTAATTCAGTTTTAGAATCATAAATAGTAATGATTAGGGCCCAGATTTTCTAATTTTGCATCTTTTTCCTGATGATGCTAGGGCAATGCTATAAGGAAAATAAATATAAGTGGCTTATAACATTTTGAGTGAAACTAAACCATTTTTAAGGCTCATTTTTACTGTATTTTTGTCATTTTTTGTCCATTTGGTTATGTATTTTTATATTAGTAGAATCAAGTTTCGGAACCTCAAAATCTAAAAATTCTTGAAACTATACAGGAATGTGGCGCTATTTGTTAAACATTAGGATTTGCCCAACTAAACGGTTCAGCCCTATTGTAACATACATCTGTCCTCTACTTGCTGCTTTTAATGGTAGCAACATGCCTACTGTTATAATACAATCTTCACGCAGCAGAAGCTACTGTTTGAGATGAAATTTGTATCGGAGAGCAAAAAAAGTTTGAACAGGTTGTGCAGTGTTTTGCCTGTCCACATCCTTGGTGCTAGTTGCCATCTGCTACTATCATAGAAAGACACAGATGAAACCATACATCATTTTTAAAATTGCTTTTAAAGGCTTTACTTACCAACTTTATGAAAAGGAAATGCTTACACCATACACAATTTTTTTGTCAGGAAGAGATACTTCATGAACAATATTAGGTTCAGAGTTATGGGCCAATTTTATTCAACTCAACAGTTGGTGCCTGTACATAAGTGAATACAATTTTGCCCCCGTTTTTTAGAGAATAGACAGGGAGCATGATTTTACCTTTTTTCAACACAACTCCGTAACAGCTCATATGGCCAACTTTTTTATGAGAACTGAAAAGCGTGTTTCAGGACAGAATTATAAGTAGAGATTTATGGGCCCTTAGTCTGCAGACCTAGACCCCTGAGATTTCTATCTCTGGGGTAATTTAAAACAAAGTGCACAAGAAAAGCACACAACCCCTGGAAGAAATTAAAACAAAATATCCATCAGGAAATTGCTAGAATTTCTCAACATTAACTACAGCGAGTGATGGATAGTTTCCTATCCATAGTGATGGATAGATAGGTGTCAAAAATGTATGGAGAACGACAGTGGCCAGTTTCAGCATCTCCTTTCACAACGTAAAGCCTCTAAAAGTAGTTTGAAAAAATATAGCTAGAAATTACTTCCGGGCTTAAAATCTGTTTTTTGCTGGAGTTTAAAGGTCCAGATGCTTCGTCCATACCTGCGGTGGATATAATTGGTGGTGTGGTCTTAGTCGTCTTAGCAAAGGTTCAGTTACAACAGAATCGCTGGCTGGAAATGCCATATTCATATCTGGGCCACTCACAGGGGATTGGCTCGGCTTGAGCAGGAGGTGAGTGCTAGGTGGACAGGGCTTCTCTGCTCTGATTGCTAAATGGTTTACGTGATTTCTCCTCATTTGTGCTTCTTTTTTATGCCAGGTTTTGTTCAGTTTTACAGCTTCCTTTCTGTTAACATTACTAGGGTGTTTCTCCGTCAGCCCATATTGCATGTTCCGCGACTGCTGACTTGTCCGACTGTATCAAACCCAAGGATTACTTATCTCAGATGTGAGATAACCTTGTGGTCTATCAGGAAAATATGAATTGGTTGAGGAATTTAATGTCATACTGGCAAGTTAGTCATGGTAGCTCAGTGGTTAGAGCAGCCACATATGAAGCAGAAGATCCATGGTTCAAATACTGGCTATGGGATTGAACTTTTCAGTAGTACGTTGGCTGGCATAAAAAATAACAATTAGCAGTATGTGCTCTTAGTTTTCTACATTTTTGTTAATGCTATGGATAATTTTATTTTCTGTTCGCAGAATATTAGTGCTTTATATGGCACATAACAAGAATTCAGAAACCCATATATTTCTTCCCCAACAATATGCAGTAGAAGCTCGACGGTAATGCAACTTCTTTACATTTGCTGACACAATACTCATATCACAGAAAATGCTTCCACACTGCTTCACATGGTTTCAGGTTGACACCTTTATAAGCATCTACTCAAAAGCTCTAAGTGTTTCCTTTCAGCAGTAAAAAAACAAATATATTCAAGATGCTCTCGGGCTTCGAGCCAGGTGTAGTGATGAAAAGACATCAACAAATGCTCAGAAGCTTTCTAGACACTACAATCTTCACAAAAGTTAAAGGCATATGGAGGTGGGTCGTAATGCAGACTCGAGCAAATCCTAAGCTTGCCCCTACTACCAGTGCTGCCAAATGTATTACACACATACTGCGTGCCTGAGCTGAGAGCATTGAGTGGTATAAATAAAAGCAAGCAATAGCTTTTTCTCACTAATTCGGAGCAAGAGGTTGGTTTCGTATAAATAAAAACCTTCTGCTCCATCTCCTTGCAAGCTAAAGGTTCCAGACCTTGACCGCAGAGCTATTGCTCACGAAATGGTATAAATAAAAACCTGTTTTCCTCGCTCCGACGAAGCTTTTGCTGGCTTTTTCTGAGGTAGCTATGTAGGTACCTCAGCTTGCTCAATCAGTTAGTACCATGGCCAGGATTTCCTGCTCCCACTGTTTTAAAACAACTGGCTTAACTGGCTTATTGCCAATTAGTTTCAAATCACTTTTGGACTTAATTCTTGTTTTTAAGTTGCTTTTTTTTTTTTTTTTTTAAATTTAGTATTTGCATCTCGCTGATGAATGTTTTAAACTCTTCCTCCAATTGTTGCTTTACTGTAGCTACTGCTAAACTTTTGCGCTTACTTTCCGACAACTGTGCTTTTAATAGAATGTCCTGATTTTCCTTCAATAGATGAACAAAGCGCCTCATAAATACACTGCTTTCTTCAACCATGGTGACTGAAATACGTGTTGTAAAATATAAACTCTACTCTTGGAGATATTTGCTGCTATATCAGGTCTGATGATACAAGGACATTTCTCTGAGGTGTTGTGAACTTGCCTGGCTAGAACGCGAGTGATGTCATAGTGATCCACTTTCATTACCGGAAACCTGATAATGGAATTAAAACATATACGAACGTGCTTATACAAACATGCAGCACATATGAAGAGCATAATACTCATACAAATCAAGGTCGAATAATATCTATAAAATAAGCCTATATGAAACTCTTTCACAAAGTAGGTATAGCTTTAATTCAGATAACTCTTTTAAAATCTTAGAATTGTCTATTTTGATGTTCCATAAATTGTAATTGCCCAGTTCTAGAGCAGAACAACAGAACACCAGTAAAAGTAATCTTTCAGTATATCACTTGTAATAGACGCAGGGCATCAAATTATGGGAATCTAGGTTTAAATTTATAAAACGATAATCGCCATGTGTTGGAAGTTCGGATAAATCCCAATTACTGTTGCATTTATCATTGCACTACCCTCCGCAAAAAAGAAATTGACGTAAACTGTGTGCTTTAATTAGATAGACATTTTTTGTGTAGTAAGACTTCGTCTATCTCCTACAGTTTATCAGTTATACAAATGTGATTCAGAATGAAAAGGACTACATACGCTATTCCCCCGAAATTAAAGGTATACCTACATTTCAATTGTCATGTAAATATCTTAACATATGTCATTTTAATCAAAATACGAGTACAGTGGCCATTTTAGAGTAAATTAAAAATTAGCAGTGTTTATCCATGTAAAAGTTAGTTTTGGATGGAGGGTTTCCATAAAGTCGCACTCTTGGAGGTTACTGAACTTCAATACGAAATTTGGTTTTTAAAAGTGACTGCTTGGATTTTGATGTTCACACTTACACACATACAGGCATGCACACCTAGGGTTCTCTCTCTCTTCAGAAAGGCTCAGAAGGTGTATTTCTGCTTTAATCTCGATATCGAATTATTGGGCGGAATGCAATAATTCCTCTACTACACGTTTAGTTGAGGAACTAAAAAATTACACAATATGTAGGGACTTGGATGCAGATATAAACAATTATAATCACATTTAAAGAGAAAATGTAGACTTGCTTCCACAGCATTTGCTTCCAGAGGGAAATGAAACATGAAGGGGACCTTTTAACAATCTGTATACATCCTAAGGTGTTGTCATCTTGCCTGCGTACGATAACATTAAACAAAATGTGAATGAGGTAATAGTGATCCGCTCTCATTACCGACGATAATGTAATCAAAGCGATACATAGAGTGGAATATTGTGCAAATCAAAATCGGGTTATAACTGAAGACTTTCATATAAAACTGACCCTAAATTGAAATTTCCACGAAATGAAACTTCATCCGGTATAGCTTTAATTTATGATAAAGTCTTATATAATCTTGGAATTAGTCCCCACACACTCACTCTTGGAATTAGTTATTGATAGTTTATATGTATGGATTAAAGGATATCAGTATAATGGTGCAAACACACGAGTACAAATTATCTACTTCCATATATCAGTTGATACATAATATAAAATTAAGAAAATCACTGATGGAATTTAGAAAGTGTATGAACGTTATCGGTGGAATGCCAGGCGAATCTTAATTTCCATTTAATTTGCCAAATCTTTACTTACATTTTCGTTCTTTAAAATCAGTATCTCTATCAGGTTTAACATGAATAAGTATATGGATATTTAAATGCAGCAAATATTTAAATCCCCTCCAGACATGAAAAAGGTGTGTTTGTTTACGTCGCGTAGTGAAGGTCACGGAGCTAAAGGTTTGTGTTGAAAGCAAGAGCTGGCAGAAGAGGGGAAGTTTTTATTTATACCAAATCACGACCTTTTGCTTATTCTCAACTTGCTTACCAGCTTCAGCTCACAAGCACTAGCTAGTGTTTATTTATACCACCCATTATCTTCATTAATTATGCTCAGATAAATATTTGAAAATGACAGATGCCAATCTTATAATAAGAAAGAATTTTATTTTCTGATAATGACCATATACATATCCTGTCTCTATGATGCTTAGGACGCAAGCGATGAACATTTTATCTTCATATGGTTATGGTTACCCAACACCCATTCAACACAGATAAGCCTGAAAAACAACACCATTCCTTCCTCACCACACTTATCCCAAACATAAATAAACAGTACACCTACTATGAAAACAGAAGTCATGCAGTTTGAAACAGACTGAGTTAGTGTTCAGTTCGTTTTCAGAGTAGTAGTGTGTTGTTTTGTTAAAGTGAATGGAATCGTTAAGTCGTGTGTCGAACTTGAGCTGAAATATTGTTAATATTACATTAAATTATTATACACATATCTTTTCTCCAGTGTTTGTCATCCGAGTGCATGAACATGTCCTTTGAAGCTGGGACAAGTGAATTTTTGATCACAAACATGAAGTGATTCATTCTCAGGGCAGAAAAATTATATTTAATGTGAACAAGCTTGCTGTTCCACTGCTGTGACGTGTGTCAAGATAAGGTTTAAATGTTTTAGGCATATTTAATGTGTTGTTTAATTATGGGAAAAATATACAGAACCTTTGCTAGCGTGTAAAACATGCTCTTATGCACAGAACCTCTGCTGGTACAAGCACTATGCTTGGCAACAGCGCTCCACTTGAGCATTGGCCAGCGTTCACATACCTTTAACTCTTGCTAGCAGTATAACCATAACAGATGCAATAAGTGTGTTCTCGAAGTACATACTCTCTATACAAAATCCACTTTATGTTTAGCAGTGTCATGCATTAGTTAAGGGCTTGCTTCACCAACAGCAATAGTTTTTTCTGTTATTTTGGCTAACACAAAACCAGTTGTGGAGTCAGTTTTTTTCAACACTTAACACTTACAGTTTAATTAATGAGGCATTAATTACTGCAAACTTTTACAGTGCATAAAGATCAGTGAAACATGCAGTATCAGTAGGTGGTGTAGTAGACAAATCAAGGTTCATGTGGGGTTGCAATAAATAATGATGGATCCTCCGGTGCACAAATCGGAATTTTTGAGTGAAATTTCTATCTGTTATAAATTAATTGTTTAAGTGTTGAATGGGAATTCAAATTCTCATTCAATTTCTTTCAAAAACAGAAAGTATAGATTGTTTTGTGAGGTGAAATTGCATCACAAAATCTATACTATCATATACATTGTAATAACTGCTTCCATTTTCTGATCCAGGTCACCTTTTTCTCTCACTGCACATATTCATCTTCACCAGTTCCATATTTACTGTTCTGCTTAACAAAACCAATTACACATTGCCACACCATTCCCCCACCACTAACTTCAATTTTGTTTGAAATTACCAAAATACAATTTTAATACCTTTTACCCAGTTAGGAAACATAATTAACTGGCTACAAGATCGGTTAGTGTATCTCACTTTATACTAAGCTGTTGTAATTTGCTTAAAATCAATCTAATAATTATCACATGCAACATACAATACTCATCTAAAATAACAACAAATTAGGAACTAAAAGCTTTACTTATCTTAATAAATATTGCAAGTTCTTCAAATGCTGTTCAGCATTGCAATATTACCAAGGTAAGTGAAGCTTTTAGTTTCTAATATGTTCTCATTTTAGATTCTGTTGCTTCACTGTTAAGAGCTTCAATTTTCCTTGATTTAATACAATATTCATTTGCATATATTTGAATAAGCTAGTAACAGTGATGCAACATTAAAAGAGCACATGATAAGCATCAAATACTAAGTGGATAAAGCTGCAGTTGCAAACCGTTTTTGGACATCAAATCAATCACGCTGAACATAACACTTAAAAGCTACAAAACACATTGCAGAGTTGGATACTTGTGAGAAGATTCTTACCATAAAAAACAAACTCCAACTAATGAATTTTGATTTACCACCACCAAATCCATTATGGAAGTGCATCAGTCCAGCACTAGATGTCAACTCAACCATACATCAGACAACATTCACAAGAATCAATTGTACAATTCTGATGATGGGAGCAACCGGTCAAGATAAATATTTACATGTAAGTGGTGTCAAGTGTTTCAACACTGATTCAATTTTTATAATACAACATTCAATTCATTCTTTCAAGAGAATTTGTCTCACCACTTTCAAGACTGCATGGTAATAATAGAAATAATATGAAAGTACACATTACCAGAAATTCTAACAGGAATTGCTCTTATGTACAAGCTACAGCATTATCTAACAGTAGCAAGAAGGTAAGTAGTAACAAAATAATTTGGTAAGAATTTGAATCAATTAGGGACCTTTATACACCACCTACACTAATAACTTATATTTTGTAGACCAATGGTCTCCATTTACAGTCTTTTATTCAACTGTTGATTCATTAATTACTTTATACAACCTTTGTAACAGTTAAAGTACTTAAACATTGGGAGCTGAAATTGGGACATGTTTGCTTCACTTACTTGGTTTTTTATACAGGACATGTTTCAGAAACGTTTGCTTCCATCAACTATATATCAAATAAGTTTCTGAAGCATCAACATAGATCAATCAATCTACAGACTAAGTGAAGCAAATGTGTCCCAAATTTGACTCCTAATGCTAAAGTACTGTTGATTCATTATTGAAGTTTATGCAGACAAGTTGCAGCCTTCTTATGGTGATCCCAAAACTCGAAAGAAATATTTCAGTGGAATTCCAAGACTGAAAACTTTTTATTTTTCCAAATGTGTTGTTATTGTTGCTAATGCTCTTCTAACTGGATTTTCTCCACTTTTCTATGGGCTTCCCAATAATATTTACATAGCTGAACTGGAACACTGCATTAATTTTTGAGATTATGATACTGGAGTAGGTGATCTTTATTCATTATTGTCTGTGGGTCGTTGCATAGTATGCATCTTGGAGAATGGAAAATATTTATCTTTAACAAGTGAGCAGCCAAACAGTCATGTAAAGTCATCAAGTACAAAAGGGCCACTGCTGAGCTGCTTGGAGATTCTAGTATGGTGATGGTATTTTCCAAGAGTGTTTTCCATGATTTATTTGTACTCTTTTCATAATAATTGTGTTGCTAATGTGTATGGATTTCCGAGTTTATATATATAATTTTGAGGTACTGTAAGAAATTTTAGTTGAATTCATTTATGATGTAACCGACAAAACTTAAAATCTGGTCCCATTTGAGAATGGTTACAACTTTGCTTGATCTGATGGGACCCAAAGTTAAACATTATTCCTCTGTTTTTCCAAACGTAGACTTGCCTCCAAGTGGCTAGTTAATTGTTTTAAGAATCTAGGAATGGGGTTTGTACTATGATTCTTAGTCCATAAGTGAGTAGCCATTGTTGATTTTTTATAATTTTATTTTAGTTGTCTAGAGTACTAATTTCTACATTCCTCTTTTCCCTATATAGAACTGTTCACAGTTATTGCCAGGTGTTTTATTCAGGGAAATAGTTGCCTTTGCTCTTGAATTCAAAGTATTTTTCAAGGAAAATCTATTGCCTGACATTAACTGATGTTTCTTTTGAAGATTTTGTTGAAGCAGTCATTTCATCTTGGAACCACCACAAGGACTACAATTCACCTATAACAGAATTGGCAGTTGTATGTAATTTGAGAATTATGACAATTTATCTCCAAAACATGTTCGCAGTGAATAGTGCTCTAGCCCTGCAGTGGCACAGTCCTTTCCAGACCAAGATGCATGTGGTGTATAAAGGTTACTAGTACACTCAAACTCTACCCAAATTATTCAATTATACCATAATCCTTAATCATCTAAAAAGATATAACACAATCACTACCTTTTGCTGCCTTGCATTTTGGACAGTACCATTTTCCTCTTGGTATCTTCTTCAGCGGGGGTACAAGGCATTCTATGTGAAACAGTAGAGGACAGGTATCACAGCAAATAACATGACCTCCCTCCCCACAAGTATCACATACTTCTATGACAGGAATGACCTCCCTGCAACAAAGTTAAATACATTTTGTGCTACAGATGACTGTATGCATAAATACTAACAAGCATTATTATTAAATGAGGAAATAATGAAGCTATTAACAGTGAAGCAACAGAATCTAACATAACAAATTAGAAACTAAAAGCTTCACTTAGTAATACTGCAAGATGTTTCACAGCTGACATGTTTCAAGTTAGTTTCTAATTTGTTCTTGTTTTAAGCATCATCATTTATGCCAACAAACTTACTGTTGATGTTTTTAAACACACACGCTGTGTGTGCAACGTTTGAGAGGTAGAATCGGAAATGAAAAATCCCAGCTGTGGCATTGAATTTTTCAGTTCCAATTCTACCTCTCTAACAAGCATTGTGTTTACCAACATGTGCACAGTTCGTAGTGAAGCAAACAAGTATTAAAACTGAGATGAGTTGGCTGAAACATGTTTCAAATATGTGCATTTAAAGCTAGTTCACAACCACTGGTAATGGTAATAATAACCAGAAAGAGAAGTTAAAATGCATCTATTCAAATGGTAGTGTTCACAACCAATGGGTAGCTTTCCAGGGCCCCATTAATGGGAAACAAGACTTGGCCAAGTTTTAACCTTCTCATTTACGTTACTGGGAATGCCATATTAGATTAATATTGAGCACACTAGGCTTTTTGTGGTAGAAATTATTCTAGGCAGCCATGCAATGAAACAGCTGCAAGAGCTCTCTCTCTAGTCACAAGCTAAAAAAAAAAAATACCATTGGTCAGTTAGAAACAAATGAATTCCCAATGCAGAATATTGACCTCCAGTTTGCTTTCGATATGCTGATCGATTATATGCATTACCTTTCTGGTTATCAGGCTGTTTACCAAGATGTTGAATGTTGACCTGATTCCCGTTTTGGTTACCATTACCGTAGGTTATGAACTAGCCATTTAACCTAAACCAAGTAGAATGAAGTGTTCGTATCATCACAACAGACTCATCTCAATTCTCAAATAGAATTTTGTAGTTCAATGAGATTCATTCACAATAGGTACTTTTAATAGCAAAAGTAGGTGTTTTAATGCAGCACAAATGACCAGAACTTTGTAAACAATTTAAACCAAAAAGGCGAGTCGATTAAGGCGATGTTATAAGCTGGTTTGGGTAAAAATATCAATTTTTGTTTTTTGCTGATTTCACAAGTTTAGCCCTAATTTTAACATAATCCAGTCTTTTAATCCCTAAAATCTTACCAGAAGTGTCTTTAAAATAAATTTAACCATCCAAGAACGGATATGAATACAAAAATTATATATTCATTAATATTTTTTAAAAAAAATATGGAAATAATATCTGTGATATAACAAGTCAGTAAGTTTAAAAAGGCACTGATTTATATGCATACAAAATTTCATACTTCTAGAGTGAATAGCAATGTGTGAGGCGGAGACTGGTGACGTAATGTGAGGTGGGGTGTGGTGGTGTAAAGGTGAGGTGGAGACTCATGGCACGTGTGAGGTTGGGTTTGGCAGCGTAATGTGTGAGGTGGAGACTGATGGCATATGTGAGGTGGGGTGTGGTGGCATAATGAGGTGGAGACTGGTGGCATAATGTGTGAGGTGGAGTGTGGTGGCATAATGTTTGAGGTGGGGACTGGTGGCGTAATGTGTGAGGTGGAGACTGGTGGCATGTTTGAGGTGGTGACTGGTGGCGTAATGTTTGAGGTGGTGACTGGTGGCGTAATGTGTGAGGTGGGGACTGGTGGCGTAATGTGTGAGGTGGAGACTGGTGGCGTAATGTGTGAGGTGGAGACTGGTGGCGTAATGTGTGAGGTGGAGACTGGTGGCGTAATGTGTGAGGTGGAGACTGGTGGCGTAATGTGTGAGGTGGAGACTGGTGGCGTAATGTGTGAGGTGGAGAATGGTGGCGTAATGTTTGAGGTGGAGACTGGTGGCATAATGTGAGGTGGGGACTGGTGGCGTAATGTGTGAGGTGGAGACTGGTGGCATGTGTGAGGTGGGGTGTGGTGGTGTAATGTGTGGGGTGGAGACTGGTGGCGTAATGTGTGAGGTGGAGACTGGTGGCGTAATGTGTGAGGTGGTGACTGGTGGCGTAATGTGTGAGGTGGTGACTGGTGGCGTAATGTGTGAGGTGGTGACTGGTGGCGTAATGTGTGAGGTGGAGACTGGTGGCGTAATGTGTGAGGTGGCGTAATGTGTGGGGTGGAGACTGGTGGCGTAATGTGTGAGGTGGAGACTGGTGGCGTAATGTGTGAGGTGGTGACTGGTGGCGTAATGTTTGAGGTGGTGACTGGTGGCGTAATGTGTGAGGTGGTGACTGGTGGCGTAATGTGTGAGGTGGGGACTGGTGGCGTAATGTGTGAGGTGGGGACTGGTGGCGTAATGTGTGAGGTGGGGACTGGTGGCGTAATGTGAGGTGGAGACTGGTGGCGTAATGTGTGAGGTGGAGACTGGTGGCGTAATGTGTGAGGTGGGGACTGGTGGCATAATGTGAGGTGGGGACTGGTGGCATGTGTGAGGTGGAGACTGGTGGCGTAATGTGTGAGGTGGAGACTGGTGGCGTAATGTGTGAGGTGGAGACTGGTGGCGTAATGTTTGAGGTGGTGACTGGTGGCGTAATGTGTGAGGT
The DNA here is from genome assembly GCA_030765045.1 of Tenodera sinensis. Taxonomy (NCBI): domain Eukaryota; kingdom Metazoa; phylum Arthropoda; class Insecta; order Mantodea; family Mantidae; genus Tenodera; species Tenodera sinensis. Next base: position 109,891,029 of record CM060971.1, on the reverse strand, counting down.
GGGGACTGGTGGCGTAATGTGTGAGGTGGAGACTGGTGGCGTAATGTGTGAGGTGGAGACTGGTGGCGTAATGTGTGAGGTGGAGACTGGTGGCGTAATGTGTGAGGTGGGGACTGGTGGCGTAATGTGAGGTGGAGACTGGTGGCGTAATGTGTGAGGTGGAGACTGGTGGCGTAATGTGAGGTGGAGACTGGTGGCATAATGTTTGAGGTGGTGACTGGTGGCGTAATGTTTGAGGTGGTGACTGGTGGCGTAATGTGTGAGGTGGTGACTGGTGGCGTAATGTTTGAGGTGGGGACTGGTGGCGTAATTATTGGGGTGGTGACTGGTGGCGTAATGTGTGAGGTGGTGACTGGTGGCGTAATGTGTGAGGTGGTGACTGGTGGCATAATGTGTGAGGTGGTGACTGGTGGCGTAATGTGTGAGGTGGAGACTGGTGGCGTAATGTGTGAGGTGGGGACTGGTGGCGTAATGTGTGAGGTGGGGACTGGTGGCGTAATGTGTGAGGTGGAGACTGGTGGCGTAATGTGTGAGGTGGTGACTGGTGGCGTAATGTGTGAGGTGGAGACTGGTGGCGTAATGTGTGAGGTGGGGACTGGTGGCGTAATGTGTGAGGTGGGGACTGGTGGCGTAATGTGTGAGGTGGAGACTGGTGGCGTAATGTGTGAGGTGGAGACTGGTGGCGTAATGTGTGAGGTGGAGACTGGTGGCTTAATGTGTGAGGTGGAGACTGGTGGCGTAATGTGTGAGGTGGTGACTGGTGGCGTAATGTGTGAGGTGGTGACTGGTGGCGTAATGTGTGAGGTGGTGACTGGTGGCGTAATGTGTGAGGTGGTGACTGGTGGCGTAATGTGTGAGGTGGTGACTGGTGGCGTAATGTGTGAGGTGGTGACTGGTGGCGTAATGTGTGAGGTGGGGACTAGTGGCGTAATGTGTGAGGTGGGGACTGGTGGCGTAATGTGTGAGGTGGAGACTGGTGGCGTAATGTGGTGGAGACTGGTGGCGTAATGTGTGAGGTGGAGACTGGTGGCGTAATGTGTGAGGTGGAGACTGGTGGCGTAATGTGTGAGGTGGAGACTGGTGGCGTAATGTGTGAGGTGGAGACTGGTGGCGTAATGTTTGAGGTGGGGACTGGTGGCGTAATGTTTGAGGTGGTGACTGGTGGCGTAATGTGTGAGGTGGAGACTGGTGGCGTAATGTGTGAGGTGGAGACTGGTGGCGTAATGTGTGAGGTGGAGACTGGTGGCGTAATGTGAGGTGGAGACTGGTGGCATAATGTGAGGTGGAGACTGGTGGCGTAATGTGTGGTGGGGTGTGGTGGCGTAATGTGAGGTGGGGTGTGGTGGCGTAATGTGTGAGGGGGTGTGCTGACGTGTGATGTCATAATGGGAGGGCAAGGTGTCTGGTGACTGTGAGGGCAGGGGGTGGTGACACCTCGGTGCATGAGAAATGTGTATGTAAAAGGTGATTATTCTGAAGGGCTACCCTAATAAAAGCTCTGAGCCCAGGGCCTAGCTCAACCCAAGGTGTGCAAGATTTTGTACTCAAATCATTAAATCCAAAATTGATGAAACTAAACCTTTGTTAAGCTGTGTAAGGGTGAATAAATAATTAAAAAAAAGGTGAGAATGTTTGAGAAATTGTTACAACTATCAAAGACAGAAAAGGGGATAAAACTAAAAAGAAAAACGAAGAGAATTCCGAAAAAGAGAAAATGAATTTCAAAGCTGAGTTAATAGCACTAAGGAATTACAAAATCTTATATTTTTGTGGACTGAACTCCATTTCAGCTTACTTCATCATTATTATATATATATACATGTTAAATACTACTTGTGACGAGTGCGCAAAAACAAAAATTTATGAAAGCGTTTTATCGACTACTGAAGACCAGGCAGACCTGCAAGAGAACCCTTATGATTGTGATGCACTCTTTTATGGTATGTACCAGGAGCTTATATATGCTCTTACTAAAACAGGTTTACTGTAGTTCAAAATTAGCTTCATATTAGACATGGGAATATAGTAGGCTTTGAGTGATAGATCTTTTATATTTTAAAAATATAAATCAACATATCTATGTAATATAAAAACGTCTGTATAATTAGAAAGCATTGTTTTATATGTGTAGCAAATTTCACACTTCTAGAGCAATTAGTTTCTCTAAAAAGTGGTGTTAAACTTCTTAAAATTAACATTGCAAGCATAGAGCTTACAATCTTCCCTTAGAAGCACTACACAACACTTATAATTTACCGAAACATGTTTCAGAGGCTGACCTTAAATTATCAACTGGACATCGACTGTCCAGTCAGTCCGGACTGACCCAATGTCTGGTTGATAATGGAGCAAAGTCAGCCGCCGAAACGTGTTCCAGTAAATCATAAGTATTGTGTAGTGTTAGAACTGCCTCCGTAGCACGCTTGCCTCTGGCACGGAAGACCCGGGTTCAATCCCCGGTTCCACAATGGGGAATTTTCCCCTGCTAGGAGGTCTGGCACAAGGTGACTCAGGCTTGTTAGGTCCTGGGGGGACCAATTGAGGAACTACTTGATGAAGAAGTAGCGGCGCCAGGTCAAGAAGGCTACATAACTGGTCGGGAGGGCTCAGGATGCTGACCACGTCCCACCCTCCAGTACTGCACCCCATCAATGACGCCTGTAGTGGGCAGAGGTGGGGGATGCAGAGGCTGGGCAACAAGCCTTGGTCCTTCATTGGCTGTTGCACTGAGGGTTTAGTTTTAGTTGTGTTGTGTTATTAATCGATTCACCTTTTTGGTTTAAATTTATTATTTTAACACCTGTTTTCAAACTTCCAAGAAAGACGATAGTTTGTAAATAATCTTTGACACCTTTTGATTATTAGAGATACAATAGAAATGTTTTGCAATATTTTGAGAATAAATTTATTCATGTGCACTATCTTTAGAAACAGTAATAGTTAACTGCAGTAACTTAACAGCTCACATTTACTTGGATTGATCCATTTGGCCATCACTGCTTTGACTTTGAACAAATTGAGAAAAATGCATTTTTATCTTACAGTAATATTGAGTAGCTTACTCTTGAATTTCTGTATTCTTTTCTTTTGGAATTGCATTATTCTTTTCTTTTGGACTTGGATTATTCTTTTCCTTTGGACTTTCTTCTTCCTCCTCCTCTTGGGTGAACAGTCGTCTGTTCTTATTTACCCTGCTGACTTTCTCCGGTGGACGACATTTAGGACAGAACCAATCTCCTTGGGGTACTTTCTATAACATGAACACAAAGCATTTGACATGGAAGACCATAAAATACTAAAACATGTTAAACAAGTGACATGAGGAGGAATATCCTTCAAATGGTATAAATCTTATGTGGAAAAAAGAGCGCAAGTAGTTGAAATTGACTTATAGAACACTTAGAAAAAAGGAATAACAAATATAACTTTGGTTAGAAGATCCAGTTATCTGGGGTTCCTCAGGGAACTATTTTACGCCCCCTACTGTTCTTGTTATATATGAACAATTTACCAGTATATCTGACAATGAAGCACAAAACACTTTGCAGATGACACAAGCATTTTCATTGCAGCAAAAAACAATTATACTCTGGTAGCAGTTCTTTTATGACGATTCTGCTGTAGGTATGAGTCTTATACCAGGTGAGTCAGCCGCGCCTTATTTTTTTGGAAGGTAGGCCACCCATCTAACGGCATGTGCACCTTAGTCCAGTTTTGCGCTTACTAAAATATATTGCTTAACGTTCTTAAAGAGAGGAATGCGCAAAATTGAGAGCAACAGCAGTTTAAGGGACAGAACGTACTCCTCGCTAAAGTACACCTCAAAAACATACGACTCGTTTACTGAGAGCGAATTCCGGTTTCCAGTCGATTTTACAAACTTTTTATTAGAGTATACATAGCAACATAATTCAGTAAATGCCTCGGAAATATTGGACCTATCATATGGGTACGCTAACGTCAGCTAAAAAGAAAATGGTGGATTCTTGTACTCAGAGCAGGGGTTGGCTGACAAAACTTACGAAAAATTTAGAGACACACTTCTTTCATCATGGACCCATACAGTCAAACGGACATATTATTAAGTAACAGTTTATTTACATTTTTGCATGAACTACACCTTGTGCATCTCAATTAGTATGCATAACAGCTTTTGCCATTTAAGTAATAATATTAAAATGCCCTGTGAATGATTAAAACTGGCTTAAAAGGCTAAATCAAGCCCGAAAACTCGCGAGGTGGCAATGGCCTAGCGCAAGGCATACGAGTCCTACCATTGAACGCAATACGCACTTTCAGTTAAGTCTCGAAATAGCTGAACAGGATTGTGACGGGTCCTCTGCACTAAGCCCCAATGACATAGGTTCGAGTCTCAGTAGTGTAAATATTTTTTTTATGTTCATCAAAACTTGGAAACCGAATTCACAATAATCTAATTATAAAGTCCTTGAGCGTTTAGGGCATTATAATTTAAATCGTTTTTGGTTGTCTGCATTTTGTAATTAAACAGGTGTAATGACTTCTGCGCCATTGGACTGGCATGATGTATTGTGTTGTGAATGCCTTCCCCTGCGTTCTCCACACGTATGCTGTCGCACAATATTTTGTGCCAGCCTTTCATTATGTATTCGACAGACGAGTACGTAGATATGCTTTTGATCTATGGAGAAGTAAGAACAAATACACTGGAGAAAATATCTCAGGAGAGATATCCGAATAGACGACAACCAACAGCAACCAGCTTCCGGAATGTTGAAAGGCGTCTGCGTGTAACAGCAAGCATCACTTGCAAGAATGCCTCCTCATAGACAAGCACTAGCAACATCGGGTGTTAATGCAGAAGCAGTTTTGAATGCCATCCAGAACAATCCGCATACTAGAAAACGGGTAGCTGCTCAGGAGGTGAACATCAGCCAGTCTCCTGTAGTGCGAATATTGAACACTAATAAGTTCCATTCTTATGGTTTGCACCTACACCAAGCACTTCACGGGAGAGATTTCAAAGCTCGAGTGATCTTTTGTGAATGGTTGCTGGAGCGAGTAGCAAGTGATGTGGGATTCGCATCCAGGATATTGTTTTCTGACGAATCAAGATTCCACAACAATGGAACTGGAAATCGTCACAATATGTGCTATTGGAGTGTTGATAATCCTCACTGGGTACAGGAGGCAGCATTCTAAGAGCAATGGGGTATAAATGTCTGTTGTGGAATCTTGGGAGACCACCTTGTTGAACCATTATTCTTCGAGGGGCATGTAACAGGAGCACGCTACCTGGAATTCCTCTGTAGCTCACCCCTTATTATTAGGGAATGTGCCACTGCAGGAGTGAATGACGATGTGGTTTCAACACGATGGCACTCCTCTGTATCGGTCGAGGATTGTCTGCAATCATTTGAATGCTGCACATCCTGGTCATTGGATAGGAAGACAAGGACCAGTCCCCTGGCCTGCCAGATCACCTGATCTGACACCCCTCGACTTCTTTCTCTGGGGCTATTTAAAAGAACGCATTTATGCAGAGGAGCTGGACAATCCAGAAACCCTTCCTCAGCGTATTACAGTGGCTTGTAGATCTGTTCAACCCTGTGTATAAATGATCCTTATTTCAATTGCACCTACCTATAGGTATTCTTAAACAGCTACCTAATTGTAGTTCACCAATAAAGAAACATCAAACAATGCCATAAAACATAAATAAAGCAATAAAAATGAATATAATAATCGTTTTCAGAACAATAATTTGTAAATTGTGAGGATTGCATGGTAAAAAACTTAGTACATGCAGGTGATTCGAACCACCTTCACAGCAGACAGATTACTTCGGAGTCTTGCACTCATTCCAACTGAGCTACCTAGTAACGTGTAAGGTAAACATTCCGTTTAAGATGTAATACTTGCTGGTTCCAGTGAACATTTGCAGAAGTGCAAACGTCAGCTGTCTAATTACAAATATATTAAAAGCAGATGTGATAACATCTATATTAGCACTTATTTCATCGAGTGTTAAACATCCATGTTAAATACGCGGGTAGAACCTAGTAATGGGGTCGATGTTTTCATGTTGGAGTATAAAATGCGGATTGCATAAAACTAGAGAATAAGGGGCAGCTGACTCACCTGGTATACAGAATGTTATGGGTATAAGCAGACTGATAATGGCGATAATTATTATACTTTCATTAAGCGTTCAATTTTCCACCAATTCAACTTCATTCTTAAGAATTTACAACACAATGAATTATCTTCCTCTTTTACACACATCAGTGCCATTGGGTCCCGAAACTATTCAATTCAAGATCTTCGTGGTTCTGTGTAAGTTAAATCCACGCTTCTTTTGTAAATATCTTGGAATACATACAAGATAATTGTGTGTGAAGAATATCTACATGCAGTGTTCTATTAAATGTCCTTCGGCAATACAATTCAATGTTGTTGGATTGCCAACAAAGTCACTTTACATTCAGAGGCACGAATATGCGTGTTCATTTACATCAATGCATATATCATTCGTCCCTATTGGGGTAACTGTTTATTCCTCTTAGAAACGTACTTAGCAACTACCGCTTATCAATCACCTATTGTTATCAATTGTAAGATACTGATCCTAAGGGCTTACAGTCAACCTCAGGCATATTTCTTATGATTTGAATAGCCTCGGGACACAAATTAATATAACTTTGATATTTACATAATATATCAAATTTACAGTATTATATGGATACAACTTGACATATTAAATATTGATGTAAATTTTCTCATTAATTCATTTGGATATATAATTCCTGCCACACTCTTCAAAAAAATATAGTTTGGATTTAATATTAAGATTTACAAAAGATAAACACAATATTCATATGACAGGAAATGGACATATTTTTTGTGGATATAATTTTGACAAATATTAGCACAAATTTTCCTATTACTTTCCTCAGGGACACAATTTCTGTCACAAGGGTATGATTTTAATGTTTTAAGATTATTTAATGTGGACAGGAACAATGGATGGCATAATGGCTGGGGTGTAAAACCTGTTCTGATCTACAGTTACCACTGGTACATGCCTATTATATTTGGCGACAGCACCTAGTGCAAGTATTGGCCAGATTCATATGCCATTAAGTTTTACACTTCCTCTAGTGCAGGAGAGACAGTTGAAAATGAGCAGGAAACCATGATCTCACTATTACTTAAATCAAGAGTAATACATACTGTGAGCTTGGGCTTCAGGCAGTAGAGATGATGTCCTTTGTTACAACCATCACACAGCAACATATTTTCAGGGTCTCCTCTTCTTCTGCACAAGCGGCATTGTGCATTTAATGCTGACCGCGACCACTGAATACTGTTATCTATAAAGTGCAAAATTATTTTTAACTGTGAATGCCATGCCTTTTGTGACATCATAAGAAAAGTCAGAGATAACATGTCCATTTTTTATTAAATTCAAAATGTTGATGCAATGCTATTGGAAGAATCTAGATGTTCATTGCACACTACTAAATATAAAGTACAGAGCTTATTGGGATATCCCAAAAAAAACTGACATCTTTTTCCCCATTATGGCATGGTCTGGTTATATCTGTTAGGTTGCATTAGTACTGCCAACTGTTTCTAACATAACCATGGCAAAGCTACAGCCATAGCTGGTGTTACTGCATCTGTTATGTTGCCATAGAAGCTCTTGTTTTTTTACCCATTGCAGAGAAGCCAACCAATAGATTTTAAAACAAGATTCTGTTTAGACGCCGTACTAATTAATTAATCCGCGGATGTACTGCTCGTGTTTGCATGATTTTGTCTTGAATTCTTTTAGGTCAGTATATGAAGTTATAGTTACTGTTATTTTGTGTTTGCAAAACAGTAGAGCATTAAATATATATTACAATAATTCAATGAAAAATTGAGGCTATTAAAAGTGAAGAAACAGAATCTAAAATAAAAAAGCTTAAGAAATTAAAAGCTTCACTACTTATCTTAGTAATTGCTACACATGTCAGCAGCATTTAAGAACTTGCAGCAATTACTAAGATAAGTAAAGCTTTAGTATCTAAGTTTGTTTTTATTTTCTATATTATGATATTTAGTGTTCAGAAGTGATTTTATCCAAAGTGTTATTGCGGAACAAGATTGCCAAAGATGAGTGGGTTCATCATGTGTTGTGTGGTAACGATGTTGAAGCATTATTTCATTTGAAAGCATGTTACTTTAACCCTGTGATATTCAAGGTTTGAAATAATGCTTTTATTATGTACATATGCAGCATTGCTTTTTAGGGTAATGTCGTCTCCAGTTTAGTGTAATGTCAACCATACTGAATTCTTGGGAACTGCCGATAAGCTGTTTCCACTATATCTTGTCTTACCTTGGGAACATACTTGCCAACTTCTGAAATTGAAACCCAAAACTTTTCCTTGTCCAAGCATAATACTTACAGTGACCAAACTTCGGATGCCTAAAATGTTCGGGACAGTAGATTTGCAAAATTACATGCAGAACAAATGGGAATTCTGTTATTTTAAGAAACATTTTTCTTGGTACCACAATAAACACCATTAAAGCAAAGAATACTTCCTAAGCCATGCACAGATTTCTTCTTCTTCTTCTTCATCTGATTACCCTCCCCATATGTAGGACTTACAAGACAGTGTCTACGGTCAGATGCCTGCTGGGGAGCAGACGAACTTATGGACTGGACAAAGTGAAGACCTGGAAGTGGGTAGTCAGTATGAGGGTGAGGAAGAGGATGATATGAAATGCATGTGAAACTGATGATTGGAAAGTTGACAATGGAGCAGGTGGTGGAATGAGTGGAGGGGAAAACCAGAGAACCTGGAGAAAATCCACTTCATCCACCAGAAATACCACATGCAGGCCCCTGGGATCGAACCCGGCCCACCTTGATGATAGGCAAACAGTCTAACTGCTCGGTGAAGGCACATCTTGATAATGCTAGAGAAGTCTGAAACCTGAGTTGGTGATTTATTATTCAACAACTTATACCATATATAAAAGACAAGTGAAGCCTATAGCCTCTATAGTGAATGAGTGAGTGAGGTTTAAGGGCCCATCGACAACTGTATCATTTGGATTTCTATGTATTTTTACATTAGTAGTAACTTACCCAAAGTTGAGAAGTGGAGAAACAATTGTGAAAAACTTGTAGAAGCCATCAGACTCATTTCCCAGCGTTTTAAAAGTCCTCTGGAAGCTGCAATCAAAATATTTAATAAATACCCAACTTTTACCTAATTAACTTGATATGTTAAAACTGAAGTAGCTAAGACTTTCAAGTCACTTACCAAGAGGCTTTTGTAAATATTTTGTCTCTATGCTTTGTTCCACTTGCAGTATAGCAATGGCTAGATTTTTAACTGATGAGTTTTGGCCATCATCCAAGTCTTGTTGACCACTGCAGAACATCTGCCCTGGATCTCTGTATACCAATTCTGAATCTGGAGAGTTACTTCTATCTGTCGTAAACAAATACATTACATTACACCACTGTGTTCACAGGAAATAAGGAAAAGAAGAATAAAAGTATGAGAGATTTCCTAAGAAAAGAAAAATGGAATAGAAAAGTTAAACAGAAAGGGGAATAAGAGATCAGGAGATACAGAGACCTCTCAAGAAACCAGAGGACCACTGTCTTTAATCTCCTAAAAATTAAGTATTTATTAATGTTAATATATGCTCACCAGACAAAAAATTAGTCACCCCTGGACAACTCAACATTAATAATGCTTAACACTACCTCTACATTAATAATGCTTAACACTACCTCTGGACCTGACAACTGCCTCGATTCGGTTAGGAAGTGAGTCCACAAGATTCTGCAAGTATGGCAAATCTGGCTGACACCACTCATGTATGAGTTGCTCATGCAAATCCACCAAATTGTGGGGATGCAGATTTCTGTGTTTCACCCACTGTTCCCAACATATCCTACAAATTTTCAATTGGGTTCAAGCTGGGCAAGTTTGCAGGTTAATTGAGATGTGATAAGGTACATGTGTGTTCTTCAAGTCAGTCAAACACGCTTCTAGCAATTTGAAGCCTACAGTTATCTTGAACTATAGGGCAGGCAACAGCACAATCACTATAGAGATAGTGACAAAATGGCAACACCTGCTCATCATGAATGTTCAAATGAACATGCTGGTTTATTCTATTGGTTACCTCATGCAGCAGGCTCAATCCATAGCAAGAAAAACACCCCCAAAACATCACTGACCCATCTCTGGCTTGAACCTGACCCTGTACACAATCCAGATGAAATGCTTCATGTGGCTGGTGGTGTACCCGACATACGTCATTCGAATAGATGCAAAAATGCGATTCATTGGACCACATGACATCATTCCGCCAGTCACCTACTGCTCACATTTGGTGATTTTTAGCCCAATGAAGTCGCGCAGCTTTACATGTCTCTGTGAGCAAGGGTCTCCTTTGTGGTGTCCAACTCCAATGTTCATGGAATGCAGTTCCCACCACAATGTCCTCTCGCTAATATTTCGGGATGGACCTGCATTCACAGACTGGAGCAATTCCTGTTGGGTTTGAAAGTGCCTTTACTAGCCATGAAACTAGTCAATGGTCCCTCTCAGCTATGATGCTTTTCTGACCACAATTTCGATGTGTTTCATGGCCATGTGTATTGCAACACTGCTTGTAGACCTGTTGGACAGTCTGCTTCTACACACCAACAAATCCAGGCACTTCACCTACCATATGGCCATGGGCACAGCCAAACACAATTGCCCCTTTTTGCCCCTCTGTAATGTCCTTAGATTTCTCCATGTTGCACTACACTGAATGCTTGACACACTGCATCTCACAGCTTGCTACGACCCTCTGATCGTGTAGGAACAGTGGGAGTGGAGTTAATCACATGACTCAACCACAGCACCTGTTGAGTCATAAAGATTCATTGTTGATTTCTATAGAGGGTGACTAATTTTTTGTCTGGTGAGTTTATGAAAGCTAGAAATAGTGATGTGTTTTTGAATTTTCTTAATGTTTAGCCAGAATTAGTTACACTGACATCACACATTTTACACCTGTTTCAGGAAGCGGTTATTCCCATCGTCAGAAGATGACCCATGTTGTTAGAGTTTCAGTTGTGATGATAAATGTACTTCTAGAGGGGACTCGGCGTTGGCAAATCAGAATTCATTAGGTGTGGGTGTGTTTTAAAATGAGGATCATCTCCTATGTGTCCAATTCTGCTGTTTAACTAGTGGTTTTATTAGTATAGTATTAAGTTTGATGCGGTTGGGTCATTCAGAAATGGTGTGAGACTGCAGATTTGTATAGCTCTGCAAAAATGGTGTGAGACTGCAGATTTGTATAGCTCTGCAGAAATGGTGTGAGACTGCAGATCTGTATAGCTCTGCAGAAATGGTGTGTGACTGCAGATTTGTATAGCACTGCCAGACATCTGGTAATTCCTGAACATGCCCTACATTTTAACTATTTGTCCAGCGTCCAGGGGGAATTTTTGAAAAATATCTTGTGTCCTACATTTTCAGAAACAAGCAGTGATTGTCAGAAAATGAACTGGTAAAATAGAAATGAATAATTGGTTACTTGCCGCAATGCAACTTGCTATAGCAACATGGCTACACCGGCTACAGTAATAGAGTATAATCATGTATTAGTAACACAGAACAGAGGTTGCCAATGTAGCATCTGCACTCTGAGGCAAAAGCTTGGTATTCTGTGGAGGCAAAGCAATGTTTTGCTATGACTCTTCAATTTGCATATTGGTTATCAAAGAATAAAGAAGTGGAAAGTTAACAGTTAATTCACACTGCTTTTGATACAAGTCAAAATGCTGAAACGAAAATGCAAATTCAATGATGCACTGTCGTTAAAGTATAAGTGTTTCAAGGCAGGAAGAACAGAACATGGTCCCATACACAACGCTATGTTGAAAAAGTATTTTCGCTAATAAGAGCACAGTGAACAGTTGAAAGGAACAGATTATTGATTCAGTCAAAGGTATTACCTATGGGTGTATATATATAATTTAAATTATTTGTGCATTGACCGTAATGTTCTACATTTCCATAAAACAATATGGTAACCCTAGATTTGTCATTTGTGTGTACTTTAGGTATCTTATATGTTCCTTTAGCCAAGTTTCCAAATTTCTTTTTGTCCTGGCTGTATATACTTCACTACAATTGATTTTGTACATTCTTTTTATTTTGTGATATGGGGTCCTCCAATTTATTGCACATTCTATATTGATTCAATGCTGTGGGGCTGAGCTGATGCATTTTATGAAAATCTTACATTTGTAAAATGTTCTTGGGTGATACATGAATTCTTGAACACTGTTTTTCTTCTCAGATGAGATTTATGGTCTTCAATGAGCTTCTGTTGCTTGAATTTTGCTTTTTTTTTTTTTTTTTTTTTGTATTGTTAGTTTGTTGAACTCATTGTTTTTAGTTGTGTTTACTATGTTTTGAGTCTTGTTTGTTCGGGGTAGAGTATACCAGTCTTGTGTATAATGAGGTATACTTACTTTCAACGCTTGATTCTTCATCTGGAATGTCATCTATCGGTTCCTGCAACAAATGAAGATTAGCTGTATGGCTTAGAGAAAAGAAAAAATGTAAGACTTCATCTTTCATTTTGCACCATAGACTGATTCTTGTACCACTACATTTTTTCCCTGTTCAGTTAGGCAGACAAATTCTTCCATTTATTTATTAAAAGTGTATAAAATAAATACCATACTTTTTTTTAATTAAATAGATCAGAAAACAAAAGAGAAAATGGAACAAATTTATATACGCCAAAGCAAACACCAATAAAAAGGGAATTCTAATACAAAACTAGAATAATAAAACGAAAATGCTCAAAATTAACTCAAGTTGAATGAATGATAGAACATATCTTAATATTTTGCTCTGTCATTGTTTTCCTGTCATTCATTGTATTTAATGAAACACAATCAAAACTGGTTATGATGACGTCAAAGGGACCAACAGTTTGTGGTTGTTATAGCCGATAGTCATGCAAACCATCTTTTTTTTTTATATATAAACTCAACAAGAGTACAGGAGTATTTTTTAGATCTGTCAAATTGCTGAAAGTTGTGCAGTGGTTTATGGTCGGATTCACTTTTATGTTTATAAGGCCATAGGGGTGTCAGGTTAGTGTCTCTCCGATTTCCATGTAGTGAAAATTGCAGAGCTGCATGCTTAAGTAAAGTGCCACTCACATCATCAACAGAGCCTTGTTTATTTCCAAGAAATAAACAGAGATGTTAATCCCCACCGTCAATTTGCACGATGTCACTTGCCCAGATCCTAGAAACGTCATTCGCCATGTGTAAAAACCTCTCTGTACCTTGCTCCGTGACAAACAAAAAGGAACGTTGGATGTTATAGCCAATATATTTCTCCAAAAAGATTATATAAAATATGTTGTTTTGTATAGTAAGTTGCTATATACGATGTCATACTAAGCAATTTTTTAAATATAGCATTTATAGTGTTTAGACGGGATCATTAGATTTTGCTGTTTCAGCCATGTTGTTAAAAGTGGTGTCGTTATAACTGGTTTTGATTGTATACGTATTTTGCATACTAATGGCGGTAGAATACTTTGCAGAGCTACTTAGGGAAATTCTGAGTATTTGGGCTCAATACCTTTATTTTTCTGCATAACTTTTACCAGTTGGGATTAAAATATTCAATATTAACTCAAAAATGGGATCTTTGTTTTACTTTCTCTTAAATATTCTAAATATATTGACAGTACCTGCCAGCAGTAATAGGATGAAAAGCTTAACAATCTCTAGGAGAGAAAAAAATTTCGCATTTGATGTAATTTTCTCTGATGTGACTTGTCAACTTTTGGAGCCGCATCTTCTCAGATAATCAGGCCACACTTAGGGCTTGGAATAGTCCTAAATTTAGAAGATAACATCAAGATTGTCTTAAATTGCCTAAATATGCTCACAAACTGGGCAGAACAGAATGGATGGTAGGTCACTATCGCATTGAAAGAAATGCTTAACCAAATAACAAGGGCAGCCATTTGTCAGTATTTGGCAAGAGGCCGTTAAGAACTGGTCCAAGGTAAAACATGAAATGTGGCTTAAAACCCCCCACATTTAAGCTGGTAAACTACGTATTAGAAAACCGTGCAAGAAAAGCACCAAAAACTTGCATAAATGCAATAGGTTTCAGTTGACAATTACTACTTTCTTCATAGGACATGCTCCTGTCAAAGAGCATCTTAACACAATAGAAATGCTTTAGATTACAGATTATTGAATCAAATTGATAAATTCCAAAAAGCAGTAATATTGTCAGGTTCACAAGCAGCAATTCTAGCAATAACATCAATAAAATCAAGAAAAGTTTTAGAATGTACAAAATTCTTAACACAACCTCATAAAATTTAACAAAAGAATTGCTAATTAAGGAAATTGAAGCTATTAACAGTGAAGCAACAAGATTCTAAAGTAAGAACAAATTAGAAACTAAAAACTTCATTTACCTTAGTAATATTGCCAGTTCTTGGTGCAAAGCTGACTATAAAGTTTCGAGTTGACTAACTCATTCTCAAAGCTATACAAACAAATTTGTTACCAAAGCTTTGATAAGCTTTAGAAAGCTTGATAAGTGTTTGGCATTAGCAACCAACCAACTAATCAGATTACAGATTATGTAAGAAAAGAATTGAAACAATCTACCACATTATTTGTTCCCATGAGACCTCAGCTCACAGAAAATGTACTATTTTTGAGAAAATGTTTTAATATAAGAACATTTTGAACCAGTACTGTCATGAAACAAATGCCTCCGTAGCACAGTTGGTAGCGCGCTTGCATCTGGCACAAAGGACCTGGGTTCGATCCATGGTACCAGCATGGGGATTTTTGCCCCGTTGGGAGGTCTGGCGCAGCCTTGTAAGTCCAATTGAGGAGCTACTTGATGGAGAAGTAGCAGCCCCAGGTTGCGAAAGCCACATAACTGGCCAGGAGGACACGGGATGCTCACCACATCCCACCCTCCAGTGCTGCACCCCATTAATGACGCCTGTAGTGGGTAGAGGTGGGGGACGCAGCGGCTGGATGGCAAGCCTTGGCCCTTCATGGGCTGTTGCGCTAGAAATTTAGTTTTGTTTTTATCTGTCATGAAACTATTTTCCTTAGCAATGGACTCAGGTTGAATGAATTAGTATTAAAAGGATATCTATAGATGAAGTATGGAGTAAATGGCAGAAACTATCTAAACTTATAAAGGCAAGTGAAGGTGGTAAACATCCAACTCATTTCTACAGTTAAATGTTGAATTACCTCTTTCTCTTTCTTTGTTGTACTTTCTGGTCCCCATTCGAGCTTATCACATTGTCTATCGAAACTTCTGGATGCTATATGCCCTCTCCATACCTCTCTGCTATACACCTGAAACAATTAGATTATAATGTTAGATAGATATCTTAAAAACTGTAAAATAACAAAGATGTCAGTAATTTACAATCAATTGGCACAAGAAACATTTAACCTCTTGATAAGAAATTAGTTAATGTAAGGATTAAGAATTTTAAAAAACAAATGGTTAAAAAGAAATTAATCTTGCACACACAAAGTCTCCTATTCATGAGAACAAGAAAAATTTAACAAATGCAGCCTTAATCACCACAGATTTGCTATGAATTTATTCACATTTCCAACTTTAATTTCATGTGCACTATTCTTGATCATGCATTTATAATGGTAAAATAATATTTTTTTCATTACATATTTATGTATTTATATTTTTCTATATGAAATTTAAACCCAAATACAGTAGAAACCCACTAATCCAAGTTAATTTGGATTGCAGTCTGTTCAGATTATCTGAAAAAAGAAAAGAAGAATGTATGTAGGATTAGCAACTACAAGGTAACGTAGCGTAGCAATGTGAGGAACTTGTTGTTAGCTAATGCTGGATTTCTGACAATGAAGTCATTAGTCTTCTTGCTCTCCAATATTTTTCACTGATGGATGGGGCATTAGAAGTGGCGGGCATATTTGAAGGTGGTCTTGATCCATTTCCTCTTGCAGATCACATAGAGGACAGAGTGGTGAAGAATATATCCCAATTCAATGTGACGAACTGAACATTGGGATTTGCACTGGTTTTAAAAGTTGGACATTTAGGTTGATATTATAACAAATCAGCCACAGCTCACCACTTTTGGTCTTGCAATCATATCAACCTAAATGTCCAACTTTTAAAACCAGCAAAAAATTATTGGGAGTTAACAGTGTGGGAAAATATTTACTTCACTAAAGATAGAGATCAGCAGATGAATTTCAACATACCAATCATAGACGATGTCTTACACAACTAGCCAATGGGAAGAACAGCAGACCAGGCAATGAGAGAAGGGGGAGGCAGTTACCTAATGTTGAACCAATCAACAGCTGAATGACGGAGAGGACCCTCTCCGAAACTAGTCCTGTGTTTAATATTATTACACGATGGCGCAATATGTGTTTATAATATCAACATATTTTTTAATTTAGGGATTTTGTGTTCGGATTATCTAAATTTCATATTTGCAGGGTACCAGTGTAGTACATTTTACATTAAATACAGCACAATTAGTTATGGAACATACTTGAATTATTATTTAACCATACAGAAGTAATGGTTCTCACCATCAGCTAATCTCAATATACTGCAACAAAGCTAATCAGAAGTAGTATATTACAAATGCAAGGCAAACTGCTGTTTACAAAATTAAAATTTTCAAAAACAGAATCTTTTCTTTTTTAAACTTGTATCCAACTTTTATGTTGAATGGTCATACTGGCAGCCTTGCCTTTGGAGCACATTACCAATATATTATGATGTTAATTAGATTACAATAGGTTTTTAGTCTTTTGTACATTAAATCACACACATTCACATTCATACATCCACACAATCGGGAGCATAGGGAATTACGTTGGCTAGACAGAAATTCCTACTCCTCAGCTAGGAACCAAACCTGGGGCCCTTCACACAGCAAACAGGTGCCCTACCAACTGAGCTACAGAGCCAGTCAAAAGAAAAGAAAGAAAATACAATCTTCTGTATTTGGATAAATATGGTTTATACTAAAACAATATTTGAGGTGACAAAGACGTGTAGTGGGAAGAAAAAATTAGAAAAACACTTACAAGAGAATGGAATGTCTGACTATTGAAAGCAATTTTATGGTGCTTTGGAAGAGGATAGAAGACACACAGCACAGATCTGTGTCAGCTTTGAAATGTAAGTTCTGTTGATTGGGGAGTGAGAGACAGAATATTAACGGAGAGGTCTTGCATGGATGTATGAACAAATGTGTATATTGCATTTGGGAAAATAGAGTAACTTCACACTTTTTTTTATCTTGGTAACTTCTACATACAACATAGTTATTCAGCTGTATAAAAATATATTACATGTATTTCTTTGTGCAAAGAAATAAATGAACCACAATTTAACCTACCTTTAGAGAACCCAGCATACCCATGTGTATCTTGTCTTCCATTTCTAGAATGAGATCTCTTAGAGACATCTCCATAATTTCTTCTATAGGAGTTCCTGGAGGGAAATTCAAATTTGCATCTTCTTTGTTCACTGCTCTAGAGGATTTTCTAGTTTCCGGAACAGTCACAGCGTCCTGCGTCTGAAAATAAAAATCAAAGGTCACATGAAATATGTAAGAATAAAATCTGACGTGTTGCACTCGAATGACTTTCTCTACTCTTGTACTAACCATTCTTACAAACTCTTATTCCTATTAGTACTTCTTCGTGTTTGTCGAGATAAACATCTGCAGAAATTATCTTATTGCTTGTTTTCTTGCATGTGCTAAAGGAATATGGGAATACAGTAGGATTTGAGTAATACTCAAATCTTTTAAAGCTTCCAAATTTCGTTCTCTTTGCACGGTTAACATATAAAAATGAATAGCGATGTTCCATTTTACTGAAGTATAAGTTCTCTAAAACTTCCACAAATGAGGAATATCTCTTAATTTATTTAGGCATAAATTGTGCATTTCAGCAAGATCTACATTTTTGGTATTTCGTATACCTTTTGGCTTATTAGTTTCTCTGATAGTTTTTTGAATAGCCTTATCTTGTTTTTTATACGCTTGGGGTATTCTTTGTGACTGAGCATAAAACTTGTTAAGGGATTCTGCTATTTCCCTATCTGTAGTTAAGCTTTTGTTATTATGTTTTAATGGTTCAGTTGTATTTTTTGATAATTTTGTTTTATTAAGGAATTTGTATATTTTATTACAAGGCAGTAATTCTTTCGGATTCTAAAGATGCAATTCAGGGAATATGTTCAAATACTACAAAGAAGTCAACAAAAATTAGAGAATGCTACAAAATGTTAACACAACTCCAAAAAGTTAATAAGACTGTTCATCTCCAATGGATTTCAGCACACTGTGGAGTCATGGGGAACGAAGCTGCAGACTCACTTGCAAAGACGATAGTAAAAGATTACAACAATAAAACAAAAATCTAAATTCAATTTCTCATATTCCTCAATAAAACGCTTGATCATTAAAAAATTTTCTCATTCATACCTACAAGAAATAGAAACAAATGCCAAAGATAAAAAATGGATTACACTACTTTCCAACCCAGATATAATCCCCCAGAGACCAAGGAAAACAGCGGTTGCAGCCTTCCGACTATTGACAAATCACGACTACTTAGCAAGTCATCTCTACAGAATAGGTATCTCAGCCTCACCAATATGTGTCCTGTGTAACGATCCAGCAGAAATGAACGAAGACCACTTGAAGACCTGTGGAGCATTAAGATCAGAAGAAACTACAATTCAAAAGCATTGGAAAGCACGAATGTTGATAGCTTCATTGCCAGATGCAAGGCACTAGAAAACAACAACATTTTTGGTATACTAAGATTTGGTCTATCTCTTACGGTTTACCAATTATGCAAAAGTCATCCAGAGTAAATAGGACTTCATGGGCTATAGCCAAAAAATTCAAGATATACATTTCATTTGTCAGTCTCAAACCTATGGCATTTTAATCAAAATTGTTAGAGCCATTTTCAAGAAAATAAAATTTTTCCAAAAATTTTTCATCTAAAGGGTAGTTTAGCGTGAGGCTATTTTCTTCAAAATCGTCGTGTCGCATCCTTGAGACATTAAACTTCAATACCAACTTTGATTTTTAACCTACTTTTCGTTTTTGAGTTATGCTGTCCACAGACTGACAATACATACAGATCTTTTTCTAAAAATGGTTTTTTTTAATTCAGGGGTCTCAAAACATATATTTCCAGTGAAATCTCAACATCAAATTTTTAGGTGGAATACAATACTTCCCCTACTTACCAGTAGAGAAAGTAAAAATGCTTTTTTTGGGATTCAGGGGGGCCTCAAAACATAGTTTCAGTGAAATCTCGACAAATTTTTGAGTGGAATACAATACTTTCCCTACTTTACTATATGTAGTAGAGAAAGTAAAAATCAATGCAAGCTTTTTTAAACTTAATTTTTAGAAACTAACTCATCACAGCTTTACTTATATGTAACAAATTTTTAAATCAGGCTCTGGGAAAATGGGAATGATCTTGTGTTTGGAGAAACACATTACTTTATATGCAGAAATTGTTAATAATAATTGCTAACCATACTGTACTATCAAGTGAATAAAGTTGTTGTTGTTGTTGTTTTCTAGTGCCTTGCATCTGGCAATGAAGCCATTAGCATTCGTGCTTTCCAATACTTTTGAACTGTAGTTTCTTCTGATCTTAATGCTTCACAGGTCTTCAAGTGGTCTTCGTTCATTTCTGCTGGATCATTACACAGGACACATATTGGTGAGGCTGAGATACCTATTCTTTAGAGATGACTTGCCAAGCAGTCATGATTTGTCAATAGTCGGAAGGCTGCAACAGCTGTTTTCCTTGGTCTCTGGGGGATTATATCTGGATTGGAAAGTAGTGTAATCCATTTTTTATCTTTGGCATTTGTTTCTATTTCTTGTAGATATGAATGACAAAAATTTTTTATGATCAAGCGTTTTATTGAGGAATATGAGAAATTGAATTTAGAATTTTGTTTTATTGTTGTGCCTTTCTTTGCAAGTGAGTCTGCAGCTTCGTTCCCCATGACTCCACAGTGTGCTGGAATCCATTGGAGATGAACAGTCTTATTAACTTTTTGGAGTTGTGTTAACATTTTGTAGCATTCTCTAATTTTTGTTGACTTCTTTGTAGTATTTGAACATATTCCCTGAATTGCAGCTTTAGAATCTGAAAGAATTACTGCCTTGTTAAATTTATTTAAGGGAAGATTTAATAATTGTCGGAGAGCAATGTATATAGCCTCTATTTCTCCATCATAATTTGTTGTGTCTCTGCCAACAGAATGATAAAAGGAAAAATGTGAACACGTAACTCCAGCTCCAGTAAGGTTTTCCTTCGAGGATCCATCAGTATATATGTGCAGCCACTCTTCTGTGGGATACCTAGTATTGATTGTTTCCAGAGCTAGAAGTTTTTGTATTTCTTTTGGTGTGTCTGATTTACTTATTTCCTCTATTAATTCCAAATTGAAGGTAGGTTGCAATAATTCCAATGGATTTTCTCTTATAAGTAGATTTTCTCTGGTGTTAGGAATGTTCAATTTGGATTTAATCTGTTACCTTTTCTAGGAAAGTACTATGAGTTCAAGTGAATAAAGTGAACGTAAACAAATTGCCGGTTTTTTATCACTCTGCAGTCACATGCATTCGCAGTAACAGAACACAGTTACCGCTACACATAAGTATATGCGTTTTACGCCACTAAAAGGATATATTTATTTGACCTAAATAACATGCAGCACATGGAAATTAACTGCTACTTACATCATCTCTGTCCATAATAACACTTTCGTTCTGCTCACAAACTCAAAACCAATCTCCAGAAGCAGCTTATTGAAGGAAGTTTGTTTTAAAACTGGGAAGTTGGGATCAGGGTAACTGCCAACAGCACTTTAAGGTGGGGGGTTCGTTATTAACAAAGAACTGGTGAACTTTTGGACGGACTGCAGATCTCACAAACACGTTACATACATACAGCACTTGCATGGCATGCAGACCCTTCTTGCCGGGAGTTCTAACTTCACCAACTGAGGATTTTTCTTTGCATACACTGTAAATACTTGAAACTGATACAGTGGTAAACTTGGATGTTACTTTCAGCACGTTGTCTATAGCAAATTTAGGATATTTCTCACAGAACTTGTTAAATACGTTCAATATTATTCTTTCCACCACTTCGTAATGGTTTTCTGTGCTATGTTTCACAACACCCACAACACTTGTTCCGCCATGTTACTTTCATAGTGAATTATGTGTGTGCTGAATTAGGTTGGTTACAAATTCACTTAACTGCGCATTCTTACAATTCAACAATGCTCAGTACGCTTAGTTCATGCTTTAGCAAACATTAACTGAGATTTCAGACCTGAGTAGTAGTATTTTGTCAAGGGACTATTTGGACGGCGAAAGCGCCAAGAAGCCATGCTGTGTCAAAATGCACATGGTTTTGTTTACGTCTACTTTATTCATTTGATGTACGTAGCATACAAGATATTTTAATTTTTATTACTGGGATGCAGGGTGGAGAATGGATGAAGTCCAAGTTCCAGAGCATTAGCCAACAGTAACATATTTTAATTTTCACTTCCTTCCGTTTATATATATTTAGTTCTTTTTTTGGCTGCTTACACAATCTTTTCTTAAAAAGATAGCAAAAACTCACCTGTGTCTGATCCAGCTTGTATACAGGGCAAGAAACTATGTTTTGTAATATATTACTGCGTTCCTGTTCTAGAACTTGTCGCAGCTCTCCCTCACGAATGCCTCTTTTGTTTAAGCTCTTTATCAGCTTATCAATGTCCTCTTCTTTATAGTAAAATGCCCATTGTGTCCGAGTATCCGACTGTCCATGAACGGGACAGGTTTCAGTGTTTGCAGTGCACACGAGCGCTTGTTTCACTGTTTTCTCCACATCTTCCACATCACTACTAGTTCTAGAAACACGATTAACACTAACTACTCTGTCTTTGGCATCCAAGTTCTTTTCTGCCAGGAGCTTTTTGTTGCTATTTATTGAACCTATCCTCCTAGTCTCGTCCCCCACTTCATTCTCCTTATCACTGCCACTTCCACCAGTTTCCTCTTCGAACAATTTACGCACATACGACAGTGTATCGTCTGTCTCGCTCAACTTGGGATCATATGGGGTCGGTTTAGCCAAACAGTGGCCCGGCCAGCGCTCATCATGCTCCACAAAAAGTCCAGGAGTAGAACCGAACATCCAGAAGCGACGATGAGCACGGTCCTGCCCCAGAGGAAGTAGCTGGTACCCCAACACAGCTTGGTTCAGATCCTTTATCTTCTTCTGCATCTCCTGTTTTCTTCTAGAAGACTCACGATCCATTCTCTGGCGGCGAGCCTCCCCATCCTCTGCATCCTCCGTGGTACCTTCTGGCTGACCATTAGCAGTTGCCAGAGCTGCAGCAGCTGCTGGGTCCTTCAACTTCAGTTTTGCTTCCTTCCGCTCCTTCAGTCTGAAATAAAAAAATAGCATATATATTTTTGAATAAGAACACTATAATTATGAGAGGTAGAACTGGAACTTAAAAATTCAATGCCACAACTGGGATTTGAACCACAGACCTTCCGCTTACCGGGCGGCTGCTCTAACCACTGAGCTATTGTGACAAACTGTCAGAATGGCATTAAATTCTCAAACCAGTTCGTATTTCTCCTGGTAAACCACAAAGCCAGTCTCACATCAGAGACAAATTACGCCAGTGGTGACTTACTATTGTAAGTACTTTATATCCCAGGATTAAATAACCTTCAGATGGTAATTATTATTTATTTATGCCAACAAACTTACAGTTGGCATAAATAAATAATAATTAACAATATAATTATTCTGATAAATTGGCTGGAAGTTGTGTGCAGTGAAGCTAAACCATGATTTTGAATAACTGATTCAAAATGAACACTTTGAGCCTCACTAACTTTTACTTACATTAAAGACAGAATCCCCACATTGAAAGAGCACATATGTATCAGATTAATTGTGCAGACTGATCAAATATACATAGGGAGACTAAATGAAACTTGAAAACTAGATTAAAAGAATACCTCCATTACATAAAAAATGCAAGCTAATGGAATTCACCAAAGCCAACTATGATATATTTACCCTATTGTAGTGCTCTTTGACTACTTTTGGTAACATTCCGTCTGTTCAGTTGACATCAATACCAGCATCTGTTCCTAAAAGATACCCCAAGTAAAGATATAGCCGTAATTGGTGTTAATTGTAATTCTTAAGTTGGCGATACAGGGGTCTTACCTTGCACGTTTATTCATTTGAATTTTTCACTTTATTCATCCATAAAATCAGTATTGTACAAAGTACACAGATATAAGATATGTCAATTATGACAATTTAGCTAACAATTCATTTTGATTATGATAGATATACACACACAATATAACCATGAAATAGTGTGATCCAAATAAGCTATCTAAATAGTATTGTCGCACCGGCCATAAGCCAGACGCCGCAAGTGAGAGTTGACAGTCAACAGCCTGGGTTCTGCTGATGACAGAAACAGGCCAAAGGTGCTTACCTGCCTTAATGACCTGTCCTCCGGCAGCACAATAGGCCATACAGAAACAATAGCTATTGTAACAGTTGAGACAGAATATTGACTAATAGAAAATTGTTCATGTAAATATTTTTGTAAGAGTGTGTAAATTTTTAATTCTTTTAATTTGGGTGTATCAGGGACCTATTTTTTTCAATATTCAAGATCCAATGTCTTTTCGTCACTTTGAGTTCAACCAATGAGAACTGTTGCGCGGATGAATACATAAGAATGGCGGTGTTGCGTCATAGGACGCTTGGACTATATTCATTAGCGTCGGTGCACTCAAAGTGTAAGGACGTATAATTGTTGATGGCGTGTGAATATGTGAATTACACCCAAACTTTTAGCCAGCATGGACGCTATCGAATTTTAAAAGTCGTTAACTAACTGTAATAGTGATAAAAAGTGTAGATGAACGAATAAATGTGTTTGTGATAAAAGAACGTTGGCTTTTGCATTCCATTCTTCAACCATAGACCCTGAAAATAAGAGTAGCGTCTACTATAACAAACTTTCCACCTTTTAGTAAAAACATTACTCCTGCTGCTATATTCACGCTGATATATATGACCATCTTTTATAATAAAACCCCGCCACAAATGGCTTGCCCAACGTGGAGCGAGAATTTAGAATGGAATGCAAAATTACGAAGTGCTAATATCAAAAGGACGCTATCTCATCGTGTAGGAGAAAGACGCCATTAGACCATCGTCTGATATCAACAAAACATCGATACACGGAGAATCAACGTGGGAAAAACACCGGAGATCATCTAGCGAAGCCAACTACCCAGGAGACGTAAATAACCGGACGAAGAACCAGCAAAAAAAAAAAGTAGGATCCAAAATTTGTCTTTATTTTATTTTCATTTATTAATGCTACTTAGAAGTGGCAAAATAACAGGACTTTCAACATTAAGTGAATTAGATAAAGGAATTAAAATGTCGCGAAAAGAGATAGAAACAGGAGTGGGGGAAGGGGCAGATAGGCCTAGTTACCAGATAGGATTAGAGAGTGAGGAACAGGCGGAAATAAGCAAAGATCAAAGGTTAATGATGATGATGTTTGAAAGACTAGAACAGAAACTGGAACAAAACAAGGTAGAATTAGGTCAGAAAATGGAACAAAATAATGCAGAATTAAAACAGGACATGGAACAGAATAAGGCAGAATTAAAACATGACATAGAACAAAGTTTAGGTCAGAGTATAGAACAAAAACTGGAACAAAGCAAAGTAGAATTAGGTCAGAAAATAGAGGGAGTGAGAGAGGACTTGGAAAATAATAAAAAAGAGATAGGTCAGAAAATGGAGGAAGTGAGAAAAGACTTAGAACAGAAAATGGAATTAGGTAGACAGAACTTAGAACAGCAAATGGAATTAGGTAGACAGAACCTAGAACAGAAAATAGAATTAGGAAGACAGGAGTGTAAAGAAAATATGAAAGTAATGGAAACTAATTTAAAATTAGTACATAAAAACTTAAATGAAACAAAGGAAGCCTTAGAAACTAGGATAGAAATTGTAGGAGATAGGATGGGAAAGATAGAATCAGAGATGAAAGAGAATAAAATTGTGTTAGAAGGAGAAATTGCTAGATGTAGGGATGAAATAACAGAATGTAATACAAGTGTAGACTGTAAGATAACAAATGTAAAAGCAGAAATAACTGAGGAATTAAGGAAAGAGATTGAGGTAGTAAAGAAAGACATTATTAATGAAACTGTAGAACAAATTGTAATTCCTAAAATTAAGACAATGAATGATGTGATGCTTTCACAACAGGATGCTATAAATGATATGAAACAAAGCCACTTAGAAATAAAGAATGATTTAAAATCAATTTGTGAAGAAATGAAAAAAGGGAAAGAAAATTTGGCTAATGTAAATGATGTTGTGAAGGCATTACAAAGACAAGATGATTTAGATGTAAGTAATGTACAAGATGAGAGTTACTTGAGTAATGTACAAAATGTTGACTCACCATACAGAGAAAGAGGTTCACAACCAAACAATGACACAACACATAACACATGTTACACCAACAGCATATTACATGAAATCACACCACCTACATTTGACGAGGAGAAGGGAGACGATCCAAAACTCTTTGTTAAAGAGATGGAAGAATACTTTAAAGTGAAAAGGATACCAAACGAGCTTAGGATGATGATAGTTAAGAAAAGCTTAAAAAACAAGGCATTAGAATGGCTCAGGTTAACACTAGCTGGTCATGAGTCTTATAGCTCATTCAGAAATTTATTCCTATCAAGGTATTGGGGCCCAGCTAAACAAAACCAAACTAGGGTAGAGCTAGCGACAGGTAGATACGATCCAGCCAAAGGGTTGTCATTAGTCGACTATTTTATGAAAGTAGCCAACAAAGGAAAGCTATTAGACCCCAACTTGTCGGAGGCAGAACTAATTGCCAGTATAACAAGACATTTCCCAGACACAGTGAGAACAGGATTAATTGTTGCGAGGCCAGTAGATTTTGCAGATATGATAGAACTGCTGACAGCCTTCGAAACACAAAATGGTCGGCCTAATGAGCATAGACATAGGAACGGTCACCCAAACTCACCCATCCTAAACCGGAACACAACTACGAACAACCAGAGTGAGGGAGAACATAGAAATACTAGGAGTACCCATGAAAGGGGGAGAGGGGCACACCATTTCCCACAACCGCATAATCATGGCGAGAGGATGGAGAACACAAGACAGCGGTACCACGACACAATACCGAGGGGTGAATCGAGGTACAGAACGCACAGATATGATCGTGGAAGACCAGGAGACTGTACCCATCAAGTGAATCATATACGATTCTGTAGGGAATACATGAACAGCCATAGGCCGTCGTACAATAGGGGTTCACGTCAAAGGGGCAGAAACCAAGGGAACATCGACAACATAAGACAACAGGAACAGAATGAAAATGTGCCGGATAGGACCGATACTGCACAGAATACAGAAACGACGATCACCTCCAACGTCCAGGAAAACTAAGTACAAGTCAACTTTGTGTCCCGGAAGTTGACCTGTGTGGCAGTAGGGGCAATATTGACCAATGTAATGTAGGTACCTTGAGAAGACAGGCGAGTGAAAGAAAGGAAATAACCAATCCACCAATGATTAGGCTGAAGGTATGGGGTATCGAATTGCCAGCGATGATTGATACAGGAGCCAGCACATCAGTATGTGACGAACAGCTGTTCCAGGAACTGATAACTAAAAGGAATGCTGAATTCTTGCCTGTGTGTGGAGTATATTGCAGCACAGCAATTGGCAAGAAAAAGGAACATGTTAAATACCAGGTAAGGCTGGTAATCGAAATCGGAAGTTGGAAGTTCGATTTTATTGCCCTAGTAATACCTAGACTAACAGCTACCCTAATCATTGGCAGTGATTTGCTTAACCTTTGGAGGTCGGTAATTAACTATGACCTACATGAGTTTATCATTAAGGAAGGAGCCTCAGAATGCACTGCGAAGTTCCTGGAGGAAGAAACATGCCAGGAGGAACCAGACCAGACAGGGATCCATCCGGACGAACAATTCTTTGTGGAGAACATCAATGTCCACGAGAATAGGTTGGTAGACCTAAGGGTAAATAAGAAGAAAACAGGTTGGACGAGCGATGAAGAAACTAACGTTTGCAGCCATTGGATCTGCACAGAAGACGAGTATGTTGCCTGGGACAACTACCAACCTGAACCACTACCAACAGATGGAGAAGAATCGATGTTACAGCTAATCGATGAGAAGGTCTGGGGGGCACATGGCATCTCTGAAGAGGAAAGAAATCAACTTAGGAAAATATTGGTTAAAAACAGGAAAGTTTTCAATAAAAAGCCAGGCACGTGTAACAAGTACGTACATGCTTTTACAGTAACAGATATTACCCCCTATTCACATAAATCCAGGCCCATCCCCAACTCCATCAGGGAGGAAGCTGACAGAGTAATCCAGAAAATGTTAGCGGATGGAATAATTGAGCCGTCGGACTCATGTTATGTGAATCCAGTAGTATGGGTCCATAAGAAAGGGGGAAAATTGAGAATGACCATCGACGCAAGGAAGATAAATGCACATACCTTGCCGGATCATTACAGGCCTGAGGGGGTAGACCAACTAATATCGAAATTGAAGGGAGGTCAACATTTCACTAGTCTTGACTTGACAGCATCATTCTGGCAAATTCCTCTTCATCCAGATGTCAGGAAATATACCTGTTTCTTGCACAAAGGAAAGGTATACCATTTTTCAAAATGTGCCTTTGGACTATCGACCAGTAGCAGTGCACTACTGAGAGCTCTGGACAAAGTTTTTGGAGATACCATCGAGACTTTTGTGACGCAATATGTAGACGACTTTTTAATATACAGTGAGAATCCCGAGTCGCACTTACATCACATAGATTATGTATTATCCAGGTTCCAGGAAAGCAACATGACCCTAAATTTAGAAAAGTGTGAATTTTTCGTCAAAGAGGCTGAATTTCTGGGCCACATCATAACACCTGATGGTATACAACCTAATCCGGAGAGGGTCAAGGCCATAGAGCATATACCACCCCCACGTAACTTAAAACAGTTGAGGAGGTTTCTGGGCATTTTGCAGTACCAGTCGAAATTCGTGGTCAACTACGCCAAGGAATTGGTACCCCTTAGAGCACTGTTGAAAAAAGATACTAAGTGGGAATGGAATGCTGAACACCAGGTGGCCTTTGAGAATATCAAAGAACTTTTCAAGCACAGTATTCTCCTGGAACGACCGGATCCGAATTCACCTTTTCTAGTATACACCGATGCTAGTGCGCACTCATATGGAGCAATATTAGCACAGGAAGATGCAGATGGCAACAAACATGTGATTGCCACAGCTTCTAGATTTTTAAATAAAATAGAAGCCAATGCCTGCATAACCGAACTGGAAATAGGCGCAATCCATTTTGCGTTGCAAAAGTTCAGACAATATATATATCTTTATAAAATAATTATATATACAGATCACGTAAGCCTGTCCTTCATTCAAAAATGCAAGCTGACCAACTCCAAAATCTCAAGGTACATACATGAGATAATGTCATACGACATAGAGGTCAAACATATCCCGGGGAAGGAGAACATCTTCAGTGACTTATTGTCAAGATTGAGGTCGGAGAGTCACATACCCGAGACGATATACAGTCCGCATCATGAGATCAAAATTATGCAGATAAGTAGCAAAGAAAGCAACGAGATCTTGCAAGACTTCAAGAACATAGCAAAGCTACAACAAGAAGACCCTGAATTGAAGAGGCTATTCGACAAGGCTCCAGACATAATACCAAGATTGGATGCCAAGATAGGCAAATTTAGGAACATCCTATTTAAATTGCATGGTCGCGACGTAAGGAAATGGAAAATGATGGTACCAAATTCCTTACAGGACAGGGTCATTTTGGCATTCCACCACTCGATGCTTCACTCCGGTACTGAGAGGACAATGCTTG
Source organism: Tenodera sinensis (assembly GCA_030765045.1). Classification (NCBI taxonomy): domain Eukaryota; kingdom Metazoa; phylum Arthropoda; class Insecta; order Mantodea; family Mantidae; genus Tenodera; species Tenodera sinensis. The sequence continues at coordinate 109,861,835 of CM060971.1, read as the reverse complement.
CCATCGAGGAGGTATTGTACATTAAACATCTTGGCAAGAAGGTCAGGAAGTTAATTTCCTCATGCGACCTATGCCAAAAGGCCAAGCCAATTAATGTAAAGTACGATGTCATCCCACAATCCATCGTGAGGAACGAGAAAAACGCATTGGTGTGTATTGACGAGCATGGAGAGCTGCCAAGAGGTAAAAATGGAAACAGATACATATTTGTCATGTTTGATGTTTTCACAAAATTCACCAAAATATATCCCATCAAGAACATCAAAAGCAGAACATGCCTAGATAAAATCGTCAAGGACTACATCCCAAAATATGGGAGAATAAAATGTATCCTATCGGACAATGCGACCATGCATAAGAGCAAGTTGTTTCAGAACACCTTAGAAACATTAGGAATAAAATTGTACTATTCCTCAGCATATTATCCCCAGGGAAACCCGACTGAGAGAATCATGAGGGATATTAGTATTTATTTTCGTTTGCTCTGCCACAGAGACCACACTTCCTGGACGGAAAAATGCGGATATATAGAGGAGGTGATTAACCATTCGGTGAACCCCACGACCAAGTTCGCACCTATCGAGCTAATGACCAACACGAAACCAAGAAAATTAGCAATTGACATTGACACTACCATGGCTGCCCAAAGAGAATTATCAGAGAAAGAAAAATGTCAATTGGCATTCAGAAGATTACAGCAGAAGGCTGAAAAAGGAAGGAACAAGGTGAAGAGATTCGTCAGGAAATGGTCCCCACAAATTGGAGAAAAGGTGCTCTTAAAAAGCCACAAAGCATCCAAGGCATCTGAGAAGAGATCTGGAAAGATGGAACTATTGTATACTGGACCACTGGTCATAACAAAACAGCTGGGTGACCACACGTATGAGCTACAGAATACAAATGGCAAGTTGGTAGGAAGATACCACAAAAACAAATTGAAGCCATACAAAGAAAGGACCAAATAGTCTTTGTCAACGAATGTGTAAGGCAGGAATAATAGAGATGAAAGAAGATAACAATTTTTGATGGGTTACTTATAGGAAATTATGTTCAGAATAGGATTACAACAGGGAAGAAAATCAACATAGTCATTGGCTATATCGACCACAAAGAGCATTGTCAACAAAGACAGATGAGGACACTGATTGTCATTAAATAAATGAATCATAGCGACGGAAGATAATATGTTTTTGACATAAGGATGTCAGGGACAAAAAATAAAAATGAATCAATTATGATGAAAAAGATATAATATTTCGACACAAAGATGTCGAGAGTAAATTGAGAAGAAAAATAATACAATTACAGAATAATTGTAAGTATAGAAGTTTTCTCTTATAAAAATAAGAGACAAAGAAATGACAATTAGTGAAGTGAGGAAAACCATAATCAGAAAAACAATGCCCATGAATTAAGATGAATATAGCCAATGCTAAGCTCGAAGAAATGTTGAACCAAACAACAATGAATAATAACCCAATCAAGAAAGTTAGTACCATTAGTAACATCAGAGTTTAAGAACCGACTCAATAACCTGCCTATACATAAGCTTATAAGACAAAGGAGGCAAAGAACTGAATAAAATATTGCCATAAACATGATCATAATCATTAGCTCAAAATTTGTATCCTGTTTTTCTCTCCTCATAGCAAAGAATACAAGTCAAAAACCACATGAAACACTTAAATTGTATTTGTGTCAATGTCAAATGTACAATAACTGAGTATGTGTTGTATAAGAACTGAATATGTGTTGTACAATAACTGAATATGTATTGTATGATAACTGGATATATTGTGTAATAACTGAATATGTTGAGTAATAACCAAATATGTTATGCAAAAACTGAATATGTATTGTGTAATAACTGAATATGTATTGCATAATAACAGAACATATGTGATGTGATAGCAGGATATATTGTGCAATAACTGAATATATATTGTGTAATAATTGGACATGTTGTGTAGTAATCAAATGTGTTGTACAATAACTGAATATGTATTGTATAATGACTGAAGGTGTGTTGTATAATAACAACATATGTGATATGATAACTGGGTATATTGTACAATGACTGAATATGTATTGTGTAATAATTGGACATGTTGTGTAATAACTAAATGTGTTGTACAATAACTGGATATGTATTGTATAATAACTGAATGCATTGTGTAGTAACCGAATATGTGAAACTTATAAAGACATGTTGTATTATGTCAAAACAAAGGACAAAGACAAACAGTGAAGAAGACTGTAAAAAAAAAAAAAAAAAAAAAATATTGTACAAAGTGATTGAATCATAGGAGTAGGGAGAAGTATTGTATTGTGTTTCAAGATTGTGAATAAGGTGACAACTTGAAAAACAAAACAAGGGGCATATGAGACAGAATATTGACTAATAGAAAATTGTTCATGTAAATATTTTTGTAAGAGTGTGTAAATTTTTAATTCTTTTAATTTGGGTGTATCAGGGACCTATTTTTTTCAATATTCAAGATCCAATGTCTTTTCGTCACTTTGAGTTCAACCAATGAGAACTGTTGCACGGATGAATACATAAGAATGGCGGTGTTGCGTCATAGGACGCTTGGACTATATTCATTAGCGTCGGTGAACTCAAAGTGTAAGGACGTATAATTGTTGATGGCGTGTGAATATGTGAATTACACCCAAACTTTTAGCCAGCATGGACGCTATCGAATTTTAAAAGTCGTTAACTAACTGTAATAGTGATAAAAAGTGTAGATGAACGAATAAATGTGTTTGTGATAAAAGAACGTTGGCTTTTGCATTCCATTCTTCAACCATAGACCCTGAAAATAAGAGTAGCGTCTACTATAACAAACTTTCCACCTTTTAGTAAAAACATTACTCCTGCTGCTATATTCACGCTGATATATATGACCATCTTTTATAATAAAACCCCGCCACACAGTCTAGACCAGTGTTTCTCAAACTATGGCTCCTGACCCACTGGTGGGTCGTGGAACGACCCGTCAGGTCTACAAAATGCTTGCTGAATTAGAATATGGTATTTTTAATTAACATGCATATAATCACACTATATTTACTTTTCATTAGTGGTTAGTATGTACTAATTTAACTTATGTCGCGTGAAGTTTAATGTCCTTCAAGGTGGGTCCTGGACTTAAAAAGTTTGAGAACCACTGGTCTAGACTGTTCCTCCTTATTCACTGTGTCAGGCAATACATAAGGGACTCGCTTGTGGCCAGAAACTAAGTTGTTCTAGTTGTTTCTGTAGGTAAGTGTTGTTATAGTGGACTGTGGGAGTTTAAATGTTTACGAAGCATTCAGTGAAAAGCGCCTGTGAATCGTGCCAAGTGCGGCTCAGTGTGAGTTGTAATTTGGTAGTTCTTTATTGTGATTCAATTCGACAGTTGTTCTGTTGCTCCGAGTTTGAACAAAAGTGAGCTAAGTGTAACGTTAGCATCACGCTGACTAGAAGGCAAATAAAGTGTGTTTAGCAGCAATTCGTTTTTTTTCTCATTTGTTACAGTATACTTATGCAATGGATATTTATTATGTTTCAAATATTCCATTATAGTACGGAAGCAGTGCTCCTGCAATAAAGCCTTTGTTCTGTTTTTCAAAATGTCATAGTTATCCATAGATTTTATGTCATTTGGAAGTGAATTAGAGATTATGCTGGGGTGAAGCACTCCATTCTTACACATCACTATGTTCTAATTGAGATTAAAGGTATATCCTTGCCCTTTCAAGTATGAGCATTTTCATTATTTTGGAATTTGTATGTTTTGTTTTTTTACAAACAGTGCTGTTTCTGATATATGAGCACATGCCAACGTTAGCATACTAAGTTTTCTGAAGACTCAACTTTTTTTTCACCACATATAACCCGAATTGCTTGTTTTTATTTAATAAACACATCTTTTGAGAGGTAGAACTGGAACTTAAAAATTCAATGCCACAGCTGGGATTTGAACCACAAACCTTCCGCTTACCAGGCGGCTGCTCTAACCAGTTCTACCTCTCAAACTTTGCCCACACACGGCTTGTGTGTTTAAAATCACCAACAGTAAGTTTGTTGGCATAAATAAATAATAAACACATATTTACCGTCTGGTGATATTGCCCCAGAATAATATTCTATATTTCATTGTGGAGTGTGTGTGTGCATGATATTTATTTATTCATTCATCACATAACATTTACATTGTTGAGCTAGTGCTCGTAAATTGGTGACACGTCAAGATCAGCATTACAAACTTTGAGATAAAAAAAAAGCAAAAACAAATATACATTTCCAGTCAAAGCTTTATGGCTCACACTTATATTTGAGATAATCCTTGATGGAGTATAAACAATGGTTAATTAGATGTGGCTTGAGACATGATTTGAAATGATTTACTGGTTTTATTTCTTTGATGTAGCTTGGCAGGTTATTATACAATTTAATGCCCAAGTGTTGTTAGCTAATGCTGGGGCCAGGCATATTTGAAGGTGGTCTTGGTCCATTTCCTCTTGCAGATCACATAGAGGACAGAGTGGTGAAGAATATATCCCAATTCTTTCCAATATAATGCCCAAGTGTAGAATACTTTTCTGATAGAGTGAGGCATTGTGATTGGTTACATGCAGATGTGCATATCTCCCCTCTCTTTCTTTTGCATAGCCATATGCTCTGGCAACAGTGCATATAGCTGAATAGCACTTGGAGCTACTCACGTGCTTTCTTATTTTGTGCGCCCTTCAGTCTGGTTTAGTGGGTGACTTAACATTTCACTGCTGTTCACTGTCATTAGCAAATTACTGTCGTCTGCAAATAGTACAATGTTAGTGCAATTACAGTTAAATAACAAACCTTCCATCCAGCCTTAAAGGAATTAGGATGTCAACAATTTGAATACTGTGACATAAGAGGCTCAGACAAGTAGAACTATATTCTGGGAGAACAGTTTCAAAACTCCTTTTAATGGTTAAAAATTGCAATATAGTTGATAACGAAGATGTTCCAAAAGTAAGGCACAGTCAATACTATTAACCAGCTGCAATATTTACCTAAGTGCTGCTGCTTCTCGTTCCTTCTTCATTTCTGCCAGTTGATTTGCTCTAATCTCTGCCCTTATCTGCTTCACTTTCTCCCCTCTCTCGTCTATTACATCTCTTATAGTAGCATAAGTCAAAATCTGATCTATCAGACATCTTACTACCTTCACTTTATCCTCTGCAAAAAACAAAGTAAAATCTGATCTATTCTACAAATTCATACATTATCTTATTCCTTATCTACTGACCGCAATGCAGTGTTATATAAGGAAATAATGAAGCTATTAATAGTGAAGCAACAAGAATCTAAAGTGTGTTATGTTATAGAATATATGTTAGAGGTCTGCATGGGCTCAGGCCAAGCTCTCCGGCCGGGTTCAGGGCTAATTTGAAAAATGTTTATCAGGCTCAGGCTGGACCTGAACTTGAAAATAAAGAGGTACAAAGTAATTTTTTTCAGCAATGTCAAAATTCTGAAAATAGCACAATTATTGCAGCATGTCTTTACTAGGAATTATTCTATATGATTATTCTGCTGACACATTTCAAATAATGATGATGGTGATGATGATGACGATAATAATAACAACAACAAAATTACATGATTGGGTGGAACACTATAACCTCTTCTTGGGCTCTGGCTTGGTTGAGGCTGGGCCAGGCTACACTGAACCTAATAATGTTGACAGTGACCATGAAGCTGCTGGCAGGGTGAGGTTCAGCCTGAATAATCTTGCTGCATATCTACTCCCAGTGGGGTATAACCACATGTAGAAATTTATAGAAAAGGTATTTAAGGGTGGTATGTTTTAATTTTGGATGGTATGGATATAGAAGGAAGCTTACTGCCCCTTGATGGTTGTCTCACAGGATACAGCAGTGTCTGCACCCTGGTGTAGGCAAAAAAAAAAGTATATTTGAGAGGTAGAACTGGAACTTAAAAATTCAATGCCACAGCTGGAATTTGAACCATAGACCCTCCGCTTACCAGGCAGATGCTCTAACCATTAAGCTACTGTGACAACCTGCCAGAATAACATTGAATTCTCAAACCAGTTCCTATGTTTCCCAGTAAACCACAAAGGCAGTCTCTCATCAGAGACAACTACCCTAATGGTGACTTACTATTGTAAGTACTTTATGTCCCGGGATTAATTAACCTTCAGATGGTAATTACTATTTATTTATGCCAACAAACTTACTGTTGGTGTTTTTTAAAAACACAAGCCGTGTGTGGGCAAAGTTTGAGAGGTAGAACTGGAACTGGTTTGAGAATTGAATGTCATTCTGGCAGGTTGTCACAGTAGTATAATGGTTAGAGCACCCACCTAGTAAGCAGAGGGTCTGTGGTGGCTTAAATAAGGAGCTCTACTTTAGCTGCTGGTGAAAGAATGTTGGCCCATGCAGACTTCTAATATATGTACAAGACATACAACATTGATAAAGAAGAATGAACAGACAACACGATATCTTGGTTCACACAATTTTTCATTAAGCAATTTCCCTGAATTTCCATAACTATACCGAAAATTGATACTTTTTTGATATGATACTGTAATATTTTTTTAAATATCGTTAAATATATTGAAACCAGAGGGTAAAAATTTTACTACTTTTAAGGGAAATAACTAATTGGAACTATAAATTTTATTTCATTGATATTTAATCACCCTTTATCATCTCCATAATCATCCAAAGTTCTTTTTATTTTATATTTGTATGTATTTGACAACATGAACATCTTAAATTAAGAATACAAAATGTATTGTTTTCATCTGTTCTAGAAATATTAAGTGTGTATACTCAAAATACTAACAGATCAATAAAACTAATTCCATTTTAACACTTTCAATGAATCCACATGTGTCTTTCTCCTCTTGCAAAATCCACATTAAGAGAACCCATGTGAAAATTTCCCTGACTTTTAGTCTGAAAACCAGCAATTTTTCTGAAATTTTGACATATATGAAACAGCTTCCCTGACAATCTCTGGCATTCCATTTAACAGATCACCCTTTTAATACTAACAGATGTTACATTAAGTTAGCACTTACCTAATGGAAGTTCACACACATTCATAACACTAAGTGCCCTGAATATATGTGGCTCTTCAAGCCTCAGTAAGAGACCAGGGTCATCCAAACTTGTGTAGCCACCTCTTTGTTGATACCTGCAAATCATTATATAATAATCTATGTAAAATGTGGTTTCCCTTCTAGTTTCAACAGTTTGTCATATTTGACTGCATATGTAGTTCACTAGTCTTGTCTGTCTGTACCTACCTCCACTTACTGCTCATCTCACCAGCTCTGCCTCCAGAAGCAAGAAGATGCAATCTCAGAACCTCTGTCAATGTTACTGAATCCAGCGTCACTTTGCTGAGTGGCTGTCCTTGGTAAAGCTGGCTCCATGATGCTGCTGCTGTTGCCAATCTTACTGCTTCTGATTTCAGATCAGCTTCCTCGTCAATTTCCATGCCCACTGCAAGGTACATCTCAGTTACTGTGCTTCCCCAGATACAAGATGATCCCAAATGTAAAGGTGGTTCGCAACCACCTGGTAACAATAGCGACAACAGCAATGGGGATAGCATGAACATTTGGTTCACAACAGCCCACTAATGTTAACCAAAATAGATAGTGGATATTGTGCACTGGGATGTCATTTATTTATTTTGGCCAATGATAAAATTTTAAACTGTTCTCCAGTTCAGACAACATAAAAACAGTTTAACAGCAAATTTTGATAAACTGAAGATCTAAATGCGAAGCTCAGTATTTCCAATTCGAGAAAACAAGAAGTGTCAGTCCTATGTCCAATTCCAAGAAATCAGCAAGCTTCAGTCCTTTAGCATCCTAGCATTGATTAACAATTTGTTGTTCTTTACTACTATAAAAAATTGTTTCTGGTTTGATTTTCCCAGGACTGCAACTAGCAAGTACTCTAGCAGCCGTTCATAGCACAACCGCCTTGAACTTCTACTTTGAAGGAAGTAGTCTTTAATATGCACTTAATGGACCTAATATGCCATGCCCATTAATGGGAACACCAAAGTTGAATCTTGGCCAAGTATTGTTTGTCATTCCTGGAGTTCAGGAAGGCTTGCCATTGGATGTGAACGCTCCCATTTGAACACATGTATTTCAAGTCTCTCGTTCTAGTTGCTGTTGTTGGTGGTTGTGAACCATCCTTAATACAAGTCTTTAGGAATTTAGTATGTTATAGAGAAAAGAAGAGTGCAAGGAATCATGCCAAAATAATGTGCAATGGTTTATGTTGGCAAACTGCATCTGCTACCCCCTGTGCCCACCTCTTACCTAGTTCTAGTATTCCACTTAACGTTCTTATGTATTCCTTTTCTTTCGCTCCTGAGCCTGCATTCATGGTTTAATATTTGAGTGCCAGACTTGACATCACAAACTGAGATCGAATCATACAGAAGCTGGTGTGGACCATCACAACAAAGCATGCTTTCCATCAACTCAGGTGAAATGTACCTGTATTCTCCCTTTCTTTCCCCACTCATCCAAGCATTACCTTTTATCATAGGCTAATATTGGCATGTCAATTTTAATTCAAAATGATAAAGGCTTACCCAGGGCTGGTGAGGAACACAGAGATTCTACCAACATTAAATAAAAGAACAACACTGTATAAGAAACGAGGAACATTGGCATGTTTCCCTGCACTCACCTTTACATGTCTTTTTTATAAACTGATGCAACACAATGATCAAAAGATGGATACAGCAAACCAGCTTTTATTTTGTAAATGGTCTTGGATGTTCATTGAATGACATTAACCTCCACAATAATTCTTTAGCTCATGTGATAAAATTATGAGAATTCTTTTTCCAATTCCTTATGATTTCAAACACATTGAAATCAGCAAGTAAGATGGGTTGATATTCCTTACAATGCATTAAGAAACTAACAAATATACTAATTATGCTATATAACAAATAATTCATTCACAGTAATTTTATCTATTGAAGCTAGGGACAGTGAATATTTAGAATCAAATTGTAAGCTACAGTAGAACTCCTTTTAAATGACCTTCAAGGAGATTTCATATTTGCTCCTTAAATAGGGGCTGTTCTTAGAAGGGGATTCACTGGAAATTTGCCTCAAACAGTTGCAATATTTCAGTTTTGCACAATTTCACAGTTTGCTCATGTACACTTACACTTTCATCGCACAAGGTTTTGAACGTAGTCAGCATCACTGGTTGGTGGTTACAATGAATATGCAACAGAGTAAAGTTTACAAGAGACATTTTACTAGTTAATGTTGTTCTGCTAATAAAATAATGCACAAACCTGATGTTTTGTCATCTGTAGCCTGAATCTCGTCATCTTCCTCCTCTTGCATGTTAAACAGTGCTGTCAGCAGGAGTTGAAGTATGTCACTAAGTGGTCCTGCAATAGAGAATACATAAAATTACAACAAAACAGAACTTCCCTTCTTTTTCTTCTACAATAATGACTAATTTTAAACCTTCTGAGGATGGGGAACAGCCGTGCTTGAAACATGTAGTGGGACTTTCACTACTTTGTTGTAAGTTTTATATAGTGTAATATATGAGGCAGGTCCAGGTTTGTATCTCACAGGCATCGTCGGTGCCTCTCTTCCTGGTGCCTCCGGATAACTTCTCACCTCATTGTCCTATGGAAGTATCTTGGGTTTGATACCTTTCCTCACTGGTGCAACTATAAGGTTTTTGGTGGAGCATGGACTTTCCTTTGGTAAAAGGAACAATAATCTCCAGTGTGGGAATACTACCCATGCTTTAGTTTTAGAAGCAATGTTCCTTTGTTTTATTTCAGTGATTCACAACTCCTTTCACTCTTAAGTAAAATTAAAATAGTACCCTTTCTTTCCAATCACAGCACTTATAATTCAGCATCATCTCTTTTCATTATTATTAGCTTCATCATTAAGGTGATTCCAACACATGCACAACTGTCCTAATATGCAGCGCATTTGTAAACCATAACAGTTAAATTTATGTAAGCACTTGCCAGTTTATGCATCGATGAACCAGTTACTTTGCAAACTTTCACACAGTACTTCTTTATTGGTACATCAGAATCTTCTGCTGGTGGTATCTGAGGAACTGTCCCAAAACTAGCGTTTACATGTACATTAATGGAAACAGGCCCCTGCAATGAAATAAATCCTGATTGGTGGATTCTTTGTGCCACTTTACATGCCTTAACACTTTATATTTATTTTCTAACTTCTCATTGGCTTTTCTTTTAAAATGCCACCTAGAATTCCAGAATTTTCCTTTTATTTCCCTTAAAAAGTTCTCTCTCGCTCTTTCAGTCATTGTGAATTATCAAAGAAAAGAACAATGGTTCTATACCCTCCTGGATATTACAATGGACAGACGGTTGGAGAGGCACCATAAAAAAGCTTGGTTTCCTTAAAAAACATGTTTCCTGCATCTTAAATCTCTGGTCTCAGAGAGTATTTTAATGTAGACTTAAATTCCTTGGATTAAGCACTTAATAACTTAATATTACAGATACAACCACATACATATCACTAAATTACTCTTCTTTAAGTACATACATAGGTGCAACATAATATTGACACTTTACTTTATTACATCTCATTACAATTATGTTTATTACCTATACTAATAATAATTCATTATTTTTGGGCTTCTCAGTTTAAAGGTATCGTCTCATGTATAAACATTTAAAGATATGAGTCGGGTTACTGGCACTGTATCACCTACATTTATGTAAAACAGGAGCTGTTTTAAGAACAGTTGCTCTTATTAATTCTAAAAGTCTTCCGGGGTGATTTGCCGGGTCTGCTGGAGTAACTTGGTCCAGATGTTTCGTCCACTACTGCAGTGGACATCATCGGTGGCGTGGTCGAAGTCTTCTTGGTGAAGGTACAGTTGCATCTGAGGCGTTGACTGTCTGGGATGTGGTATTTATACACGGGGGGGATCTTCTCTGATTGGCTCGGGGCTCACTGAGGCAGTGCGGTTGGTGGGAGGGGCCTAGCTGCATCTTGGGCACTACTAGATTCTGATTGGTTTGTGTTGCTTGACTGTGTTGTTTAATGTCATCGATGATGGGGTACCAAGTATTGTTGAGCTTAAGGGCTTCTTCCTTCCTATTGAAGTTGTTGGAATACTTATAAATTTCTATGGCTTCGCACTGTAATCGAGCATGGTAGTGTGAGATGTTAGATAGAATACTGGTGTCCTGAAACTTGATAATAACGGCATAGTTATGCAGAGAATTCTGCAAGGTTTGTAAGAATTACAAATTTGGACCATTGAAAATGATACCATTCAGCACGTGGCTACGCCAACCCCACAAATAATATTCATATTCAAAATACAAATCAATAGCCAATGAGAGCATAGCATTTTAGAAAAGGACAAATGAGAAGACAGGAGAGTCAGGCTGGTGGGAATAAGATGAAGCAAGTTGTCCCGCTACTTTTGGTCAGTCCGTTGGAAGTACTTGGGGGGAACAGTTCGTCAAATTAATATATGAGAATTTCTTTAAAGGCCACATGAACTGGAACGATTTTTATTGAATATTGCAACTAATGAACAATGACACGTCATACAATATTTTACACAAGAATCAGACATAAATTAATCAAAGTGGTGATAAAACATAAATGTGAAAGTGACTTGCAGAATTCTCAATAACGTGGTGTTTTCAATTCAAAATGTGCATATTATTTACACGTGTGCTCCTTTAAACTTTTAACTCCTTCGATTCCCAAAACTCAAACTATATATCATTATTGCAGACACTGAGATTGAAGCCTACTTGCAAGATCAACAAAATATGCTACATACATGCTGCCATATAATTAAACAACAAGAACAATATGTTGCCAAAAATATCGCTACACGTAGTTCCAGTTTGATTCATAAATACATCCAGAGCCCTTCTCTTTCTCTATTTCTCAAAAATACATGAGCACACATATGTTAATTTAATTTTATTTTAAATTAAATTGATTATAACAACAGTTTTCAAACTTCTATGAAAGGAAGATATGTTACTTTGAATCTTCAAGCACCAGTTTAAACTGATGATTCTGCAACTTGCATTTAAGAATGGCTGGTTTACTTGTGTTGGACAATAAATTTCTAGACTTAAAATATTCAAAGAGCCAGTTATGTTAATTGCTGTATGTTGCTTTGTTCTAATATACTAGACTATCATCTGCATAGGTAATTGATTTACATTTTCCTGGCTTTGAAATATCATTAAATGTATATTAGAATAAAAAATGGTCCTAAAATTGTTTTGCAGCTTAATCTGATTTTATTAGAAGTAATTATTAAATTTGTTTAGTATTTTGGTATACTTGCCTGCAATTTCAGGAATGCACAATGCCCTTTCAACCACTTCAAAAGTTGCACCACCTGGGAAGAAGTCTTTGGTAAAAAGGACATCAGCAAAAGTGTTGAGAAACTCCAGAATCATCATAAAATCTCCAAAATACTCATTTGGAACGCCACATTGGACTTGCGTTGGCACAGGCAGTTGCTGCAGAAGAGAAACAACAAGAAGTAATATATTTCCAATATTAAAATTCTTAACTGCTCTAAGTACAAATCCCTCTTTCACCTTCAAATCTTCGCATTCCAGATCCTCACGCTGACGATTCCACTCTTTCATAAACTGTGCCAGCTGCATTTTCTTCTCTTTCAGTTTTGCTCTTGCTTTTAATTTTTCTTCAATCCTTTTTTGTTTTTCCTCCAATGCTTTTTCTTTTCTTTCAGCTTTCATCAGCTGCTTGCGTTCTTCCAGCGTCAACCTAAAATGCCAGCATGTCAGAGTAGACATTTTAAATTTAGTAATAAATTAAAATTACTACTACAATGAATTGGTGTAAATCTTTTTTTAAAAATAATTATTTATATTGTTCATTAAAATAAAAGATAATCTCTAACATATTTTAAATATTGCGGCATTAATATACCGATGGTCAAGAAATATACTTTGCTTGATATTCTTTGAATGTTTGGGGGTAAATAATAGTTTTAAATACGGAATTTATTTATACCAAAATAAGTAGTTGCATATTCAGTAGCCAATAAATAAGACTAGAAGCATGTGCTATTGTTAAAATATGGAGTAAAGTAAGGGAAAGCTGATATACAATAGCAGAGGAACCTTCATGGGCAAGTACACTGAGTGCTGTCCAAATCATTTGGCTTGCCTGGCTACTGGTTCAAGTATTTGATCAGTGCTTGATTAACACTATTTAACTTCCTTACTTCTAGTTACTTATTCAAGTAAATGGAATAGCTAGTCAATCCAATTATTTAAGATGCTATTAACAAACATTGCATATCCTGACCATTAACTTAAGCACTGGCAGGTACTCTACTTTAAAGTAGTGGGTAATACATGGTGCCAAGAGTTAGCCTGCTTGCTGAGCAACGACTGGTTATGTCATAGAAGTGGGGATTCAAAGTTTAACACATCAATACAGTATATACGTTCTTGATGAAAATCTTAATATAGTGCTTAAAAAATAACACATCATTCATAGGCTTGTTAACAGAAAACTAACCAACAAAAAATAAAACATTTAATATAAAACACAGTTTAATTCTCTTGTATTTTATCTTTTATATTATATATGTATACATATTTCTTCTTATATATTTATATTTCTTCTGTCCGTGTGTATGTGACTAAACTTCTCCTAAACGGCTCAACCAATGTTTAAGAAATTTTGTGTCAGTGATCAAGGTCAATCGAGTGCTTTAGATTCACAATTTGACCCGATCGAACATGTTCTTTTTAATTAATTCATTCATTTATGTGCTGTTGATCTTTGGATGGTTTAGGTTCACAATTGAATCCATCACGCAGCGCTGCAATCGCATTTTAGTTTCCGGTATTTTGCTCAGCGATAGAATACTAGGACGCTTTTTTTACAGCTTAGCATTAATATTACATTAAAAGTATGCGCTTATTGAGCAAAGTAATTAAACATGTACTTAAACATTATAGATTGTGCAAATTTGTAAGGTGTAGTATTTTACATGATGTGTCATGAATTCCAATGATGTAACACATGTCTTCTATAACAATCATCTTAACCTAAAAATTTAATATATATTTCCCTGTGAACATTTTAGAATTTCCGGTAGTTAAAGCTGTGATCAGATTATAAGGATGTTTTTGTTGCAGCTTAGCATTCATAGTACATTAAAAGTGGACATTTATTGAGAAAAAGTATTTAAAGGTGCAGTATTGAAGTGAGTATTTTACATGATTTGTCAAAATTCCAATAATGTATACGTCATTCTATAACAATCAGCTTAACCCACAAATTTAACAGTACGCTTTTAAAGTGTAATTAAACAATATACATTATGCAAATTGTGCTAGAGAGCCAACTACCATTGGAACTTTATACAACAAATGATACTAGCCATTATAAAAGCAGAGGGGGTAGATGAAAAAAAAGCGGATAAATAAGCTGTTTTCCTGCATAATGCAGCATTTCCTATCCAAGTAAAAAGCAACCACCCCTGGACATGACCCCCTTGAGTTTAATTAGCACCTACTGATCATAACAAATCACTTGAATGAAGCGCACGTGCTTTCTTAAGATGCTTATGATGCTGTTTATAATATAAGCTAAAGTGCGTTGTTCAGATTAAAGAGAATGAAGTAATCACTTAGCGGTGTTGTGATGTTCATTGTAGATACAGCCTGGAACTCACCCACCTTGTTTAGTACATTTTCTTATACAATAATATAATCACATAACTTCAACAAACATGGCCATCTTCCCGCTATAGAGATACACAATGGTGACTTCTAACCCACAGGAGAAGCAAAATTCACATTATTAGCGATGTTATGATTTTTATTTCTTTCACAATGACATGTTATACCCTGGGAATAATAACCTGGCACATGATGTTAAAGTTGCCTACAGCGTTGCCACTTATTCACTCACTATTCGTTGGCCAGTGATTCCACTATAATAAGAGGTCCACCATTTTTCTTTTCGTTTCAAAGTATTCTCTTATGGCACATATCTCCCGGGCCTGACTTTTTAGGGTTATTCGTGTATCCAATACACAATTTTTGACTTTACCAAGACTATAAGCCATTTTTAAGCAAAACACAGTGTAACCAAGACCACTAAAATCTGTTACGAATGCAACAAAACACTGAAATATGCAGCGGTAAGCTATATGAAATAACAAAACTACGATCCCCCCAGATACACTGTTGTATGTAATTCGTTCATAAGTCACCTTCTTTCACTTTGCACTTGTTAAACAAGCAAACAATATATTGTTGTGAGCTGCAAAACACACGGAAGGTAGAAGGCAGGAATACACGTACATATTGCAACATGGGTGAGCACACACCTCTGGTCACATGATAGTCACATGGTGTATTCGTAACGCGATTGGATGTGATAAGCTGAGCTCCCCTACTCACCCTTTATGAGCCACATGAACAAGGATGTCAGGTGCCAGGTTATTTCTCCCAGGGTATAGTTTTAATTTTTGGATATGCAACGTTTGAACAGGACATCTGTCAGGTTCACTAGTAATTTATATAAGTTACTTATTCATAATTTCTCATCAGTTAGACCTTTAACTGTTCTAATTGTATTTCCTGTCTTGGCTTTTTATTTTATGAAATATTGTGTTGTTCCTGTTACTTTTAAAAGTTCATCAGTTAAATGTAGAAAAGCTGTTTCAATTTTGTATTGCTGCTTAAGTTGCTCTACATATAGGTATAAAATAATTAAATTCTAAAGTAGATAGAGTGAAGGTATTCTGCTACAAGTATAACATAGAACTATGTATGATAAATTGTCTGACAAGTTGGAATAAATATGTCTATAATTACATACATGCACCTTGTAATGCTAAAAATGTAGAATATTGGTTCACTTTCAGGTTAATTTGCCTGCTGTATGGTTAGTTGTGTCATTTATAAAGCACACCACTGATGTAACATGAGAGCCGGGCTGAGGCTCCAAGTTAGCAGCGAGCCAGAGCAAGGCAAAGCTGTTCAAGATCAGTGTATAAATGGTAAAAGTTACATACATAATTGATAAACTATCAATATACTGAGAGAAAGAGAGAAAAATTGCATTCTAGATAACTAATGTTCTTCCACACAATAGCTGTGCGTAGGACAGGATTGGAAAGGATAGAGCGAGACTGAATGCCATGACTGGGATTTGAACCATGGATCCACCGGCGGTAACCAGTAGATCCGTGGTTCAAATCCCAGTCACAGCATTGAATTTTTCAGTCTTATTCTACTGTTTCCAACATTTTATAGTTACCGCTGCTGTTATTCTAAGAAAATGCATCTCTTTTACTGCAATACAGTTACAACTTGACTCTCAAGCTCTAAGTTACTGCATCTAATTACTAACCTTTCATATTTTCCTTGCTTCAAGGAATTTTTCTTGTGATTTTCAATAAGCCTTTTAGTTACATCTTGTTTCTTCAGATTCTCTACATGCTTATATTTATCCTTTAGTTTCTTTGCAAAGTCTTGTTTCTGTGGAGATTTCGGAGATCCTTTTAGTGTCTTAGCATACCTCTCCATTGGTGTCAAATTTTTGCTTCCTGGAGGCCTTCCAACCCTTTTTGGGCCATTCTTCTTGGGAGGAGAGAAACTTGTATTTGATTTAGGTTGTGGAGCTGTATTCTTTTTTGGAGATCTTAGCTCATTCTTTCCTGGAGATCTAAAATACTTCTGAATAGTTTCCTGTCGTTTTTCTTTCCTTACAAAATGGTTAACAGTTTTATTGTCCTTTTTAGGTGACAGCTGATTCAGCTTCATTACCTTTTTGGACATTACAAATTCAGGGGGATCACCACCAAATATCTGATCAAATTTAAACTGGTTTATCTTGTACCTTTGAATGACAGATGCCTGAAATAAAAACAAATGTATACACTCATTATTACTATTGCTAAAACTATGGTGTACATGGTAATCTACAGCCTCAACACATCATACACATTATAAACATTAACTGTAAATAACAGAAAATAAACCAATTCAATAAATGCTCAATAATTCAAAATCAGAAAGACTAAACACTGTAAACCTATAATAATTTGTGGGCAGATTCTAATGTACTAATTTTCAAGGTCACAAAATTAATGTCATTTACTAATTTTTATTTAAAAATGATGTGGTGATCTAAAATGAAATACATGTGAACCATGTTTCACATTTTGTGCATCAAACTTTCCTTTCTTGGGAACAAGAGCTAATTGCAGGTTATGGAGAAAATTATAGGTGACCAATATAGAAAAGAATCTTGTTTTAGGTATACGCACCAGAAGTAGGGAAAGCATTTCTCCCACTATGTAACTTCTTTGTCTAGTAAGTGCACATTAAACATTTCCCTTACTCCCTATCCCTTTATACTCCTTCCAGTTAAACTTTGGTTATTTTAAACACTTTTTGTTAAGGAAAGTTTCTTGCTGCGGTGCTTCGTTTAAGTGCTAAACGAGTTAATGTCATAGATGACTAACTCCTGCCCAGTTTAAGTACTTACGACAAAATCAACATTGCAAATTAGTATTACACTTATCTTAGTAAGGCACACAATCTTAATCCAAGAAACAAACATGGAACACACAAACAAAATACAAACATCTCATTGTTTACAGTTAATCACAGCTTTGCTATTCAAAGTAAATTTTGGAATACACGCCCATTGCAGTTAGCACAGAGTGCATCGGCGCGCCCTATTCTGCTGTACTCTTGCAAAGACACCAGCCATTTCTCTGGTTTAAAAGTTTGTTGGTCTAATTATGAATAGTGTACAAACAAGAATTACCATGAACTGTCCAAAGACTGCAGGTGTATGTTATGTGATTAAAAGTGCAGGAAGTACCATATAGTATAGTGCAAGAGAACAAAAATAACGTCTACAGTAAAGACTAAGGTTTGTATTCATGAACAAGACTTTGGATGTAAGTAGAGATTTGAAAGTATAGAACTGTCAATTTGTTATTCAAGAACGAGACTTTCCAGAGCCATAGTCTCTATCAGAACTTCGAAGTCACAGATTTTCTTGACTTTCATTCCTACCTTGACTTTGTGTGATGGCTGACATTCTAGCAGTAGTACAATTTGCCAAAAGTATGGAACAAATTTGTTGGCAATGTTCTTATTCCTCTGCATATTACGAGAGATGTATAAAACCTGCTGGAGTTTTACGGAAACAGCAAATTCAGATATAGATTTGATAAACAGCTGGTGATGTTTGTACAAAACATTGTTAAATAAACTGCAAGAGGACTACATGTTCTGCCCATAGTACAACTATTAGTTGCATTGTAATGTTATGCTGCAGGTAAGAATTAGTTGATTTTCTAATAGTTTCAAATAAACTTATGTGTGCACTCGTAATTTGAGGCATGTTTCTGCTGCATTAATCTTGATCCCATACCAACTGAAGATTCACAGTTAAAATCAAACAATTAAAATAATTTAAACCAAAAACTTAAACTTTTGGACAAAAAACCACAACATAAGGCCAGAACCAAAACTCAAAAACGTAACTGGTAAACAAGATTTGTCCACGTAGGAACAAATCTTCATTTTCAAAAATAGAAACAGAGTATTAAATTTCAACATCCCCCAGAAGGATATCTTTAACAAGTTCCTTGAACCACCACCAGAGGAAGCATCACCATCCACAGGGAGAACCAGTCCATGTCCAATTGATAATGGAGGAAAGTCAGCCTCCGAAACATGTTCCGGTAAATTATAAGTGTTGTGTGATGTTATTAATCGACTCACCTTTTTGGTTTAAATTGATTATTACAACACTGTTTTCTAACTTCCAAGAAAGAAGACATGATTAAAATAATTTTCACTAAGCTGAAATGAAAAGATCATTCAGTCTATTCATACCAATAACCCATTATTCTCATTTATACTGAATGGTAATTCTATTAACAGATCTCTTACATGATCACTTTTATCACCCATCGCCAAAAACACAAAACCAAAAACAACTCTCAAAACACAACAGCAAATACACCTATTTGCAATGCCAAGTGGTTTAAGAATGCCTAAGCTGGCCAAAGTAGTGGAAGGAAATGGTCAATGCCTTCTCTATTGCAACCATCAGTGGATTCTAGATCTACAGTTTGTCCAGATCGTGGTGACAATCCACATGCGCAAGAGAGCAAAAATTAAGAAGTGACTGGAGTGGTGGGGAACAAGCGGTCATGTCAGAACTCAGGCAGTCATGCACAAGCAGTGTGTAAACAACTATTGTGTAACTATCACGGTCAGAGCGAGAGATACACTAATCCCCACCTCTCCTATTATGCAAGTGGGCACATCTCTTCTATTGTGCATCTATGCTTAAGGAGTGGGGGAGTGTCATGACGTGACGAACTGGACAAACTGTGCAGGTGTTGATTTAAATGCTATAGAGGACTGGTTTTGGAAATCGGTTTAGCCAACATTGGAACTTGGCAACAAAATCTAACTTTACAAAGTTGTTGTTGTTTTCTAGTGCCTTGCATCTGGCAATGAAGCCATTAGCATTCGTGCTTTCCAATACTTTTGAACTACTTTACAAAGTCAAAGTATCGAAACTGATGTCTGTGAATAAGATTTAAACTTTCCTAACAAGTCAGTCTTTGTAAAGTCTGGATTGAAAGTACCATTAATGAATACAAGACTAAACTGTACATCACTGCTCAACTCTAGCGCACATTTCATCAAAAATACACTACACAATAAAGGAACTATATATATAAGAATTTAGCTTACCTTCACACGCCATACCCTATTGCTATCCTGTTCAACAAACTGTTTCAGAAACAATCTATTTTTCTCCCTTGTGTATAGACCTTTCCGTCGCTTTAGCTGACTAGCTTTCACAATTTCAACCACACTGATATCATCCTCTGAATTTTCAAGACGTTCCACTTCATACTGATACAGTACAGCAGGGATAATCTGCGGAACTTCCGATTCATCACAGCTGGAAGATAACACTTTAATTATAATGTATTCTATTTATGCTACACAATTTATATTGGAGAGAATTAGCAGTAAAAGTAATCGCATTTTAGAGAGCAACAATCAGAGGATGCATTACATGCCATGACAGGTCAGCATGTTAAGGGTTAAGAGGTTATAGAGAAATTACAGAAATGGAAAGGTTGGAAAAATAAAGACTTCCAAGCCCTTGGGTACCCTAACGGAAATGGACCAAGACCACCTTCAAATATGTTATTAGCTAATGCTGGGTTTCTAACAATGAAGTCATTAATCCTCTTGCTCTCCAATATTTTTCACTGATGATATTAAAGAGAGCAATAGCAGTAATAGTAACCGCTCTTTAGAGAGCACCATATTTTTATGTTTTGGCGGTCACATCACTCTCTCACAACTCCCAGAATGTCTGGAGAACCACACCTGTCGTTGGTTTACGAGTCTCACGGACCTGACCGGGGGAATTATCAAAATAAATCTACTAACCATATCCTCTGATTACCAATCTGAGGACGTATTACATGCCATAACAGGTCAGCATGCTAGGGGTTAAGATTTTACAGAGAAATTAGAGAAATGGAGGTTGGAAAAATAAAGACTCCCTAGCCCTCAGGAACCCCAATAGCATCGGGGTTGGAAGAGAACAGGAGATGACCAAGGTAAGGTCTGGTAGAAGTTACAGTGAGGAGCAAAACACCAGTAAGTGGAAGTAATGTTCTGCTCAGCTTGAGTACCTTGTGGTCGCTATTCACATATCCCCTAGACGGAGACCCCTGAGTAAAAAAAGAAAATCTGAAATGTGACTAAATATATCTTTGTATTCTTCACACTGCATTTCTGGAAAATGACTGCCCTCCAAATAATCAAATAGGGAAATAGTGAATTATCTGTATTAGAATTATGAACATACCGTGTAGTCGCATGGTATGTGCCTGGCCACTTCTAGCATCCCATCCATCAGTGAAAAATATTGGAGAGCAAGACTTCAACTAAATCAATAATTATAATAAATATAAGAATTTAGTGTTGCTAACACTACATTGCAAATTTGCATATGCATGGTAGAAGGGAGATGAGCATCATCTTTCAATACCCGAATGAAGAATCATGACTTTGGTGCAGTTTTTGTAATTAAACTTCGCTGGGTCTTTGAGCTATTGAGATCTTTGTGATCTCAGGGCGTGGTAACGGATGGAATGAAAAATCACACGATGTTTCTTCACCACAATGTATTATTTTATTAACACTTTTTTGATATTTTACATTAAATAATTCCTCTTAGCACCATTCTAAATGATTTAAAACGTTTCCACTTTTTAATTTAGTGGAACTAATGCTTGATGAAAGTCTGGTGAAAGTTCTATGTTCACATGTTACACCAATACGTCCTTATGTCTTGATTACACATACATTAATAGGAAGATTATGGCGTCCTCACGTGATACTGCCTTTTTCGTATACATCCGCGTATGCGTCCATCAAATAGTTCTTTCTTGTTAGGGAAGCGATCCCTAACCATCCTCCCCTACTTTTATTATGGAACACATATAATTCTAATATTTATACATATATATTAAAATCAAATGTGGAAATATTTATGACGTCTTTAAACTAACTTAGTTGTTCGTAACAATGAACATTTGTAACACGTTTTCGTCATTTCACCAACACATACCAACATCAAAAAACAAATTACACTTTTAACAAATATTCACATAAACGATTTTCTTTTGGGGTCTTCTAATATTCTGTCTCAACTTGTAGAAAAGGAACCTGAATCAGGCAAGTAATTTAATGTGGAAATTATTCCTGTTGTGGTTATATGCAATTAATTGCAGACATTCCACTTAATATATATGAAGTGATATAGATAGTAACATTTTTCAAATATTTCAGAAGTATACGAGTCCGGAAACGTTTCAAACACATGCGTCCACATAAAAGTAAGTTTAAGTGAAACTATAACTGTCTACAGGTCAACTCGCATACTTCTAAAATAACTGTAGACATGTTTCACTGTTTCTTTGGAATGGTTACTTCGAAAACAGAATTATATCAAAAGTGGAACACTTGGTAATTTTTCTGAAAAATATTCATCTTTACCATCCCTCTACTTTAAAATGTTACTATGGATCTGTGACAGGAATTGTGTGTTAAAATGCATCAAAGAAAAGATAAATGCCAATATTCAACATGCCAAGTTGGTCAGACTTAACACATGTTAATATTATATGCGCAATGTAATTATTAAAATTGTATTTCTTAATCTATTGCAAATCAAAAGGAAATATGATCGGCACATCAAAATCGAATAGATAAATAGCCAATCAATCGCAGTTGCTATGCCCGTAACTAGGGAAATAAACTATTAGCCCTACAGAGAGGTAATGAATCATCACTAGCAATATATGCATCATAAGAGACGGTCACACATTAGTGCTACAAAATAGGAAATTTGTCAGTAATCCGACAACGTTGGATATACCACTAAAGAACACCTGACTGAATACAGTGCGGGAATATTTGATACACATAGTCATATCATGAATATTTAAAAATATTAAAGAAAGAGAAGAATTAGGATACTTCTCTTATGAAACCAAAAAGTTCTCATATGCTTTGGGACTCAAAAGCACTATTTATTGTAAGTGTGAAGTTAATTTGTGAATCTATTGTGACTTAATGGAAATAAATAGAATTGGCAGAGGACCTGAATATTTATTACAAACAATACCTAGCCCTTATTCGTCCAATTGTACCCGTAATGCCCTGAAGATAAGGTGCTAAAAATCACTTCGCAAAAAAACACTACAAATTTAAAACAAGCATTATCCAACAATCATTAATTACAGAAAGAATTAAAAATAAGTGCTCAGTTTTCTCTACTGGTAAGTAGGGGAAGTATTTTATTCCACCCAAAAATTCGATGTTGAGATTTCACCAGAAATATATGTTTTGAGACCCCCTGAATCCAAAGAAACCATTTTTAGAAAAAGGTCCATGTGAGTGTGTGTCTGTCAGTCTGTGGACAGCATAACTCAAAAACGAAAAGTAGATTAAAAACCAAAGTTGGTATTTAGGTTTAATGTCTTTCAAGGATGCGACAGAAGATTTTGAAGAAAATGACGTCACCTTAAACTACCCTTTACATGGAAAATTTTTCGAAATGTTGATTTTCTTGAAAATGGCTCTTGATTAAAATTTCATGTTTCAGATATTTTTATGACAAATGAAATGTATATTTTTAATTTTCTGGCTATAGCCTATGTAGTCCTGTTTACTCTGGATGACTTTTGAATAACTAGTAAACCTTAAAAGGTAGACCAAAACTTATTACACATAAAATATAGATCTTGCTAAAACACAATTATAGCCAAATAAACTTTTTGTAGAGTGAACCATTTCAGAAATATTCCTTGTTATTTGTGTGTTTCGGAAAACTTAAAAACTTTCGTGAAATGGAACATCATCGTTCATTTTTTTATATGTTAAGTGTGTAAAGAGAATGGAATCTCAAAGCTTTAAAAAATTTGACTATCGCACAAAGCCTACTGTATTCTAATATTCCCCTTTCACCTACAAGGAAATAAGCAATAAGATAATTTGTACAAATGTTCATCTCAACTAACACGAAGAAAATAGAGGTATAAGAATTTAATTTAAAAGGTGAGTTAATTAATAACACTGAACAACACTTACAACATATTTTTCCGGGACACGTTTCGAAGGTTAACTTTCCTCTATTATCAACCGGACAATAATTCTATGCCCTCCATTAATTAACTCACCTTTTAAATTAAATTAATTACAACAACACTGTTTTCAAACTTCTATGAAAGGAAGAGGTATAAGATTAAATATTTGACATAGAAGCAATGTTGACAGTGAAGTTTCATTCATGTTGAAATAAGAAGAGTCACACTAATTTTTACAATTACTTCACTCACTTGTTTATTAAAAACTGGAACGTTTTCGAGAGATGTCTCTCTCATCCTCTGCAGAAGATGAGAGAGACATCTCTCGAAAACGTTCCAGTTTTTAATAAACAAGTGAGTG